>CM065683.1:60702844-60707844 GCA_017654935.2 Phymorhynchus buccinoides | reverse complement strand
ATGGATCGGATGAACAGTATAAATTTACTGTATTGTTCAAAATTCTGGACTTTCCTGGCGTTGCACTGCCTCCGGGCATTGCCTCCAGGATCGTCCCCACCATCTTTATCTACTAACGTACCAGACCGGAAGACGTTAAACAGATTTTCATTCGATTTTCATCGGTTGAACAGTTTCATGTCACAAACTTGGAAGAGATATGGTGTTGTTGTTGGCTTACCCTGGCTAAACGGCTCCAGGGATCACCCCAACAGCCGAAGCACTTGAACATTATGGCATAAATGCGTCAGTTAGAGATAAGAACGGTACGTGTGTGACCGGTTTTTGATTACCCCGCCACATGGGCAGCCACACTCCGTCTTCGGGGGAGGAAGAAATATAAGGCTGCTCGGTTAAGAAACAGGGTACTAAGGAAAGATATGAACAGGTATATGTCTAACTAGAATTGTCAAGTCTAGCTTTGATTCCAAAAAGTTGATTTATATAGAACACAAACATCATTCACACATTCAGAGAGCAGCTCTAATAATTTTTTAAAGTGAACTTAAAGTTTGTATCATGACCCTTTATCTATCTAAAAACACACAAAAACAAAAGAACACGCCATCTATGGCTCTTTTAAACGTTTGGATCAGTCTCTCTGGTTAACTTCAACAAAATAAAACCAGCGAGACAAACTCCGTATGGCTCCAACCCACCTGCGTGCGCATCTCGACCATTCCAACGGAAGTGTCGCCATCTTAGTCCTTATTTGTGTGTAAACAAAGTGAAAATGTTATCTAAATGTGTAAAGAAAACATCCAGATGTTATAAATACAGTTTAGATAAGTTTCGAATTGGAACAGCCAAATATGCAGCATCGATCTGGCATTTTTCAAAAAAAGGTAAGGACTAAGATGGCGGTCTCCCATAATATGGCGCTCCTTGTGGCCGGATATGACGACACGTGGGTACCAGCCATTAAGCCATTAACCACAGCATGTTTGTATGTATCTTTGTTTCTTTGTTTCTGAATGGTGAGGAGGTTGGGGATACCTATCCCACAACTACGTTTTTTACATTTTATTCAGGAAATATAACAGATAATTTTTATTTTAAAAACAATTTCGACACAGAGAGAACAACATATACAAAAACATAATCTCTACAATCAAAGTAATATTGCAGGTATTTCATAATGAACTCTGCAGAGCATGCAAATAATTATTGTCGACAGAAAAAAAGAAAAAAAAAAGAAAAAAATTATTGTCGACAGAAAACGTTACCGCTGATTGCTATCTTTTTCTTACTGCAATGGGTACAAATGGAATAATTATGTTGTTCAAATTGAAACAAATTAATGGGCAAACTGGTAGTCTACGTTCAGAGACCAGGGAACAGCTCCATGAACTTTTGACCAAACAATTCATTAAAGTTTTATCAAACTTGTTTGAGTGAAACGGTTGAAATTGGAGGAGAACAAAAAAATGTTTCTCTTGTAACATAAATAGGGCTGAAAAAAACTTTGTAGAGATCACGCACACCTCTACCTTATCTTGAGTGTGTGTGTGTGTGTGTGTGTGTGTGTGTGTGTGTGTGTGTGTGTGTGTGTGTGTGTGTGTGTGTGTGTGTGTGTGTGTGTGTGTGTGTGAGTGTGTGTGTGTGTGTGTGTGCGCGTGCGCGTGTGCGCGTGTGCGTGTGTGCGTGTGTGTGTGTGTGTGTGTGTGTTTGTTCCAGCACTATTCTCAATCTGAGACCATTTAGTTTTTTCTATGTAATATAAATGACATTGCTGCATTACTGGATGCCAAAGCAATCGATTACCAAAAACAAACACACACAGCATACAATTCTTTCCTAGGTTAAATTCGTGTGAGCAATTTACTTTTCACGTTAATCTATTGCCACCTGAAGACACGTTAAAAGGGGGGGGGGGGGTTCTTACATAAAAACAAGATAGCAGCGCCATGTAAACGTAGTCCCAGTACAAGCAACACCCACACACATATGTTATACTCCCCCCTCAGCACATAAAAATGTCTTCCATTGTAACCCCCCATTGATGCTGATCACGAAAGTATATGGTTATAGTGGTCTAGCGCCAACAATTGTGAAACGATGAGCATTTGTTTTCGGCGCTCCCTCAGCTCTCACTCTCACTGTGTCATTGGCCCCTTTAAAATGTCACGTGCAGCATCTAGGCACTCTAAGGAACAATTCTACCAAGTTTTGCTCAGATTGGTTCAGTGGTGCAGTTGCTATGAAGTGGAACACAATTCGGTCATACGCGCACGCACGCACACGCACGCGCACGCGCGCACACGCACACGCGCACACACGCGCACACACACACACACACACACACACACACACACACACACACGGAGAGCAGGAAACGCACAAACCTCGCCCATTCAAAAGTAGTCCACTGACGCACCACGATTGGATCCTTGGCTATCTTCTGGGTAGCTGTGACCCACATACAAATGTCCCCAACTTCAAATTGAGGGCAATTTTGGGAAATTTGTATGGGAGTCAAACCTGGTCAAAACAAGATTTATAACCAGCTATAAGAGGGAAATCACGTGAAACCCCTGATTTTGACACGTGACCTGATGGATCTTTAAAGTACTGGGACTACAAAAAATGTAATGCGACGAAAGAGAATTGTTTCGTAATCAGCGCTGTTGATCGTGATAATGTGCAAGAAAATCGTTCAGCCGCAAGGTCACAAAAGTTCGTGTCGTTACAATTGTAATTGCAGTTAACCAGAGAAAGAATAATGTGTGGGGGAAAAACAACAACAAACGAACAACAAAAACATAGACCAATCTTCTTGGAAACATTATCTTTGGAATGTAATTGGATAGTTCAAATCATCAATGATGCGCAATAGTTAATTTTACAAAATTGAACCGTCAGAAGAAAGGAAACAAAAGTTAGGGAAAAATAACAAGTGCAACGCTGAGCGGCTGCAAAGTCCCCTCGCAGCATCGCCGAGCTACTCCGAAATCGGAATGTGTCGGTTGTACACATACATAAAAACGCATCAAACAGCACGTAACTACATAAAAACGCATCAAAACAGCACGTAACTGAATAGTTTTTTTATATATAGCCTTGGGGTTCGGACCCGTGATTTGAGCGCGCGCGATCGTGCGCACACGAGCGCACAGAACAATTCATGACAACTGTGTTATAGACCATTCATCAAGAAATGTTGTGAAAAAAACTGCATTGAAATACATGCAAAACTTCGCGAGATATTAGCGATTATGTGCTTCGGGGTTTGAACCCTGTAACTGGCGCGACATTGACCTTAATGTAAAACTAAATACATCAGTGGATAGCTTGCATCTTGGCAAACTAGTATACCAAATTTGATGATGATACACTGAATAGTTTTTGAGAAAAACGGACGAATAGCCGGACGGACAAAGGCACGCCGGACGGACGGACACCGGACGGACACCGGACGGACGGACCAGACAAAAACAATAGCTCCCCGAACCTTCGGCTCGGGGACTAATAACAACAACGCAAAAGCTGTTCAGTCTGAGGCAAAATATTAGAGATTGGCCAAGAACAAATAACGCGTCAAGAAAACGAGATGAACAAAATGGTGCTTTCTACCTCTCCGTTTCCCTCTTCTCTCTTGTGTCCACAATTCACGCCATTAAATGACAAGCGGAAGAAGACACTATCACTTGGGATTGTCTTCTCTTCTTTTTTTTTACCTCCTGTTGTCCTATTAGGAGAAAGACCTCGATGGAGTGGAGGAAGGGGGATGGGGTGGGAGCTGTAAGGGTAGGGTGGTGGTGGTTGTAGGAGAGGACACAGGAGATGGGCTTGAGACAAGAGACAACACATTCTCATCCTTCTTTCCCGGCCCGTAATTGCGCGTCAGAGAGACAGTTGACCTCATGATGAATGTACCTTGCAACAATTTGCCAGGCGTGGCTCTGTTGACCGGAGGTTTTAAAGTGTTCGATATCCCTAGCCAGGCTAAGCGTCCCCATTCACCCCACCCCCACCCCCACATCTCATCCCCGTCAACACCCCACCCACCCTCACCTGACAGCGTGGAGTTGACAGAGGACTTTCGTTTGCACCAGTGAGGGTGGAGAAATAAAAGTAGGAAAGGGGGTGGGGGGTACGAACAGGAGGAGGACAGCAAAACGAAGGAAAGTGGGTGCGTGTGTGCTTGTACGTGCGTGCGTGCGTGCGTGCGTGCGTGCGTGCGTACATGTGTGTGTATGTTCCTGGGGATGGAGGGGGGACACGAGGTGGGGGAGGAGGGGAGAGTCTGAAGATTAATCTGCTTACACGTGCTCTTCGTTTTCTTGTCTTCTTGCTGTTGAGGACAGTTTGCTCTCTGATCGAATCTTTCCTGTTGACTCTGCCCACATTCAAGGTATTTTGAGCCATTGTGCACATCTTTGAAGAGAATTACACAGAGAGAGAGAGAGAGAGAGAGAGAGAGAGAGAGAGAGAGAGAGAGAGAGAGAGAGAGAGAGAGAGAGAGAGAGAGAGAGAGAGGGGAGGGAGAGAGAGAGAGAGAGAGATAGAGAGAGCTAGCGAGCGAGCGAGCGAGCGAGAGAGAGAGAGAGAGAGAGAGAGAGAGAGAGAGAGAGGGGGGGGGGATAGAGAGAGAGAGAGAGAGAGAGAGAGAGAGAGAGAGAGAGAGAGAGAGAGAGAGAGAGAGAGAGAGAGAGAGAGTTGAATTGATATTGTATAGATGTCATACTTTGAATTATCCACATTTTCATTTGTCATCAGTGTCGTCTGAATGGTCGACTTATGGCGATTATTTGACCGCCAGGGGGCAGTCAAACCACTAGGGGCTTACCACGCTATATTCTTAGTTGGGCGTAGTGAGAGAGAGAGAGAGAGAGAGAGAGAGAGAGAGAGAGAGAGAGAGAGAGAGAGAGAGAGAGAGAGAGAGAGAGAGAGAGAGAGAGAGAGAGAGGGTTGGACTCATCCCTATCTCTCTCTCTCTCTCTTTATCCCCAACTAAGAAT
>CM065683.1:60677844-60697844 GCA_017654935.2 Phymorhynchus buccinoides | reverse complement strand
ACTGTAACAACAAAATGGAAGAGACATATAGAAAGTGCATTCCCAGTTCACGGCAAAGGCCTTGGTGTTGGATTTCTCCAAACCCTTTAACAAAGTCTGCCACTCTCTCCTGATCCACAAGCTCCTCCATACACCAACGCCTGGATCCATAACTTCTTGAAGGACAGGCAGCAAGCTGTTGTTGTGGAGGGCGCCAAGTCCGAGGCTGTCAGTGTAAAGTCCCCCAAGGATCAGTCCTGGGCCCAGCCCTGTTTCTGTTCTACATCAATGACATGCCTCAAAAGCTGTCCTCCACATCTCGGCTCTTCGAGGATGATACCCTCTGCCACAGAAACATCGCATCTCAAAAGATGAAGAGGCGCTTCAGAAAGATCTTGACAACCTGGCAGGGTGGGAGAATAAATGGAACATTTCAGACCTTGCACACGTCCAGAAACAAGCACCTCACAACCTGGCTTGTACTATCTTCAAATGGCTTAACAGACCCCCTAAACATCACACCAATTAGAGACATTATCAAAATGCGCTATGTTAAGACCATGAAATAAAATGCGAGTTTATTATCAAAGTTTTTAAAGGATCTGTAGTGAATAGTAGTGTGGCCTATTCACTGCCAACTAACATTAAAGCACAAAAACAACTGGAACGTGGCAACAAATAATTAGAATACAAAAAGCTAAGAAGTAAAGCCAATGATCTCATTCAATACTCTAGAAAACAGCATTTCAATAAAAAAAAAAATGGTATCAACAAATTGTGACACATCTACTTTATGGCGAGTCATCAACAACAGCACACATAAGTTCAACCACAATTCACTAAATAACTGCAATTGGTCACCAGATTCATTCAATAGTCACTTTATACATTTAGCAGAGTCTATCCAGGGGTAACTGACCCAACATGCTCCGAATACGCTTCGTCCTCTCTTCAAACCTGTTGTAACAGTAACATAAAACCTGGAAACTCATTTAAAATACCTTCACTTGCTGTTCCCGAAGTTGGTTCCCTTATCGCAAGACTGAAAAATAAAAGAAATCAATGGGACCAGACAAAATCAGTAGCTCTCTCTTGCAACTTGCACTTCCCTACGTAGTGGAACCTCTTACCTTCGTGCATAATACGTGCTTTTACATCCTATCTTACTAACAGAACACAGTATGTCTTTAGTAATGGTGCAGTTTCAGATCAAAAGATAATTAAGACTGGTGTACCGCAAGGATCTGTTTTAGGACATCTCCTGTTCTGCTTATTTATTAATGACCTACCACTGTCAATAGCAGGTGAAAGTGTCTCGTGTGATCTGTTTGCTGACGACTCCTCCCTCCACTCTACTGCAACTCGTTTATCCTCCATTCAAACCCAATTACAAACAGCTTTAAAATGATGTTTCTGCCTGCTGTGACCACAATCTGATGGTCCTCCACCCTACAAAAAACCAAAAGCATGGTAATTATTTCTAGACAATAACATCAGAACGAACCTCTAATTCTTAACGTTTCTTCAAAGGATAACACCACTGACCAAGTAAAAGAGCACCAAGTCCTGGGTGTGATCATAGACGAAGACCTGAAATGGCAGACCCATATTGAGAATGTAGCACACAAGCTTGCGCGAAGCCTATTCCTACTATAACAAAAATATTAAAGCGCTCGTAGATATAGAGGAACGCAAAATGTCCTTTCATGCTGTCTCTCTCACTTCAACTACGCATCTGTAGTTTGGGATTCTGTCGCCAAATGTCACCTTTAAAACTCAATTTTATCTACAAAAGAGCAGCTAATATTATTCTTCCTGAACCAAACCTCACCACATCAGAAACACAAACAAACTTAAGCGTCCTTCCGTTAGATTCACAACTAAAGTACAACAAAGCAATCCTCATGTACAAAGTCCGTACTGACTTAGCCCCACAATACCTACAAACATTAGTTAGCCCGGCATCACATCGTTATGGTTCCAGTAACTACATTTTGCCAAGCACTAGAATAGACAGATACAAATCAAGTTTTTCCTTTTCAGGCTCCTCAATTTGGAATTCACTTGATTCTGCCATTCAGTTATGTCCTTCAATCTCACGATATAAAAAGATGGTGCGGGCAAACGTAGGCTAATGTACAGCCCTGCTTAACTCCTATGTGATATTGAACTCACACTGTATAACGTATGTATTGCCTTGCCTACAACAACATGCTATGAAATAATTATGTCAAACGAATGTTTACATCTCAGTTTTATGCTTTGTTCGTTTATTGTTTTACCTTCGAAATTCTTGCTAAATATGCTTAAATCGAAGTTACGTTCACATCCTACTTGTCATCAATTACTTGTTCATCATGTTGTATTTTGTTTTATTTTTTGTCTTACAATGCTGCTTTTTTTCACTATACAATATATGAGAAAGAGAGAGAGAGAGAGAGAGAGAGAGAGAGAGAGAGAGAGAGAGAGAGAGAGAGAGAGAGAGAGAGAGAGAGAGAGAGAGAGAGAGAGAGAGAGAGAGAGAGAGAGAGAGAGAGAGAGAGAGAGAGAGAGAGAGAGAGAGAGAGAGAGAGAGAGAGAGAGAGAGAGCAGATGTAGACGTTTGTGTTTTCAAATGCGTTCTTGTTGATAGTGACTGTTCACGCTACTAGTCAATTTTTAATTATTTATTTTAATTTTTTTAAATTTTTTATCCAAGGACAGATTGTAAGAATAGGCATCGCCTAAATCTTTATACTTGTCAAAATTAATAACGTTTTCCAGTGTCCAGTGTTCATGGCCAGACCTTACAGGCAGTCAAAGAGGCGAAGTACCTTGGTGTCACTATCCAATAAGATATGTCGTGGGACACCCATATAAACAACATCGTAAACAAGGCCAGCAAAATCCTTGGTTTCCTTCGAAGGAATCTTAAAGTAGGCTCCATTGCTGTGAAGGAGACAGCCTACAAGGCCTTAGTACGATCCACGCTTGAGTATGCTGCACCTGTCTGGGACCCGCACACTACGAAGAATATCAGCAAGTTGGAGAAGGTCCAACGCCGTACAGCCCGATGGGTCGTCAACCGCCACCGTCAAACATCAAGTGTGGACAACAAGTTGACGGAGCTGCACTGGCCTCCACTCAAGGACTGTCGACGATCGGCAAGGCTGGCCCCCTTCTTCAAGTACCACCATGGGGAGGTGGCTATCAATGCTTCCTGCAACCAAAGCTAACTACACGAAGTTCTCTTTCTTCCCCAGAGCCCTGTGCAAATGGAACAGTCTTCCACCTGAGGCAATTTCATCAGCCTCGATGGAGGTCTTCAAAACCCAGATCTGAAAAAGGAGTTAGCATACTTAACACGTCCCATCTTGTACCTTTTCACCTTTCAGGTGGGAAGTAAGAAAGTTGGCTTCATTCTTTGCAAAGTTGGTAGGCTGCGAAGTAGTCACTCTTTGTAATATGTTAGGCTTTTTGGTAGAACTCAAGTTAGCCCTGTTCTTATATAATGTATATCAGTGTATTACGAGCACAGTTCTTCTGGTCTAAAGGACTACACGTTAGTGCATTTCGAAAATGCAAAGTAGTAAAAGTTGATTAAAAAACAACTTGTTGCTTCCTTAATGTCTATTGATTCGAACATAAGGATCGAAATCAGTTCAATTAACTTTATATTTCGATCCCTGTTCTAAAACAGAGAATATGAATAAAAAATAAAGCGTGCTAGTTTGACTTGTCCTCCCTGTTAGGGGAGGCATTGGCAGAAACCAGCCTAGGACAGTTGTGTCGACCCCTGGGGGTCTCGTCAGCTAGGCACTGGATGGGCAACCAAGTGGGGCTCTCTTACCTCAACAAAATGTTCATTCCACAATGGGAAGGTTTCCGCAAGTACGTAAAAGGCCTCCCAAACCCAAACCATCACCCAGATAAAATAGAGGGCCAAAACATCTGTCATTGTAATTGTTAATCAGAGTGCTTGGAAAGCCTGTCTCAGATTTATGACAAAAATAATCTTTTTTGGTTGATTTTCTACAGACATTTGCATCACGATTTCGGGCCGAGCGTTATGTCTCCTATTGAAATTGCGTGTTCAGGACAACTGTCCTATTGATGGGTTTTTTAAAAGCCAGGACACATCAGTGGTCCAGCAAATGTGATCGCGATACAATGAGAAAGAAACAAAAGAGCGAACAACACTGGTTGTCGATTCAAAATTGAAGAACAAATATTTACTATAGTGTCACAAATTTGCCTCCAGCCAAAAAACATTCTGAAAGAGAGATGGACAGAAAATAACACATTGTTAAAAAAATAACAAACAATTACATAGACTTCAGCCAAAACTCTTTTTAGAAGACACTGTAAAGACCCCCCACGTCACGTGTCAAAATCATGGTTTTCACGTGTTTTCCCTCTTATAGCTGATACGAAATCTTAGGAATTTTTCCAAGCATAAGAGGGAATGTGACACGTGACGTGGGGGGTCTTTACAACTGTGGTTTCCATTGCTGAATCAATGTTTATATAAATACAAAAGCGAGATTATTTGAGTGTTAGGTCTGCATAGCTGTTTTTCGGGTTTATTGTAACATGGTTTTTTTGTTCATTTAAAATGTATTTCTTACTGAGCTATTGCACATGTTGGGGTTTTTCTGACCGATAACGACAAATAGCTACATAACCCCAAAGATACATTGCTATTATTATCAATATCAATCAATAGGTACATTTCCGAGAGGAGCCTAAGGGGGGGGAGGAGGGGGGGGGGGGGGGGGGGGATACGTGTACACGGTCTCGATCACTGCTGGCACTCATCCCAAATAACAGAGATGGGGATTAGAAGGCTGTTTAGAATAGAGACCCTCTTTTCGTGTTGTCTTCTTCTCCCTGAGGCCATGCGCAGTTCTTAAAGAGGAATCAATATATTTCATCTGCTCTGATTCCAGACTGGCTGGCACGCATTTAGTCCCCCCTCCCCCCCCCCCCCCCTCCCATTTCATTGCTACAACCTCTGGCCACGCCCCCGCACTTTTATCTTCTTTTCGTCTCCTTTTTTCTATTTTTTTCTTTGCGATGAAAGATGTTATCAATGAGCTGCAAACAATGTTCTTGTTGCAGGTTTTGTTTTTTGTTTTTGTCTCTGAGCTCATTCGAATGATTGGTCACCAGTTTTTATGTGATTTATGCGTTATTTTAAACTAAATATTGTTTTCAAAAGTATGTTTATAATTATTATGCGTAATAAATTTGGAGTCTTTCGACGTTTTCGGTAGATTTTCCAAAACTATGTTCATAAAAGTGTTATTCTGTTAAGAATTATTTCTGTCAGTGAATGTTTCTTCTGTTTCACATTTCCCAGACGCTTTCACCTTTGAGACCCCTGCCTGTCCCGATAGTGTCTCTTATTCAGCAGCAGGAGTTGTCCTGTTAATGACCATCATGTTATTGTCTCTTATTCAACAACAGGAGTTGTCCTGTTAATGACCATCATGTTATTGTCTCTTATTCAACAACAGGAGTTGTCCTGTTAATGACCATCATGTTATTGTCTCTTATTCAGCAACAGGAGTTGTCCTGTTAATGACCATCATGTTATTGTCTGTTATTCAGCAACAAGAGTTGTCCTGTTAATGCCCATCATGTTATTGTCTGTTATTCAGCAACAACAGTTGTCCTGTTAATGACCATCATGCTAGTGTCTGTTATTCAGCAACAAGAATTGTCCTGTTAATAACCATCATGCTATATTGTCTCTTATTCAGCAACAAGAGTTGTCCTGTTAATAGCCATCATGCTATTGTCTCGTATTCAACAACACGAGTTGTCCTGTTAATAGCCATCATGCTATTGTCTCGTATTCAACAACACGAGTTGTCCTATTAATAACCATCATGCTATATTGTCTCTTATTCAACAACACGAGTTGTCCTGTTAATAGCCATCATGCTATTGTCTCGTATTCAACAACACGAGTTGTCCTGTTAATAACCATCATGCTATATTGTCTCTTATTCAACAACACGAGTTGTCCTGTTAATAACCATCATGCTATATTGTCTCTTATTCAACAACACGAGTTGTCCTGTTAATAGCCATCATGTTATTGTCTCGTATTCAACAACACGAGTTGTCCTGTTAATAACCATCATGCTATATTGTCTCTTATTCAACAACACGAGTTGTCCTGTTAATAGCCATCATGTTATTGTCTCGTATTCAACAACACGAGTTGTCCTGTTAATAGCCATCATGTTATTGTCTCGTATTCAACAACACGAGTTGTCCTGTTAATAGCCATCATGTTATTGTCTCGTATTCAACAACACGAGTTGTCCTGTTAATAGCCATCATGTTATTGTCTCGTATTCAACAACACGAGTTGTCCTGTTAATAGCCATCATGTTATTGTCTCTTATTCAGCAACAAGAGTTGTCCTGTTAATAGACATCATGTTATTGTCTCGTATTCAACAACACGAGTTGTCCTGTTAATAGCCATCATGTTATTGTCTCGTATTCAACAACACGAGTTGTCCTGTTAATAGCCATCATGTTATTGTCTCGTATTCAACAACAAGAGTTGTCCTGTTAATAGCCATCATGTTATTGTCTCTTATTCAACAACAGGAGTTGTCCTGTTAATAGCCATCATGTTATTGTCTCGTATTCAACAACAAGAGTTGTCCTGTTAATAGCCATCATGTTATTGTCTCGTATTCAACAACACGAGTTGTCCTGTTAATAGCCATCATGTTATTGTCTCTTATTCAACAACACGAGTTGTCCTGTTAATAGCCATCATGTTATTGTCTCGTATTCAACAACACGAGTTGTCCTGTTAATAGCCATCATGTTATTGTCTCTTATTCAGCAACAAGAGTTGTCCTGTTAATAGCCATCATGTTATTGTCTCGTATTCAACAACACGAGTTGTCCTGTTAATAGCCATCATGTTATTGTCTCGTATTCAACAACACGAGTTGTCCTGTTAATAGCCATCATGTTATTGTCTCTTATTCAACAACACGAGTTGTCCTGTTAATAGCCATCATGTTATTGTCTCTTATTCAGCAACAGGAGTTGTCCTGTTAATAGCCATCATGTTATTGTCTCGTATTCAACAACACGAGTTGTCCTGTTAATAGCCATCATGTTATTGTCTCTTATTCAACAACAGGAGTTGTCCTGTTAATAGCCATCATGTTATTGTCTCGTATTCAACAACACGAGTTGTCCTGTTAATAGCCATCATGTTATTGTCTCGTATTCAACAACAGGAGTTGTCCTGTTAATAGCCATCATGTTATTGTCTCGTATTCAACAACACGAGTTGTCCTGTTAATAGCCATCATGTTATTGTCTCTTATTCAACAACACGAGTTGTCCTGTTAATAGCCATCATGTTATTGTCTCTTATTCAACAACACGAGTTGTCCTGTTAATAGCCATCATGTTATTGTCTCTTATTCAACAACACGAGTTGTCCTGTTAATAGCCATCATGTTATTGTCTCTTATTCAACAACACGAGTTGTCCTGTTAATAGCCATCATGTTATTGTCTCGTATTCAACAACACGAGTTGTCCTGTTAATAGCCATCATGTTATTGTCTCTTATTCAACAACACGAGTTGTCCTGTTAATAGCCATCATGTTATTGTCTCTTATTCAACAACACGAGTTGTCCTGTTAATAGCCATCATGTTATTGTCTCTTATTCAACAACACGAGTTGTCCTGTTAATAGCCATCATGTTATTGTCTCTTATTCAACAACAGGAGTTGTCCTGTTAATAGCCATCATGTTATTGTCTCTTATTCAACAACACGAGTTGTCCTGTTAATAGCCATCATGTTATTGTCTCGTATTCAACAACACGAGTTGTCCTGTTAATAGCCATCATGTTATTGTCTCGTATTCAACAACACGAGTTGTCCTGTTAATAGCCATCATGTTATTGTCTCGTATTCAACAACACGAGTTGTCCTGTTAATAGCCATCATGTTATTGTCTCGTATTCAACAACACGAGTTGTCCTGTTAATAGCCATCATGTTATTGTCTCGTATTCAACAACACGAGTTGTCCTGTTAATAGCCATCATGTTATTGTCTCTTATTCAACAACACGAGTTGTCCTGTTAATAGCCATCATGTTATTGTCTCGTATTCAACAACACGAGTTGTCCTGTTAATAGCCATCATGTTATTGTCTCGTATTCAACAACACGAGTTGTCCTGTTAATAGCCATCATGTTATTGTCTCTTATTCAACAACACGAGTTGTCCTGTTAATAGCCATCATGTTATTGTCTCGTATTCAACAACACGAGTTGTCCTGTTAATAGCCATCATGTTATTGTCTCGTATTCAACAACACGAGTTGTCCTGTTAATAGCCATCATGTTATTGTCTCTTATTCAACAACACGAGTTGTCCTGTTAATAGCCATCATGTTATTGTCTCGTATTCAACAACACGAGTTGTCCTGTTAATAGCCATCATGTTATTGTCTCTTATTCAACAACACGAGTTGTCCTGTTAATAGCCATCATGTTATTGTCTCTTATTCAACAACAAGAGTTGTCCTGTTAATAGCCATCATGTTATTGTCTCGTATTCAACAACACGAGTTGTCCTGTTAATAGCCATCATGTTATTGTCTCGTATTCAACAACACGAGTTGTCCTGTTAATAGCCATCATGTTATTGTCTCTTATTCAACAACAAGAGTTGTCCTGTTAATAGCCATCATGTTATTGTCTCTTATTCAACAACAGGAGTTGTCCTGTTAATAGCCATCATGTTATTGTCTCTTATTCAACAACAAGAGTTGTCCTGTTAATAGCCATCATGTTATTGTCTCGTATTCAACAACACGAGTTGTCCTGTTAATAGCCATCATGTTATTGTCTCGTATTCAACAACACGAGTTGTCCTGTTAATAGCCATCATGTTATTGTCTCGTATTCAACAACACGAGTTGTCCTGTTAATAGCCATCATGTTATTGTCTCTTATTCAACAACAAGAGTTGTCCTGTTAATAGCCATCATGTTATTGTCTCGTATTCAACAACACGAGTTGTCCTGTTAATAGCCATCATGTTATTGTCTCTTATTCAACAACACGAGTTGTCCTGTTAATAGCCATCATGTTATTGTCTCGTATTCAACAACACGAGTTGTCCTGTTAATAGCCATCATGTTATTGTCTCGTTATTCAACAACACGAGTTGTCCTGTTAATAGCCATCATGTTATTGTCTCGTATTCAACAACACGAGTTGTCCTGTTAATAGCCATCATGTTATTGTCTCTTATTCAGCAACAGGAGTTGTCCTGTTAATAGCCATCATGTTATTGTCTCTTATTCAACAACACGAGTTGTCCTGTTAATAGCCATCATGTTATTGTCTCGTATTCAACAACACGAGTTGTCCTGTTAATAGCCATCATGTTATTGTCTCGTATTCAACAACACGAGTTGTCCTGTTAATAGCCATCATGTTATTGTCTCGTATTCAACAACACGAGTTGTCCTGTTAATAGCCATCATGTTATTGTCTCGTATTCAACAACACGAGTTGTCCTGTTAATAGCCATCATGTTATTGTCTCGTATTCAACAACACGAGTTGTCCTGTTAATAGCCATCATGTTATTGTCTCTTATTCAGCAACACGAGTTGTCCTGTTAATAGCCATCATGTTATTGTCTCGTATTCAACAACACGAGTTGTCCTGTTAATAGCCATCATGTTATTGTCTCTTATTCAACAACAAGAGTTGTCCTGTTAATAGCCATCATGTTATTGTCTCTTATTCAACAACACGAGTTGTCCTGTTAATAGCCATCATGTTATTGTCTCGTATTCAACAACACGAGTTGTCCTGTTAATAGCCATCATGTTATTGTCTCGTATTCAACAACAAGTTGTCCTGTTAATAGCCATCATGAGTTGTCCTGTTAATAGCCATCATGTTATTGTCTCGTATTCAACAACACGAGTTGTCCTGTTAATAGCCATCATGTTATTGTCTCGTATTCAACAACACGAGTTGTCCTGTTAATAGCCATCATGTTATTGTCTCGTATTCAACAACACGAGTTGTCCTGTTAATAGCCATCATGTTATTGTCTCGTATTCAACAACACGAGTTGTCCTGTTAATAGCCATCATGTTATTGTCTCTTATTCAACAACACGAGTTGTCCTGTTAATAGCCATCATGTTATTGTCTCGTATTCAACAACACGAGTTGTCCTGTTAATAGCCATCATGTTATTGTCTCTTATTCAGCAACAGGAGTTGTCCTGTTAATAGCCATCAACACGAGTTGTCCTGTTAATAGCCATCATGTTATTGTCTCTTATTCAACAACACGAGTTGTCCTGTTAATAGCCATCATGTTATTGTCTCGTATTCAACAACACGAGTTGTCCTGTTAATAGCCATCATGTTATTGTCTCTTATTCAACAACACGAGTTGTCCTGTTAATAGCCATCATGTTATTGTCTCGTATTCAACAACACGAGTTGTCCTGTTAATAGCCATCATGTTATTGTCTCGTATTCAACAACACGAGTTGTCCTGTTAATAGCCATCATGTTATTGTCTCGTATTCAACAACACGAGTTGTCCTGTTAATAGCCATCATGTTATTGTCTCGTATTCAACAACACGAGTTGTCCTGTTAATAGCCATCATGTTATTGTCTCTTATTCAACAACAAGAGTTGTCCTGTTAATAGCCATCATGTTATTGTCTCGTATTCAACAACACGAGTTGTCCTGTTAATAGCCATCATGTTATTGTCTCGTATTCAACAACACGAGTTGTCCTGTTAATAGCCATCATGTTATTGTCTCTTATTCAGCAACAGGAGTTGTCCTGTTAATAGCCATCATGTTATTGTCTCGTATTCAACAACACGAGTTGTCCTGTTAATAGCCATCATGTTATTGTCTCTTATTCAACAACAAGAGTTGTCCTGTTAATAGCCATCATGTTATTGTCTCTTATTCAGCAACAAGAGTTGTCCTGTTAATAGCCATCATGTTATTGTCTCGTATTCAACAACACGAGTTGTCCTGTTAATAGCCATCATGTTATTGTCTCGTATTCAACAACACGAGTTGTCCTGTTAATAGCCATCATGTTATTGTCTCTTATTCAACAACAGGAGTTGTCCTGTTAATAGCCATCATGTTATTGTCTCGTATTCAACAACACGAGTTGTCCTGTTAATAGCCATCATGTTATTGTCTCGTATTCAACAACACGAGTTGTCCTGTTAATAGCCATCATGTTATTGTCTCGTATTCAACAACACGAGTTGTCCTGTTAATAGCCATCATGTTATTGTCTCGTATTCAACAACACGAGTTGTCCTGTTAATAGCCATCATGTTATTGTCTCGTATTCAACAACACGAGTTGTCCTGTTAATAGCCATCATGTTATTGTCTCTTATTCAACAACACGAGTTGTCCTGTTAATAGCCATCATGTTATTGTCTCTTATTCAACAACACGAGTTGTCCTGTTAATAGCCATCATGTTATTGTCTCGTATTCAACAACACGAGTTGTCCTGTTAATAGCCATCATGTTATTGTCTCGTATTCAACAACACGAGTTGTCCTGTTAATAGCCATCATGTTATTGTCTCTTATTCAACAACAGGAGTTGTCCTGTTAATAGCCATCATGTTATTGTCTCTTATTCAACAACACGAGTTGTCCTGTTAATAGCCATCATGTTATTGTCTCTTATTCAACAACACGAGTTGTCCTGTTAATAGCCATCATGTTATTGTCTCTTATTCAACAACACGAGTTGTCCTGTTAATAGCCATCATGTTATTGTCTCGTATTCAACAACACGAGTTGTCCTGTTAATAGCCATCATGTTATTGTCTCTTATTCAACAACAAGAGTTGTCCTGTTAATAGCCATCATGTTATTGTCTCGTATTCAACAACACGAGTTGTCCTGTTAATAGCCATCATGTTATTGTCTCGTATTCAACAACACGAGTTGTCCTGTTAATAGCCATCATGTTATTGTCTCGTATTCAACAACACGAGTTGTCCTGTTAATAGCCATCATGTTATTGTCTCGTATTCAACAACACGAGTTGTCCTGTTAATAGCCATCATGTTATTGTCTCGTATTCAACAACACGAGTTGTCCTGTTAATAGCCATCATGTTATTGTCTCTTATTCAACAACACGAGTTGTCCTGTTAATAGCCATCATGTTATTGTCTCTTATTCAACAACAGGAGTTGTCCTGTTAATAGCCATCATGTTATTGTCTCTTATTCAACAACACGAGTTGTCCTGTTAATAGCCATCATGTTATTGTCTCGTATTCAACAACACGAGTTGTCCTGTTAATAGCCATCATGTTATTGTCTCTTATTCAACAACACGAGTTGTCCTGTTAATAGCCATCATGTTATTGTCTCGTATTCAACAACAGGAGTTGTCCTGTTAATAGCCATCATGTTATTGTCTCTTATTCAACAACACGAGTTGTCCTGTTAATAGCCATCATGTTATTGTCTCTTATTCAACAACACGAGTTGTCCTGTTAATAGCCATCATGTTATTGTCTCTTATTCAACAACACGAGTTGTCCTGTTAATAGCCATCATGTTATTGTCTCTTATTCAACAACACGAGTTGTCCTGTTAATAGCCATCATGTTATTGTCTCGTATTCAACAACACGAGTTGTCCTGTTAATAGCCATCATGTTATTGTCTCGTATTCAACAACACGAGTTGTCCTGTTAATAGCCATCATGTTATTGTCTCTTATTCAACAACACGAGTTGTCCTGTTAATAGCCATCATGTTATTGTCTCGTATTCAACAACACGAGTTGTCCTGTTAATAGCCATCATGTTATTGTCTCTTATTCAACAACACGAGTTGTCCTGTTAATAGCCATCATGTTATTGTCTCGTATTCAACAACACGAGTTGTCCTGTTAATAGCCATCATGTTATTGTCTCTTATTCAACCTGTTAATAGCCATCATGTTATTGTCTCTTATTCAACAACACGAGTTGTCCTGTTAATAGCCATCATGTTATTGTCTCGTATTCAACAACACGAGTTGTCCTGTTAATAGCCATCATGTCTGTATTCAACAACAGGAGTTGTCCTGTTAATAGCCATCATGTTATTGTCTCTTATTCAACAACACAACAACACGAGTTGTCCTGTTAATAGCCATCATGTTATTGTCTCTTATTCAACAACATCATGTTAGTTGTCCTGTTAATAGCCATCATGTTATTGTCTCTTATTCAACAACAGGAGTTGTCCTGTTAATAGCCATCATGTTATTGTCTCGTATTCAACAACACGAGTTGTCCTGTTAATAGCCATCATGTTATTGTCTCTTATTCAACAACACGAGTTGTCCTGTTAATAGCCATCATGTTATTGTCTCTTATTCAACAACACGAGTTGTCCTGTTAATAGCCATCATGTTATTGTCTCGTATTCAACAACACGAGTTGTCCTGTTAATAGCCATCATGTTATTGTCTCGTATTCAACAACACGAGTTGTCCTGTTAATAGCCATCATGTTATTGTCTCGTATTCAACAACAAGAGTTGTCCTGTTAATAGCCATCATGTTATTGTCTCTTATTCAACAACACGAGTTGTCCTGTTAATAGCCATCATGTTATTGTCTCGTATTCAACAACACGAGTTGTCCTGTTAATAGCCATCATGTTATTGTCTCTTATTCAACAACACGAGTTGTCCTGTTAATAGCCATCATGTTATTGTCTCGTATTCAACAACACGAGTTGTCCTGTTAATAGCCATCATGTTATTGTCTCGTATTCAACAACACGAGTTGTCCTGTTAATAGCCATCATGTTATTGTCTCTTATTCAACAACACGAGTTGTCCTGTTAATAGCCATCATGTTATTGTCTCGTATTCAACAACACGAGTTGTCCTGTTAATAGCCATCATGTTATTGTCTCGTATTCAACAACACGAGTTGTCCTGTTAATAGCCATCATGTTATTGTCTCTTATTCAACAACACGAGTTGTCCTGTTAATAGCCATCATGTTATTGTCTCTTATTCAACAACACGAGTTGTCCTGTTAATAGCCATCATGTTATTGTCTCTTATTCAACAACACGAGTTGTCCTGTTAATAGCCATCATGTTATTGTCTCTTATTCAACAACACGAGTTGTCCTGTTAATAGCCATCATGTTATTGTCTCGTATTCAACAACACGAGTTGTCCTGTTAATAGCCATCATGTTATTGTCTCTTATTCAACAACACGAGTTGTCCTGTTAATAGCCATCATGTTATTGTCTCGTATTCAACAACACGAGTTGTCCTGTTAATAGCCATCATGTTATTGTCTCTTATTCAACAACACGAGTTGTCCTGTTAATAGCCATCATGTTATTGTCTCTTATTCAACAACAGGAGTTGTCCTGTTAATAGCCATCATGTTATTGTCTCGTATTCAACAACACGAGTTGTCCTGTTAATAGCCATCATGTTATTGTCTCTTATTCAACAACACGAGTTGTCCTGTTAATAGCCATCATGTTATTGTCTCTTATTCAACAACACGAGTTGTCCTGTTAATAGCCATCATGTTATTGTCTCGTATTCAACAACACGAGTTGTCCTGTTAATAGCCATCATGTTATTGTCTCGTATTCAACAACACGAGTTGTCCTGTTAATAGCCATCATGTTATTGTCTCGTATTCAACAACACGAGTTGTCCTGTTAATAGCCATCATGTTATTGTCTCGTATTCAACAACACGAGTTGTCCTGTTAATAGCCATCATGTTATTGTCTCTTATTCAACAACACGAGTTGTCCTGTTAATAGCCATCATGTTATTGTCTCTTATTCAACAACACGAGTTGTCCTGTTAATAGCCATCATGTTATTGTCTCTTATTCAACAACACGAGTTGTCCTGTTAATAGCCATCATGTTATTGTCTCTTATTCAACAACACGAGTTGTCCTGTTAATAGCCATCATGTTATTGTCTCGTATTCAACAACACGAGTTGTCCTGTTAATAGCCATCATGTTATTGTCTCTTATTCAACAACACGAGTTGTCCTGTTAATAGCCATCATGTTATTGTCTCTTATTCAACAACACGAGTTGTCCTGTTAATAGCCATCATGTTATTGTCTCTTATTCAACAACACGAGTTGTCCTGTTAATAGCCATCATGTTATTGTCTCTTATTCAACAACAGAGTTGTCCTGTTAATAGCCATCATGTTATTGTCTCTTATTCAACAACAGGAGTTGTCCTGTTAATAGCCATCATGTTATTGTCTCTTATTCAACAACACGAGTTGTCCTGTTAATAGCAACATTCAACAGTTGTCCTGTTAATAGCCATCATGTTATTGTCTCGTATTCAACAACACGAGTTGTCCTGTTAATAGCCATCATGTTATTGTCTCTTATTCAACAACAGGAGTTGTCCTGTTAATAGCCATCATGTTATTGTCTCGTATTCAACAACACGAGTTGTCCTGTTAATAGCCATCATGTTATTGTCTCGTATTCAACAACACGAGTTGTCCTGTTAATAGCCATCATGTTATTGTCTCGTATTCAACAACACGAGTTGTCCTGTTAATAGCCATCATGTTATTGTCTCGTATTCAACAACACGAGTTGTCCTGTTAATAGCCATCATGTTATTGTCTCTTATTCAACAACACGAGTTGTCCTGTTAATAGCCATCATGTTATTGTCTCGTATTCAACAACACGAGTTGTCCTGTTAATAGCCATCATGTTATTGTCTCGTATTCAACAACACGAGTTGTCCTGTTAATAGCCATCATGTTATTGTCTCTTATTCAACAACACGAGTTGTCCTGTTAATAGCCATCATGTTATTGTCTCGTATTCAACAACAGGAGTTGTCCTGTTAATAGCCATCATGTTATTGTCTCTTATTCAGCAACAAGAGTTGTCCTGTTAATAGCCATCATGTTATTGTCTCTTATTCAACAACACGAGTTGTCCTGTTAATAGCCATCATGTTATTGTCTCGTATTCAACAACACGAGTTGTCCTGTTAATAGCCATCATGTTATTGTCTCGTATTCAACAACACGAGTTGTCCTGTTAATAGCCATCATGTTATTGTCTCTTATTCAACAACAGGAGTTGTCCTGTTAATAGCCATCATGTTATTGTCTCTTATTCAACAACACGAGTTGTCCTGTTAATAGCCATCATGTTATTGTCTCTTATTCAACAACACGAGTTGTCCTGTTAATAGCCATCATGTTATTGTCTCGTATTCAACAACACGAGTTGTCCTGTTAATAGCCATCATGTTATTGTCTCTTATTCAACAACACGAGTTGTCCTGTTAATAGCCATCATGTTATTGTCTCTTATTCAACAACACGAGTTGTCCTGTTAATAGCCATCATGTTATTGTCTCTTATTCAACAACACGAGTTGTCCTGTTAATAGCCATCATGTTATTGTCTCGTATTCAACAACAGGAGTTGTCCTGTTAATAGCCATCATGTTATTGTCTCTTATTCAACAACACGAGTTGTCCTGTTAATAGCCATCATGTTATTGTCTCTTATTCAACAACACGAGTTGTCCTGTTAATAGCCATCATGTTATTGTCTCTTATTCAACAACACGAGTTGTCCTGTTAATAGCCATCATGTTATTGTCTCTTATTCAACAACACGAGTTGTCCTGTTAATAGCCATCATGTTATTGTCTCTTATTCAACAACACGAGTTGTCCTGTTAATAGCCATCATGTTATTGTCTCTTATTCAACAACAGGAGTTGTCCTGTTAATAGCCATCATGTTATTGTCTCGTATTCAACAACACGAGTTGTCCTGTTAATAGCCATCATGTTATTGTCTCTTATTCAACAACAGGAGTTGTCCTGTTAATAGCCATCATGTTATTGTCTCTTATTCAACAACACGAGTTGTCCTGTTAATAGCCATCATGTTATTGTCTCTTATTCAACAACAGGAGTTGTCCTGTTAATAGCCATCATGTTATTGTCTCTTATTCAACAACACGAGTTGTCCTGTTAATAGCCATCATGTTATTGTCTCTTATTCAGCAACAAGAGTTGTCCTGTTAATAGCCATCATGTTATTGTCTCTTATTCAACAACAGGAGTTGTCCTGTTAATAGCCATCATGTTATTGTCTCTTATTCAGCAACAAGAGTTGTCCTGTTAATAGCCATCATGTTATTGTCTCTTATTCAGCAACAGGAGTTGTCCTGTTAATAGCCATCATGTTATTGTCTCTTATTCAGCAACAGGAGTTGTCCTGTTAATAGCCATCATGTTATTGTCTCTTATTCAGCAACAGGAGTTGTCCTGTTAATAGCCATCATGTTATTGTCTCTTATTCAGCAACAGGAGTTGTCCTGTTAATAGCCATCATGTTATTGTCTCTTATTCAGCAACAGGAGTTGTCCTGTTAATAGCCATCATGTTATTGTCTCTTATTCAGCAACAGGAGTTGTCCTGTTAATAGCCATCATGTTATTGTCTCTTATTCAGCAACAAGAGTTGTCCTGTTAATAGCCATCATGTTATTGTCTCTTATTCAGCAACAGGAGTTGTCCTGTTAATAGCCATCATGTTATTGTCTCTTATTCAACAACAGGAGTTGTCCTGTTAATAGCCATCATGTTATTGTCTCTTATTCAGCAACAGGAGTTGTCCTGTTAATAGCCATCATGTTATTGTCTCTTATTCAGCAACAGGAGTTGTCCTGTTAATGACCATCATGTTATTGTCACTTATTCAGCAACAGGAGTTGTCCTGTTAATAGCCATCATGTTATTGTCTCTTATTCAACAACAGGAGTTGTCCTGTTAATGACCATCATGCTATTGTCTGTTATTCAGCAACAGGAGTTGTCCTGTTAATGACCATCATGCTATTGTCTCTTATTCAACAACAGGAGTTGTCCTGTTAATGACCATCATGTTATTGTCTCTTATTCAACAACAGGAGTTGTCCTGTTAATGACCATCATGCTATTGTCTGTTATTCAACAACAGGAGTTGTCCTGTTAATAACCATCATGCTTTTTTTCACTCTTGATATTGTAGCAGAGACTAATAATATCCAGTTGACGTGGGCGAAGTTCGAGACTACAATCGGATAGATCAGTTTAATATGGCTGACATGACAAAAACGGCACATTCCCAACAATACCTTTGCTAATTTCTGAACGGGCGTGGAGAAGCGGAACATACAACACAGAACCTCTAATGAAGAGGGTTGTTTACTGTTAATGCCATGTTACTGAGCACGCTCCAGTCCAATGGATCGGTGTGATTTGGTGGCAGAAGTATGACCAACAATGAACCCTTGCTTTCTGTCTGCATTGCAAGCAGACGTTCATTTGAAAAGCTGTAAATCATGTTTTCATTATTACGGTTCTGACGAAATTAAAGACCCACCAGATACATGAGTGAAAATCACGGGTTTCACGTGTTTCCCTCTCTCGCTGGTAAGAAATCTTTTGACAGGTGAGATTCCCATACAATATTCCCCCATGCATGAAAACGAGATATCAATTTAAAGAGCAGCCTCGATCGTGTACGGGGGCAGACTGTATGTGGGTCACACCTACCCAGAAAAAACACAAGGGACTTAATCCAGCCGGGTCAGTGGGTCTTTAAGAAGACAGCGTGAACTCTGCATTATGATGGAGTATAATCATCCGCGTTTAAAAAGGGATTTGGGTGTACTTAACAACTGATGTTACTAATAAAGGATTACTTTACTTACAATCTTACACTTCGCTGCTTGGAAACTCGACAATGTGTCTATGAGCGTGCCCCAAACAATCCTTGATCATTAGTCTGCTAGGCTTGAACGGAAGCGCCAGCGTGTGGTTTGCACAATGCACAAACCCGTAATTCTAAACCAAATAATGTCAGAATGCTCACATACGACACAATGATTGGTGCCATCGCTTTCATAATACACCTTCAATCTTAGTTTTCACTTACGTCTTCTTGGCGTCATTAAGAGGCCTTTATAAGACGTTTCTATGCATGTTGATGATGAGGTGTATACTTGGAGCTTTAATATAATCAATACCTGAATCTCGGTAAGTTCAATGTAAGAATAGTGGGCTTAATTAATAACCATCATCGTTGAACATCTCAGAGCAACTTCGAATGAAACTGGCTTGTTTTACAAACACTTAAGTGACGACCGTTATTTCTTATGTCCGTTACCGGTAATGTGTCTGGTGGAGTCACGGAGTTATCATTGGACGTCAGCTTTACCTAAGGTCTACTACGCTTCGATTGGACGGTAATAATGAACACTTAGTTCATAACAAGTCAAATTAGCATAGTATGAAACAGTCATGCGGTAGAACGCCACACACACACGTGCACGCACGCGCACGCACGCACACATACATGCACGCACACATACACGATCGCACACATACACACATTCACGCACACATACACGCACGCACGCACGCACGCACACGCACACATACACATACACACAGCTACACACACATACGCACGCGCGCGTGCGTTCTTTCTATTCTTACAAATATATTCTCCATCCGAAGACGGACATGCTGGGTCTTACTATGTCTTAGTTAGGAGCATAACAGCAGCATGACGCATCTGAGCTCATATGACAGGAAACTGAGTTATCCAAAAACAAGAAGATTGTATTTTGTTGATTTTCGTTAGGCATTCCCACATTTTTATTTTATTTTTATTTTGTATTTGTTTGCTGTTTCCTATTAGCATGCTGTTGCAGAATTTCTAAAGCAAGACCAGTCTGTAGACAAACGCTCTCGACAAAAAAAATCGTCATGCCAAATCCCTGATTGGAGTCTCCATCTCGGAGACATTTGACAAATAGCGGCAACACGCAGGAATCACCAGTGCTCTTCCATTTTGCCGCAGGAAGTTTTGGTCATAGGGAATGCATTTCCACCACTTCCGCTTGGGGCTGCG
>CM065683.1:60662844-60667844 GCA_017654935.2 Phymorhynchus buccinoides | reverse complement strand
CCTTTTGTCCTTACTTGATACGGGCAGAAAGGCCTAATCAATAAATGTTTTTGAATTGGATTTGGATTTGGATATCTCTCTCTCTCTCTCTCTCTCTCTCTCTCTCTCTCTCTCTCTCTCTCTCTCTCTCTCTCTCTCTCTCACACCAGGGCTGGGTGGAAAAAAGCATGTAACTTGCTTATCTCATGTTCCCTGGTTAAATAAAATTTCGTTTTCGTTTTCGTTTTCGTTTTCTCTTCTCTCTCTCTCTCTCTTTCTTTCTTTTTCTTTCCCTATCCCTGTCTCTGTCTCTCTGTTCTCGTGTTTATGAATGTTAGCACGTGTGACGAGGGAATGGGTTAAAAGGCTAAGTCTCTAGGGAAGACTTTTAGTGTGTTAAATTTTCAAGTAGAAAATTTGCCTTTAGCCCACTTCTCTAGGGTATGGGAGATGAGCAACTTTCCCGGCCCCTTTTCATCTAATAAATTTATATTTGTGCCCGGGTTCTGGCTCGTATGATTGTAAGAAATACAAGTGGTTGATTTGCTCTTAATGGCAGACAGAGAGAAGTAGGGTTAGAAGTAACATGAAATTACAAGACTTCCACTCTCATCAGTCTGACCAAAGGGTTCAGAATTATTTGACACTTGTATTTTATTTACTCACAAAGTCTGCATAAGATTATGCAACAATAAAAATAAAGCAGCTCAATGGCGCCAAAACAAAATATGAATGAAAAAAACAATGAAATCCGAAAGGATTTACAAGACTTTTGTCTTTCTAGAAGGTTAGCCCCAAGCGGGAAGGGTCACTAATTATCTTCAGGGTCAGGGGGAAAGTTCAAATGATTGGCGCGGTCCTGTGGACTTAGCTGTTGTCAAGTTCCTCCATAGTGATCGGCGAGTGCTGGGTTGACTGGGCTTGCTCGTCAGGTGAGAGTAGCTCCCAGTCGTTCCGGTTATTGCGTCGCGGGATGGCACGGTTTAGGCGTGGTCTCGTCGCGGATTCTGGGTGCGGGGCGTCTTGGCGGCGTTCTCGTCTTGGTGCTTGTGAGTCAGGGATAATCGTCCTGACCACAATGCCCTGATGATAATCACAGGAGAAGGTGGATGTAGATCTCTATGGCTTAGAGACAAGGGGCTTCAGTCGGCAGGGAATTAGTGGATCCCAACCGGCTAGAAGGCTGCCCTTGTACAATAGCACTAGTAATAAATAAACTGAATTTCAGTTAACAAACTGAGATCAGTAAAACATAAAAGGTGTACAGGAAACAACTGGTATTAGTCAGTACCCGGCTAGATCAAAGTCTATGATCAAGCCAACATCACTCTCCATCCAACACCTGGAAAGGAATGTTATCATAAAGTGCAAAATTGCAACCCACAGGCTTCCTACTAAAAATATACAAAAGGGTTAGTAGGCATAAAATCCGGTTCTGGTACCAAAAGAGTTAAAGTCAAAAACACACACACAAATAATCAGTGCACATAAATAGAACAGAATGTTTACCACTTCTTTTCAATAACATATCTACTCCTTATTCATCATTGAACATAGGATCTAGATCAAAAATAGGATCTAACAAAACAAATCTCAATCACCAGCCATCAATAATACTCACTAGTTGGGCTATTAGGACTGGCTGGGAGAGAGGTTGAGTCTGCAATGTTGCTTCGCCAGGTTTTGGGAGGTATTGTGAGAGAGAATGTGTAGGCTGACTTTCCTCACCACTCAAATTTTCCCCTCCAATTTCAAACACCCGAGAGCCTGTCATTGGTTCATAGCAGTCGACAAGTCACAAGATGATGTTATAATATTATGCATACTAGTACAGAACGATCACGAGCCGGTTACATCACTGGCACGTGTCACTCTCCTCTTTCTCGTGATCGGGAAAGGAGATACGGGGAACAAAGGGAGACCGCCAATGTGGGTGTCAGGGAAGGTAAAACGGGCTTCAAAGAGATCGCGGCTATAATCGGCGACCGGTTTGATGTTGAATTGTAATAGGGCATTTGCCACGAGTTTTCGTGCTTTGGGTAGAAAGAAAAGGGGGGGGGGTGTAGTTGGGAAAGAAAGGGAGAAAGTGGGGCGTGCGTTTCCACTCCGTCACAGCACGCGAGGATCTTTCAGCATTGGTACATTGGCAATAATGTGTTTCTTACAATTCAAAGTTTCCCCTCCATCTTCTTCAACACGTTTCATGGGTTGAAAACCTAGCTAAATGAAAGGTCGTATTCTTATTCCTATTCCCCGACTTGGCTTAAGGCTGTGTCAGATCAATTGACATAGGCTAGAACACCAAGGCTACATCAAAACGTTGTTATGTTCTGCATGGTTGTACGGGGAGTGTCTTCAGCCATGACAAGCTCCTAGCATAATATCATCAGTCTTTAAAATCCTCCGAAGTCGGGGTGTGTCTACCCACGTGGCGGGGTAATCAAAAACGGTCGCACACGTAATGTTCTCATCCCTAGCTGGTGCATTTGTACCATAGTGTTCCAGTGCTTCGGCTGTTGGGATGATCCCTGGAGTCTTTAAGCCAGGGTACAACAACAACAACTAATTCCTAGTCCTACTACTAGTCTGTACATTTATCCGCCTCTCTCTCTCTCTCTCTCTCTCCTCTCTCTCTCTCTCTCTCTCTCTCTCTCTCTCTCTCTCTCTCTCTCTCTCTCTCTCTCTCTCTCTCTCTCTCTCTCTCTCTCTCTCTCTCTCTCTCTCTCTCTCTCTCTCTCTCTCTCTCTCTTTCTCTGCACACGTACGCATGTGCGCATATTCGGGTTAGCTCCTGGGATCAGAACTTGTTCGTGTCAATTATTTCAAGATCTTCACTAAAATGTGGCCCGTATTCCATTAAACTTTCAAACTTTTCTCTTAAATTCCACTTAGGTCAAAATGCTGTTAGCGGGAGAAAGAGAGACAGAAAAAAAAATAAACACCTGATTCCTAAGGCACATAGTTTGATTAGATTATGGGCATGGGAGAGAGAGACAGGGGGAGGGGGGGGGAATCGGATGGGAGACGATGTTACCGAATGCATCTCTATATTGACAGATTATTGAAAGACGGTCGAAAGTGTTGTAAGGAAACAAAGTTGCTACAGCACTTTCTTTCTTTCTTTTTTGGGGGGGGGGGGAGGGAGGATTTGAGGTGTGGGGAGGGAGGGGGGCAGATGGTCGAGTGTAAAAAAAAAAGTTGGAAAACATGTCGTTGGGAAAGCTGAGAAAATACGATAGATGGGCTAAAGTATATCGGGATAAAATCGTTTAGACTAGGCTGTGCATCTTGGTTTGTTTTTCTCTGGGGGTTTTCTTGTGTCTGTTTTTGTTTACCTGTAACTCACTTTGTCGGTCTGTCTGTCTGTGTGTCTGTCTGTTTGTCTGTCTGTCGGTCCAAAATTGTCGCACATATTCACAAAATTGTCGCACATTTGGGCAAAGAGTAACATTTCAGTTGTCATATCTACAGTCCTTAGGTATGGAAAGAATTGTATACTGAACAGAGCACATGAATCTTCATTTTAAAGCGTACAAAATAATAAACATACGTAATGCAGACATTGCAACAGACACGATGAGTATGCGGTGCTTCTTTCGATGAGTATAAGTAGGATAAATAGTTTTAAATGTTTTCCAAAAGATATAAAAAGTTACGAAATGGTGCAGAGATAACATTCTGGTTTACAGATTTAAATTATTGAAAAGCCACTCAGTGTATGTAATGATTGGAGTGGTAAAAATAGACCTCTGCCACAAACGATTGCGAATCCGCGCTTGTTTGTTATATAGCGTACATCTTTTCGTTGATGGCAACCAAACAATCCATTTATTGGTTTATGAACTCGATTATTGTGTGTCTTCACTTTGTTTGGTATTGTCTATACATTTGAAAGCCAAAGTATTATGTTAGTCATGAATACGTGAACGTGTGAGCTATAACAGCAATTAATAGCAGCCGTAGAAGTGAAACAATAAAATATGTGCTGATAGTTTTTGTTTTGTAATGTTGGTTTATCTTTTAAAGAACATATGAAAAATATGTTCCTCTAAATACAATGCTGTCTCAATTTCTGTTAAAACAAATGATCCAGTCCTGTCGCTACATTATAAACTACTACTAAACAGATTGTAGCGAATTTTGGCAGACGGTGTTTGATGTTTTAAGGAATATGCATGTCATGTCCAACCATTCCTTAAAGATCCACCAGATCATCTGTCAAAATCACGGGTTTCATGCGTTTTTCCTCTTATATCTGCTAACTTAGAAGCTCTTCCAATGTCCTATAGGATTTAATAGGACTTTGGGAAGAGCTTCTAAGTTAGCATGATGCTAAGTCTCATGCTATCGCAACGTGAATACAGGCCCTGGTGAGGTCTCACTTCCATACAAATGCCCCCAAATTCAAACCGATACATCATTTTAAAGAGCAGCCTCAAGTTGAATATGGAGACATGTGTATGTGGGTCACAGCTACTCTGAAAAAACCGAGGGACTTAATCGTGGTGCGTCAGTGTATCTTTAACAGCATTGTTCAAGAATAGAAGAAGAAGAAGAAGAAGAAGAAGAAGAAGAAGAAGAAGAAGAAGAAGAAGAAGAAGAAGAAGAAGAAGAAGAAGAAGAAGAAGAAGAAGAAGAAGAAGAAGAAGAAGAAGAAGAAGAAGAAGAAGAAGAGAAGAAGAAGAAGAAGAAACATCAACAACAGCAACAACAACAACAGCAACAACAACAGCAGCAGCAACCTGAAAATGTTTCTTTGATATTGAATGTCCTGTGTAAAGGTTCACCATTTCTAAAGCAAGCAGAATGGATACAATTTTAGAAACGTGAAGAAAAGACAAATACAGTAACTACTTTCAGTAAGATATCAAAGACAAGGTCGAACGAAACATTTCTTTGCATACGGGAACAGTTTTGTTTGTTTTGTTTTCTTACTTCATATTGACTCATTATGGTTCACCTCTTTAGACAGTTGTTTGTCGTGACTTTTAATTAAAACTAACATTAGTAACAATGCCTTT
>CM065683.1:60655344-60657844 GCA_017654935.2 Phymorhynchus buccinoides | reverse complement strand
TGGGGGGTAGCTGTGACCCACATACAAATTCCCCCAAGTTCAAATTGAGATTGCTCTTTAAAATGATGTTTCATTTTCAATTTGAGGGCATTTGCATGGGAGTCAAACCTGGTCAAAAACAGATTTCTTACCAGCTATAAGAGGGTAAACACGTGATCGAAACCCGTGATTTTGACACGTGATCTGGTGGGGCTTTAAGGTCATTCGTGGCGAAACAATTCTGATGAGATTAGACACAGGACGGGTGATATGAGATTCAGGGAAATAACAAGGACTGGAAGGCAACCATACTTCCATGGATTTTCTAAGAGGGTTACGAATCTTAAGGTGCTTAATGTATCTTGTGGGCGCGAGTGTGTATGTGTGTGAATGCGTGTACATGTTTGTGGACAGCAATGCCCCATATGGCCTTTGGCCGAGAGGACCTAAAACATTGAATATTCGCGTGTTGCGTGTGTGTGTGTGTGTGTGTGTGCGTGTTAGTGGATACGTGTTTTTCAATGTTCCTGAGTTTAAAAATACGGATACATCACTCTTAAAATTCAATTATGTGTTTTTCAATGCTAGAAAAAAAAAGTGCAGTAAACATCCTGATATTGTTTGTCCGCTTCTAAGTAAAAACAACTAGTGCAGTAAACATCCTGATATTGTTTGTCCGCTTCTAAGTTTAAAAAAAAGTGCAGTAAACATCCTGATATTGTTTGTCCGCTTCTAAGTAAAAACAACTAGTGCAGTAAACATCCTGATATTGTTTGTCCGCTTCTAAGTTTAAAAAAAAGTGCAGTAAACATCCTGATATTGTTTGTCCGCTTCTAAGGCAGACTTCTCTAAAACGATAAATAGCAGGAATTTAGACAACAATAATACATGGACTGGGCATTGAGGGAAACGTAGGGGAAGACGGGGTAAAAAGCGCATGGGCGGGTAAGAAGCCCACCCCAATTATCTCATGAAATAAAGACAATTTCAGTCAAATTTGCTCATGAGACGAATGCTAGACATTAACGCTCGTCTCATGGGCAAAATGAGACTGAAATTTGCTTCATTTCATGAGATAATTGGGGTGGGCTTCTTACCCGCCCATGCGCTTTTTACCCCGTCTTCCCCTAACAATTACTATAAAAACCTCAGTAAGTGCGACAGTCCGGTTTGTTGACCCGGATCGTTTGTGATAACAGTTATTTAAAAAAATGGTCTGGTTAATGGAAAACGTACGTTTATTGTTTTTTTGTTTTTTTTTGTTATTAGCTTGAAATTCTACATCAAACACAAAGAAGCGTGGAAATCTGTTCATATGTGTAGTACAAAATATCTGCCTATACTGGGCAACAGGTGCAATCACAGACTGTTCTATTTGATAATGAATAGCAGTGAATTGGACTTATTCTTGTTTTTGTTTTTTTAATCTTAGATGCATAATAAACAATTTTAAAATATCAGAAACTGAATGTGCTCTCTCTCGCTGTCTCTTTCTCTCTCTCTCTCTCTCTCTCTCTCTCTCTCTCTCTCTCTCTCTCTCTCTCTCTCTCTCTCTCTCTCTCTCTCTCTCTCTCTCTCTCTCTCTCTCTCTCTCTCTCTCCGTCTCTCTCTCTGGTCTCTCTCTCTCTCTCTCTCTCTCTCGGCCTCTCTCATCTCAGCTCGATCTCCTCCACTTCTCCTCTCTCTCTCTCCAATCTCTCCCTCTCATCCTCTCATCTCTCTCTCTCTCTCTCTCTCTCTCTCTCTCTCTCTCTCTCTCCTCTCTCTCTCTCTCTCTCTGATGAGAGATACAAGATACATTAAGCACCTTAAGATTCGTAACCCTCTTAGAAAATCCATGGAAGTATGGTTGCCTTCCAGTCCTTGTTATTTCCCTGAATCTCATATCACCCGTCCTGTGTCTAATCTGTCTTTTAACAAAACTTTCTTTGTATGGCTTACATTCCAACTCTGTCAACCTGATAGCAAACTTCCTTAGCAATAGAACTCAGACAGTGACCCAAGATTTTGTAATGTCATCGCTTATGCCCATCAAATATGGAGTACCCCAAGGATCGGTATTAGGGCCTATCTTATTCTCAATTTATATAAATGATTTACCCCTCCACCTAAAATCCCAATGCGAACTCTTTGCTGATGATACAACCCTTCACGCAAAAGATGGAAATCCAAACAACGTATGCATCTTCCTCCAAAAGGACATAGATAACCTTACAACATGGACAGAAAAGAATAACATGGCAATTCATCCTAGTAAATCTAAATTCATGTTAATAACTACTCGACAAAAAAGACAAAACTTAAAAGATAATCTGCCTAAACTCAAAATTTATGACAGTCTTCTTGAAGAAGTAGATTCATGTAGATTCATGTAAATTACTGTATTAATCTGAAGTGTAACTATTGATAACAATTTATCATGGTCTAAGCACATCTCTGTCATTTGTAAAAAAATAGCTAAGAAAGTATTCCAACTTAATAGAATAAAGCATTTCCTAGATGATCATACACGAAAACTCTT
>CM065683.1:60630344-60650344 GCA_017654935.2 Phymorhynchus buccinoides | reverse complement strand
TTTTCCAAGACGCCTCAGAGAACTCCCAAAAATAAGTTTCCATGGTAACCTATTTTTGTTTAGAAAAGTCACTTCTGGAAGGGTAAAAAACACTTTAGCAGAAAATGTCATTTGTCGACCAATTGTCTTTTTCTCGAAAACGACTGGCTTTTTTTTTTGGCCCTGAAAATTGAAATACAAGACTGTAGTGCATATCCCGACTTTTTTTTAGCTCACATACGAATGGACAAATTTGTTCAGATAAATAGAAATTGCATTGAAATTGCAAACGAAGACATGTAATTGTGAAAGTGTTTCTGGACCTCAAAAAGGGGTTCGTCTGCAAATGGGGTACCAACAAACAAAAAAACACTAAATACAAAGACTGACTACTGCGATGATTCCTCAGATATGCATTCGTTGTTTGCCATCACTGTTCCTGTGTTTCCTTCTTTTTAAAAATTTAGTAATCTATTATGTTTATTGATTTAGTTATTTATCTATTTTTAGTCCCCGAGCCGAAGGTTCGGGGAACTATTGTTTTTGTCTGGTCCGTCCGTCCGTCCGGCTATTCGTCCGTTTTTCTAAAAAAAACCTATTCAGTCTATCATCATCAAATTTAGCATACTAGTTTGCCAAGATGCAAGCTATCCACTGATGTATTTAGTTTTACATTACCCGCTGTGCCCTAGGCCCTTTGTGTCACAGGCCCGCTATGTCGTCCGTTTTTCTCAAAAACTATTCAGTCTATCATCATCAAATTTGGTATACTAGCTTGCCAAGATGCAAGCTATCCACTGATGTATTTAGTTTTACATTACCCGCTGTGCCCTAGGCCCTTTGTGTCACAGGCCCGCGATGTCCCACTTCTTTCCGGCCGTCCATCCGTCCGTGCGTGCGTCCTGTTTTCAGTTCTCAATGGTCTCCCCGCTGTGTGTACAGCCGACACATTCCGATTTCGGAGTAGCTCGGCGATGCTGTGAGGGAGGGGGGGGGGGGGGGGAGGGGGGGGGGGGGGGGGGGGGGGGGGGGGGGGGGGGGGCGAGGGGACTTTGCAGCCGCCCGGCGTTGCACTTGTTTTTATTTTTAATTTTTAATTTTATTTATGCTCATACGTTTACTCAATCATATATCTATTCATGTATTTGTGTTGTTGTTGTTGGTTTGGGTTGTTTTTTCATTACGATTCTTTAAAAAAAAGGTCAATAAAAAAAAAAAAGGAAAAAAAAAGAACAAAAGACTGACTACGTCGCAGCCTACAAACCTTGCAAAGAATGAAGCCAACTTTCTCACTTCTGGAAGGTGAAAAGGTGGAAGGTGGGAAGTGTTAAGTATGGTAACACAGGCAGTGAGTGAGTTCACGATGATCCCCACATGTAGTGTAGGTGAAAGGGTGGGAGTAACAAAAACCGGTTTCAGTCAGCTGCGGAGTTTTCACTCTTAGTATGTATATTCAGGCTTTTGGGCAGAAGAAGAAAAATCTGTTTAACGTTCTCCGGTCTGAAACAGACACATATGAAACGATCCTGGAGGCAATGCCCGGAGGCAGTGCAACACCAGGAAAGCCCCGAAGTTTTAACAATACAAATGTTATTGTGGGAGTTTTGATAGGCTTACCACGGAAACTGAATTTCTGGAGCATGCAAACAAATCTTGGAAAAAAACAAATTGTTGTGATATTTTATGCGTTACATTTTCCGTTTACAAACCCAAACAATTAAATGATATCTTGCAAATTATTATGTTATCTCCAATTTACTGAGTTGCATTTTATGAGACACCTTGAATTTGATCAAGGAAAGGTGTAATAAATCAGGAAAGTTATTTGCCTACAGTTACCAGAATTAAGAGATCGCTAGGCCTCTCTGTGTTTGATTTAGTCTTATAATATTATTGTCTATGTACTTCCTAATGTGATGCATTATTTAATTATTTATATTTTATGTATTAATGCATTATAATTCATAACATGTTCATCTTACTTTTACCTAAGTTTTATGCGTTTTTCTTGTCTTTGTATCTCTCTCTCTCTCTCTCTCTCTCTCTCTCTCTCTCTCTCTCTCTCTCTCTCTCTCTCTCTCTCTCTCTCTCTCTCTCTCTCTCTCTCTCTCTCTCTCTCTCTCTCTCTCTCTCTCTCTCTCTCTCTCTCTCTCTCTCTCTGAACAATGAACATAATCGCTTCTTTTTCTTAATGCATTTTGTGTGCTTGTTTTCTTTGTTGTTTGCCTCAGGGCTGAGAGAAAAAACTGTATCTCATTAGCTTATCTCATTACCCTGAATAAATAGCATTTCGTTCATTCGTTCGTTCGTTCGTTCGTTCGTTCTCTCTCTCTCTCTCTCTCTCTCTCTCTCTCTCTCTCTCTCTCTCTCTCTCTCTCTCTCTCTCTCTCTCTCTCTCTCTCTCTCTCTCTCTCTTCAGTAGAAAGGAAAGTGAAGGCAACAACAAAGACAGAAAGAAAGAAAGAAAAAACACAGGGTCTTTCTTAGCAATCATTGTCCTGTGACTGTCTCAAACCAACAAATACCAAAAAGAAAGCTAAACAATGAGACAAGCAAAAAGCAAAGAAAACTAGTTGTGACAATGACAAGGTTACTGATTACTGATCTCTTTGTGGTCTTCAGCAAGCTCGTAAAGCACCATCGTCACACTAACAGGGCTCGTTTTCTTCACCATCAACTCTACTAAAGTGATACAGTAACGACGAGGTTTCCCCCTTGCTGCTGTTAGCTGGGGAGCCGTTTCACAAGGGGCTAACGTTACGTAGCGTGAGCGAAAATCGGCGAAAACGAAAATCGGCAAAAACGGTACTAAGAAACACATCTTTCGCCGACGTTTGTTGAAAACGTTTTGTGGCTACTCCTAATGTATCTCTTGGCGAACTATCACGTGACTTCTCCCAAAGTATCTCTTGGCGAACTATCACGTGACTTGCATGAGGTGAATGCATTTCTTGTTGTTGATTGGTCCATTAAAGTTTCGTTAAAATTATATATTTTTTTGACCAATCAGACAAGAGCTTGTAATATTCTTCCGCAAACGTTTTCTAAAGTGTTTCTTAGGCGTAACAGTTATGCGCGCGGCGACCGTTGTCTAGAGAAACTAGACCCAGGTTGTCTTGCTGGCTGACTTGACTTGACTTGCTGCTGCTGCTGCTGCTGCTGCAGCTGACGTGACAAGCGCCCGTTGATCCCTGCCTGTTTATCTGATCCGGCCTCCAGTGATCGCCAGCCTTGATTGGACGTCGTTGGGCTTTGCTGGGGTCGAGTGTCACCCTTTGTCCTCCTTGCCGGGCCTTGCCACTCGTGTGCGGTGCGCATGCGTCAATTAAGGAAACGGGGCCCCGGATGTATGAAGCTGGGCACAAAGATGCGTGTCTATTAATCGCCTCGCGAGTAGAGTCCTTCGGGGGGAGGGGGAGAAATTGAAAGCTTGGGGAGTAGTAGCGTGAGGGCGGTAGGGGTAGGGTGGCGGTGGAGAAGGAGGAGGTGGGTGGGTCTGGGTCTTCCCACCCGCTGCTGCTGTCTTACGTCGCCGTGATAAGGTTTCTGAAGGGCGCTTCCAGGCAAGGAAGGGGGAGGAGACGAGGGAAGTGGGAGGGGAGGCGTGTGGCGATAGCATCACCCTGATTGACCCTTATCCACAATAATCGTCTTTCCTTCAGATGTTGTCATCGTTGTTTCCTCCCAGTGATAAGAGAACTCTCTTGCCACGTCTCTCTCTCTCTCTCGTTCTCTTGTCCCCATCAGCGTCTATTCTTGGCTTCTAGAGGTCTGGTTTAGGGGTCTTGTCGTCATTCTGCGGGTCTGTTATGTAGAGGGGACTTTTAAAGGGACCCCCCCCCCCCCCCAGTATTGCATGGTGACCTAGCCACGGAGAACGCTTGGTAGAAGTCAGTGAAGTAGCTGTCACGTTGACCACTTGGGACAAGTTGCCTTTTGGACCTAATGATCAAAAGACAGAGTGTTTATATAGAGGTGAAATGTGAACGAATAATTAAACAAAACGATTGTCTGTTTTAAATATATTGTACTGGCAATTAAGCTAACTCAAACTGATCGGTCATTTAGCCTTTTAATTATTTCTCTGTCTGTCTGCCTCCTCTCTGTCTGTCTGTCAGTATCTCTCTCTCTCTCTCTCTCTCTCTCTCTCTCTCTCTCTCTCTCTCTCTCTCTCTCTCTCTCTCTCTCTCTCTCTCTCTCTCTCTCTCTCTCTCTCTCTCTCTCTCTCTCTCTCTCTCTCTCTCTCTCTTTCTGTCGTGTAATATGTCTCCTTAGTGTCGAAGGTTTTAAAAAACATAGGTGAAGACGGGGTAAAAAGCCCATGGGCAGATAAGAAGCCCATGCCAATTATATCATGAAATAAAGCAAATTTTACACCTTTTCGTTTTCAAAACGTTAACATTTTGCCCCGCTATGCCGGTCACAATCATGCTCTCTATCTTTCTTGCCCACCCTCGGTCTTATGTTCACAACATCGAGCTGAAAGCCATCTTAAAGAAAACAACAAATCAATATAAAAGAGAATAATAAATAACATGCCTGTACTGTATTTGTTGTAAACGTCAATTCTGAGACTTTTTAGTCAGATTTGATGTATTTTACGGTGCCATTTCTCGTAGTTTGTGACCTCTTTTTTTTCCAGCGACATCAGTGCGGTGTCTGGAGGTTTTCTTTGAATGTCCAGGAAGAATGGTGATGAGAAATTGTTAACGTCTGCAATGTCCCTAACAGGAAGCCATTCATTTGACTAAATTATTGACCAGTTTACTGAATGAAAGTTCGCTTAACATCCTCCGGCCCGACAGTGGGACGATCCTGGAGGTACTGCAATACCAGGAAAGTCCCGAAGTTTTGTTCATAATTTCCAGTGTACTCTTTTTCTTTTCTTTTGATAGGTCACAGTTATAAGAGGAGACGAACCATTCGTATTGATGTTATGGAAGTAATGTGAGAATGCGTTTGCTCCGGAATGCCCGAAGTCACGGCAAGGGAGGAATTAATTAGGGGAAGACGGGGTAAAAAGCGCATGGGCGGGTAAAAAGCCCACCCCAATTATCTCATGAAATGATGCAAATTTCAGTCTCATTTTGCCCATGAGACGAGCGTTAATGTCTAGCATTCGTCTCATGGGCAAATTTGACTGAAATTTTCTTTATTTCATGAGATAATTGGGGTGGGCTTCTTACCCGCCCATGCGCTTTTTACCCCGTCTTCCCCTAAGCCGAAACAGTTTTTTATTATAAAAATATTAAGAAGAAAAAACTAACAAGCGCGAAATCGCAATAGTTTGTGGCACGCTGTCTATTTTTACCACTCCAATCATGCGTCACCTCCTCTGGCTTTTCAATAATTTTAATCTGTAAACCAGAATGTTGTCTCTGCACCATTTGGTAACTTTTTATATCTTTTGGAAAACATTTAAAACTATGTATCCTACTTATACTCATCAAAAGAAGCACCGCATACTCGTCGTGTCTGTTGCAGTGTCTGTATTACGTATGTTTATTATTTTGTACGCTTTTAAAATACATCATTTTAAAGAGCGGCCTCAATTTGAAGAGTAGCCTCGATTTGAAGTGCGACAATTTTGTCAAAATGTGCGACAATTTTGGAACGACAGACAGACCGACCGACCGACCGACCGACCGACAAAGTGAGTTATAGGTTTGTGGCTTGAGCCACAAACAAAAAGAAAGAGGACGAATAATCCAATTTTACAGCACACACTAAAAGGCCAACACGAATTATGTATTTTTGCAATCTAAGCCAAAATAATGCAAACAAGAAAACGAAACGCAATGCAACCAGAAAAGAAACTGAACTTATTTCAATCTTAAACAAGTCTTTCTTTGAAACGAGTTGCTGTCATTTACTCTTTCAAGACTTTATTCCTTTCTGTTGTTCTCAAACTATTGATCTTCATTTGGGCGAACGATGGTTTGGGTTTTTTAGAAGAAAAGAAGAAGCGTCGTGGTCTGTCATCAAGAAGATGGAATACCTCGTTGCTGTCTAATAAAATAATGCCTGATGTTTTGAATCAGCCTGTCTGACCGCCAGCCAAATACAATGCAGTGGACAGCAACAGATCGATGTGACTGACCGACACAGCGGAGACGGAAACGCAAGGCACGAGAACCACCTCTGCGCATGTCTGTTTTGTTGTTTACGATATTATTTCTCCTGCCTTTCACGTTGGCATGAAAATAAGAGTGTGCAGCAGAAGATGAATACTCGTGCGTGTTCATTTGTGTATGATTGTCTACGTGTGGTTCGTGTGCGTCTGTGTGTGTCTTTGTGTTTTTGCTTGTGTGTCAGTCGAAGCAACTTTCACCTCCTAATTGTCATAAACTGTTCGTTGTTTCACCTATGCTTTTCGGTTTTACAATGTTGGTTTTCTTGTACCTTATACTATGTGAGAGAATGTGTGGGGGGAGAGAGAGAGAGAGAGAGAGAGAGAGAGAGAGAGAGAGAGAGAGAGAGAGAGAGAGAGAGAGAGAGAGAGAGAGAGAGAGAGAGAGAGAGAGAGAGGAGAGAGAGAGAGAGAGAGAGAGAGAGAGGAGAGGGAGAGAGAGAGAGAGAGAGAGAGAGAGAGAGAGAGAGAGAGAGAGAGAGAGAGAGAGAGAGAGAGAGAGAGAGAGAGAGAGAGAGAGAGAGAAGAATGTGTTAAAATGTGTTTCTTGTAGGGTTTTCTTCTCTTCTTTTCATTTGGGTTTTTTTCCTCACGTTTCTAGCAATGTCATTGTTTTTCTTTTATCCAAGGACAGATTGTAAGAATAGGCATTGCCTAAAATCTTTATCCTTGTTAAATAAAGTTGTTCAGTGTTCAGTGTTCTCTCTCTCTCTCTCTCTCTCTCTCTCTCTCTCTCTCTCTCTCTCTCTCTCTCTCTCTCTCTCTCTCTCTCTCTCTCTCTCTCTCTTTCTCTCTCTCTCTGTTTGTCTTCCATTCGAAAGGATTAAGTGTAATGTACACGAATTTAAGGACAAAAAACACCCACAGTAAAATCAATTCAATTCGTGTCTTTCACTCCATCTGTCAATGCATCTAGTCCTGTACGTCTTCATATCTGCCAGTAAATCTGTTTAACGTCCTCCGGTCTGGAACAGACACATATATGGGACATTAGTAGATGCAAAGATGGTGGGAACGATACCGGAGGCAATGCCCGGAGGCAGTGCAACACCAGTAAAGTCCCGATTTTTTAACAATACAGATGTATTTGCCACGTCCCATTGGGGCTTTTTACTACTTCTTGCCGACACGAAAGGGCGATAATTTTAGGCCCGAACTGCCTACGCCACCTAGAAACGAATCAGGGGCAGATAATTTTCTGTGGCTATATTACTATACTACTACTACTTCCTGACAGGCAAGGCGATAATCGCAAGTAGGTGGCGTTCGCATCTCAGTAGGGGAAGACGGGGTAAAAAGCGCATGGGCGGGTAAGAAGCCCACCCCAATTATCTCATGAAATGAAGCAAATTTCAGCCTCATTTTGCCCATGAGACGAGCGTTAATGTCTAGCATTCGTCTCATGGGCAAATTTGACTGAAAGTTTCTTTATTTCATGAGATAATTGCGGTGGGCTTCTTACCCGCCCATGCGCTTTTTACCCCGTCTTCCCCTACACAAGACAGGGGCAGAGAATAGTCAGTATAAAGCCTCATTACAGCACACTTTTTTTTTCAATTCGTTTTAAATATAACAGTTTTTGTTTGTTAACCCTTTCACCGCCAGCTATATTTCAGCCTAAAGTGACCATTACATTTACCTGAGTAGAGAACAAAATCCATCTGCAGTATTGGGGATTCTTCTGTGACCTTTATAAAAAATTAGGTCTACATTCCTTACTTCCCAAAACTAAGACAATAGGGTCTTTGGATAATAGACCCCAATTTGATGCCTTTTAGTGACATATGTATTAAATCACTCTGGTGCTAAAATGCGACTTTGGCGGTAAAAGGGTTAATCTAAACAATACAGCTCTTTTTTGTTTAATCTGATTATTGTTTTATGCTTCTCCTGTCGTTGTTTTTTCTTCCATGGTTTGTGTGTTTGTTTTTATACTCTGTCGCTTCTCGAAGTTTATAACCAGTTTTTGTTCCTCCCACATCAACGTGTCTGGAGAGTGTGTCCACATCTCCATGGAGAATTGGAGTGATTCATTGTTAATGTGGGTGTAATGTGCTTAGCCGGAATCCGCTCAATTCATTCATTCTAGCCCACTCCACTTTTGTGCATTTTGATCTGTCGCCATCCTATTCTTGAGTGACTGAAAAAGAAAAAAAAAGCTTATCTAAAGAGGGCTTTGTAAAAGTGAGTGCGTGTCCTTGCGGGTGTGCGTGTTTTTGTGCGTGTGTGTCCGGTGGGTACCCCCCCCTCTCTCTCTCTCTCTCTCTCTCTCTCTCTCTCTCTCTCTCTCTCTCTCTCTCTCTCTCTCTCTCTCTCTCGTATTTGTGTCATTGTCAATAAAACCATGTCTGAAGCGTCTCTCTCTCTCTCTCTCTCTCTCTCTCTCTCTCTCTCTCTCTCTCTCTCTCTCTCTCTCTCTCTCTCTCTCTCTCTCTCTCTCGCACACACACACTCTCTCTCTCTCTCTCTCTCTCTCTCTTGTGTCTCTCTCTCTCTCTCTCTCTCTCTCTCTCTCTCTCTCTCTCTCTGTATTTGTGTCATTGTCAATAAAACCCATGTCTGAAGCGTCTCTCTCTCTCTCTCTCTCTCTCTCTCTCTCTCTCTCTCGCTCTCTCTCTCTCTCTCTCTCTCTCTCTCTCTCTCACACTCTCTCTCTCTCTCTCTCTCTCTCTCTCTCTCTCTCTCTCTCTCTCTCTCTCTCTCTCTCTCTCTCTCTCTCTCTCTCTCTCTCTCTCTCTCTCTCTCGTTTATCCTTAAACACAACAGCAATACATTCTGGCTTTGAAACAAATGTATATTTTTTTTTCATTATTATCTAAATACTCTTGCTCTTGTTTTTCTTCATTGATTTCATATCTGCCCCACTTTCATGCATTCTCTACAAAACGCAACTTCCCCAATTCCCATGTCTACTCTTACAAACAGCAAATCGGATCGCAAGGAAAATAGATGTTGATACTCAAAGTCAGTATCCTCGTGCCTCTGTGCAAATGTAAACAACTCTCTTATTCTATCAATTTAGCTTTCTTTCTTTTCTTTACTATTATTCTTTTTTTCTCTTCTTTCTGTATCTTTCTTGTTTATTTCTTTCCTTTCGTTTCTATTTCGTCCTTTCTTTTTTATTCTTCTTTCTGTGGTAGTTTTTCCAGAGTTGATACAATTATATCGTTAAACCTATTTTCACATACGTGTCAATACATTTCCATGTAGTAGTGCCACTACTGTGCCTGACTGTTTCCATTCGATTCTTCTTCTTCTTCTTCTTCTTCTTCTTCTTCTTCTTCTTCTTCTTCGATCGTTCAGACAGTTTCTTGCTAATTATGAGCGCAGATGCGTCATGCTGTCGCTATGCGCCTATCTAAGAAATAGTTAGGCCCAGCAAGTCCGGCTTCGACTGAAGGAAATCTTTTAAAAAGTGTTTCGGTGAAGAAGAAAAAGGCAGGAGAATGGACTGGTAAGGCAGAAAGATAGTAGATGACAGTAAGCAAAGGGAAAAGGCAGAGTCAAAGAGAGTGACAGATTAGAGGAAGTTACAAGCACATATCTTCCAGAAGGTGGGGGAACTGTTTATGTAAAAGTCCCCCCCCCCCCCCGGTATCCCCACGGGGGGTCCTTTCGATTCAATTTGTTTTCTAGGAACAGAGTGGTAAACAATCAAAATTGTTGTCGTAATCTAAATTCAAATAGCATCACTTTCAGGCCATTACATTTTGTGACTTGTTAAGTGCTCTGGTTTTCTCTTCCAAGACTGTCAACTCAGAATGTAGACTATCGGAAGGCTTCTTTACTGGAGAGTGTCCGCATACTCATTCTCCTCCTCCCCTTCTCCTTTTTCTTCTTGGTTTAAACAAATGTTTTATTGACACACCTTTGCAGCAACAAAATATATACGTAGACAAGAGTACAACAAGCTGAGGCTTATAAAAGTACTCCACACATAGACATAGTACTAGCAACAGGCTACATCACACTTTACGATTAATGGAAGTCAGTCACACTTTGTAAGATAAGCTAAATAATGATCGATACAACTGACATTCGGGAAAAAGTGAGCAATATAAACAAACATGAATATCAAGGTCATGAAAAAATTATTCTAAGAACTAATAATTCATAAAAAAATGTAAGAAAAGGGAATAAGTTAGTAATGTTATGTGGAGCAACTCAATGTATCACTATAACAAGATATCTATTTAAGCAGGAGCATGTTTTCTATATCACCAGGGACAAAAAGAAGGATCAACACATATTAATCTTGAGCAAAACGCTCTTCTTCTTCTTCTTCTTCTCCGTCTTCTTCTTCTTCTTCTTCTTCTTCTTCTTCTTCTTCTTCTTCTTCTATGTTAAATTTATTTAGTCAAGAAATCACTCTGCTACGCCAGCCGTTTGCTCAAGGTAACAAATAACAAAAAAACACTACCATTGCTTTTTTAGGTTGTCTTTTTACATTTGAATCACTAGTGCCTTCTTAGCGTACATGTTTTTGAAAACAAGATCAAATTAACCCTTTCACCGCCAAAGGCGCATTTTAGCACCACAATGATTTAACTTCTATGTCACTAAGAGACATGAAATTGGGGTCTATTATCCAAAGACCTTATTGTCTTAGTTTTGGGAAGTAAGGATAGACCTTATTTTATATATGTCACAGAAGAATCCCCAATACTGCAGATGGATTTTGTTCTCTACCCAGGAAAATGTAATGGACATTTTTGGCTGAAATGTGGCTGGCGGTGAAAGGGTTAATGCGAAAGAAAACAAACATGACTGTTGCAATACAACATCCCTTTATTTTATATGAAAATGCCTTTTGTCAGTGCAAGTCATTTCTCGCTATTTCTGTACAGATTGTATATTGATAGATTTTACTTTGGAATGCGCTACTCTGTCTGGAACCGTTTATTTTATTGCCAGTGCAGAATTGGGGTGACAAATACACGAAGTTAGCATTGTAATAGACGATGATTTGACCGCCAGGGGGGCAATCAAGCCAGTAGGGGCTTAGCGCCTGATATTCTTAGTTGGGCGTAGTGAGAGAGAGAGAGAGAGAGAGAGAGAGAGAGAGAGAGAGAGAGAGAGAGAGAGAGAGAGAGAGAGAGAGAGAGAGAGAGAGAGGTGCATATCCCCCCCTCTCTCTCTCTCTCTCTCTCTCTCTCTCTCTCTCTCTCTCTCACTACGCCCAACTAAGAATATCACACGCTAAGCCCCTACTGGTTTGATTGCCCTCTGGCGGTCAAATCATCGTCCTAAGTTGACCATTTCAGCTTGAGTCTGCTCAAATCATTGAAACGTTGGCCGTCCGTTTGGTTTAAATGATTTTTATTTAACAAAAAGCACAATTTACACACATATTAAGAAAGCATAACGGCAACAACAAGCTTAAAGCTTATACTGTGCCAACGTACAATGCATGAATGTCTGAATGGCGGCTGGCAAGCACAAGATTAAACAGACTGATTTAAGCATTATCAAAGAAAGGTACATTTCAAATCCTTCGTGAAATATACATCAGGAAACCAATGATAATAAGAAAAAAGATAAATCCAAACTTTGTTGGCCGTTCGTTTCGCTTACATACGATCTAAAAGAACCAGAACCCTACGGCAGGGTCTATGATGCCTTTGTGATTATGCGTGTTGAAGTGAAAACTACGCGCAGGCCTATGTGCCTTTTAGAACACACGCACGTGCAAAATTAAATGTATGAAATGGATGAGGTAGGTGGATGTTTCTAATGTTTTAACAAAACTATGACACACATGCATAGAGACAGGGAGGAAAAGACGTGTGGGGTGGTGGTGGGGGGTGGGGGGGGGGGCTACATAAAGAGAAAGATATGGAGATACAGACTGACAAACGGAGACAGACTGACAAACGGAGACAGACTGATGCATACAAAGGCTGCGACGGAGCCGGAGACAGGGCGACGTTAAGCAGAGATGGGCATAGAGATACGTACATGCATACATACATACATACACACATGCATACATACATACATACATACATACATACATACATACATACATACATACATACATACATACATACATACATACATACATACATACATACATACATACATACATACATACATACATACACACATACATTCATACATACACACATACATACATACATACATACATACATACATACATACATAATATACATACATACATGCATACATGCATACATACATACATACATACATACATACATACATACATACATACATACATACATACATACATACATACATACATACACACATACATTCATACATACATACATACATACATATATACATACATACATACATACATACATACATACATACATACAGACAGACAGACAGACAGACAGACAGACAGACAATGAAGGAAACAGGCAGCCTACATAGATAAAAGCCAGACAATGAGGTATCGTATGGATGCACGCATTCCCGGAAGTAAGCCTCCTCAGAAAGCAGTTGGTGGTTTTGGTGTATGCTTGTTTGTTTGTTCGGCTGTTGTTTTTCTTCAGTATCATCTGTTTGGTGCTAGGGGCTTATCTGTGTTTGCTCGGTGTCATCTCTACCCCACCCCCACCCGCATCCCCTTCTATGTCTGTCTCTGTGTCTGTCTGTCTCTCGCTCTCTGTCTTTCTGTCTCTGTTTCTCTGTCTCTGTCTGTCTGTCTCTCTGTCTCTCTGTCTGTCTGTCTCTCTCTCTCTCTCTCTCTCTCTCTCTCTCTCTCTCTCTCTCTCTCTCTCTCTCTCTCTCTCTCTCTCTCTCTCTCTCTCTCTCTCTCTCAAGGACAGATTGGAAGAATAGGCTTTGCCTAAAATCTATATCCTTGGAAAATAAAGTTTAAGTGTTCAAGTTCTCTCTCTCTCTCTCTCTCTCTCTCTCTCTCTCTCTCTCTCTCTCTCTCTCTCTCTCTCTCTCTCTCTCTCTCTCTCTCTCTCTCTCTCTCTCTCTCTCTACATCTATAGTGCCAGCAGTATACTGAATTTTGTTCATACCTATCTATCTATATATCTGTCTGTCTGTCTGCCTCTCTCTCTCTCTCTCTCTCTCTCTCTCTCTCTCTCTCTCTCTCTCTCTCTCTCTCTCTCTCTCTCTCTCTCTCTCTATCTATCTATCTATCTATCTATCTATTTATATATATATATATACACATCTTTCCCCTCTCTCTCTTTCTCTTTCTTTCTCCATCTGTCTTCATAACAAAATTGACACTAGAGAATTATAATCTTATCTATCCTTTACATAATATATTTCGTTTAAGAATATTACATCGATTTTTACTCTTTCTCTTGCCAACTCCTGGCAACCGCACCCCCCACCCCCACCCCCACCCCCTTTCTTCCATTTTGCTTATCTCTGTTCTGCCCCGTCCTTTCATTCCACATCCATAACAATGTGTTGTTTTGCTCTCGGACACAAAGAACAGAACGATCCGTAAGGAAAGAAGTATTGATATTCTATCAAAATATTACCTTAATGCCATGAACGGTTTTTTTATTTATTTTTTTATTTTTGTATTTCATTTGTTAGAATATCTTTTAAACTGCCACTTCACGCATTTTACGAACAGATTTTTCTTGCAGTTACGCCATTGCGTCTGGAGAAGTCTTTTTTTTTTTTTCCAACTCCTACGAGAATTGGAGTGATAAATTGTTAACGTTATTGTAATGTTCTTAGCTGGAATCCGCTCAATTCATTGAAGTCTTGGCTGTTTGGGGGGAAGCTTTTTCTTTCATCCTATTCTTTTCGTCAAGAGGCAAAAAGGGTAACAGAAAGGGAATGATTCGTATCGAGTATTGCAAAGCGAGTGTCTGTGCGTGTGGTGGGGGAGATGCAGCTTGCGCGTATTATGTGAACTCCAATAATGGAAATCATAATGTACGAGTATACTTACTAAGGTGACATGGTGTTTTAATATCAATGAAAAAAAGAACAGGGAATTAACATGCAAAATGCCAACAAAATATCATCACTAAAATCTGAAAATAAATGACATAATTTGTTTATTATTGATTATCAATGATTGTCAGTAGATTGATGAACAGACGATTGGTAAATAGATCAGCTTATATCAATCCATAACTGACGAAACAAACACATTAAGCAATAAACAAACAAATACAATAACAACGAAAGAAGGAAGGGAGGAATAAAGGCCTAAACTAACCCTCCGAATAAATACCTGAAGAACAAAAATGAAACAAAAGCAACACAGTATGACTACAATATTATGACTATATCGTTAAAATTCACAACAACACTTTTGTATGGCTGACCATCGTGTTACTCTATTATCTCAGCAGCGCGACATCACAAGCGTTTTCTGTCTGTCTGTCTGTCTGTCCGTCTGCGTCACCATCGTCTTGACGATGGCTAACAAATCGCCCGAGGAATAATGTCCACATAGAAAAGAGGATTACACATTTTTTTAAACTCCCTTTTTCTCTCTCTCTCTCTCTCTTCTTTCTGTCTCCGTGGAGGGAGTCCGTCAGCTTAGCAGGCTTGTCAACAAAAACCAATATGGCACATTATTATTATGTCTCTTTTGTTTGTTTGTTTTCTCTTCCACTTTTTTTCTTCTTCTTTTTTTTATATCTAGAATGAAACTAAATTCTGCCTGGCTGCGAAATGGGTGGGGCAGATGACACACAAACCGTTCGAGTGAGTGCTTGGGAAGAGAAAGATATGATTTACTACTTAATATAACGTCTGCTTTTTCTTTCTTTTCTTTTTTTCCTTGGCTCTTTGTTTTTTTGCTATTTTTTGACTTTTGAAGTCCATTATAGGATAGTGCGTTCACATTAAACTGAAGGGTGAAAAAACAACAACAACAATAACGAAAAGGAAGGAAGAAAGACAAGAAGAAAACAGAGCCAAAGGAAAGAAAAACGAGAACAGGGAACGCACGAAGAAACAGAAAGAGAGAGAGGAAATATGCTTTTACTTCAGACGCTCGACCTAATGCATTGCTCCAATTTTTCTCCCACCCACTTGCATATCTTGGTTTGTTAGTTTGATCTTTTTTCTTAAAAGGTGGACCCTGACGGATCAGTTTGGGCAAGAAACACGTCGAGATCACCAGAAAGACAGCCTTTTCAAGGTTCGGAACACTCACTTTGCTCTGGTTTCGTAGAACTTAAGCCGTCAAAACGGCGATTCCTCCTTGGCGGAGATGCCGGAGAGAGTAGCCATTTTGGATGGGGTGGGTGGAGGTCACTCATTGTGGTTAAAGCGTTTTCTTTGTTTTTGTGGTGCAGTAAAACATTACAATGGAGCTATTTCCTTTGTTGTGAGCGAAACTCCTTTAGATAAACTGTATAGAATGTTTTTAAAAAAATAAATAAAAAGGCTTGTATTGCGAAAAGTTCGTGCAAACGATTTGGTCTAAACACAGGCGGCCATTAGAAAAGAGACGGCAAACACCTTCTCTTTGGGTGAAATAATTTGACTTCCAGCACCTCCGGATTTCTGGGAAACCAGAGCAAAGTGAGTATTGCAATCTCTGTAAAGGGTGTTTTCCTGGTGATCTGGACGTGTTTCTTACAAAAACTCATCCGTCAGGGTGCCCCTTTAAAGATGTTTTTTTTTTTTTTATCAGTTATAGTCTGAAAGCACGTTTAGGCGAGGAAGCAGGGAAGGGAGAGATGGGGTACAGGGCCAGAAACATAGGGAGTGGGAAACGGGAGAGGAGAGTACTTTCGTTCTATTGATCGAAATTTTGATTTGTTAAAAGCGTTTCTCTCCTTGAGGCTCTGTCCTTAATTCCTCCAGCATATTTGTTTGTAGTTTTTACCTGGAAGCGTCTCCATGCTTTAAAGAGCACTCAATTATCAGGCATTCCAGATCAAGCTTGCGACAAGGGAGGACTAGGCAGAAAAATGAAACCACCGTTGTTCGCCATTTCCGATGTTTTCGATATTTTTTTATATTTTTATATCATTATATATTTTTTTCTTTTGCTTCTTTTTTACACTTTTTGTTTTTCAATTTCGGTTCATCACAATCGATAGAAACCCTTCAGACGTCTCTGTGCATTAACTACTGGATCCCCCCCCCCCTCCACCTCCCCCCTTCCATCTCTTTCTCTCTTATTCTCTCCCTTGCTCTCTATCTTCCCCCACCCAGCATGTATGCTTTGCTTTTAAATCAAAGATTTCTGAGGCCCGGGCTGCTTTGAAACTTATTTATATGTTTTTGATCCAGTTAGTAGGCTTTTTCCTCTTCACATCTTCTTCTTTCTTTGAGTGTTTTCTGATCTTTTCCCTTTCCCCATTTGCTTTGTTGCCCGTCATCAGTGTATCAACCACGGCGATATTGTTGATATGATTGTTATGGCGCTTGATGATTAGCTGTTCAGATGTATTACCAAAGCAAACAACAACAACAAAGTGAACGTTTAAGGCTGGTAAGACTGCTCACGTGATGAACTTAATGCAAGGTTTGGAAGGAGATTAGGCCTAGCTATTGGTCTATTATTAGAATACCAATGACTATATTTCGATGGCTTAGATTCAAAATGGACTATCTTTAGATAGTTATTGCAAAAACTAATAGCTTGTATTAAAAAAAGACTGCAAATAATATAAAATGGGGATTATGCTTTTTTTTATATTTCTGCAATCGTTTCTTTAAAATAAATTATTAATGTTCACGATATGTTCAATAATACGTCAATGGACTATCTAAAGAAAGTCCGTGTTGACTCCAAGCCATCGATTTACTCAGTAGCTAGCCTTTCTGTGTTTACCTATCGTTGATTGCCATTATAAAATAACAATCATTGCCACAGTTAGTGAGGAAAGAACAGAAGAAGCGCCTCAGTCTTCTCAGGTTGAGCACTCTGGCTCTAGACGTCAACAAGATCGACAGGTTCCAATAGCCCCTAGAGAGGTTCCACGGGTTCCATGCCCTAAGTGGCATGACTGGTCCGTTTGCAGGAGTGTTTCATTCGTATTGGCATAATATATTATTATATATTATCAGTGAAATGATGCACGTCAGCAAGGAGCAGAGTAGAGGGGATCCTGTGAAAGGCTATGTTAGGCCTGGTACACAGTACATCCGGATTTTCCGCGCGGAAATAATCAATAAGTAAATGAAAAAAGGAAACAAATATACGGATTAGGGTAAATACGGACAGGTGCGTATATATGTTACCTTCTTTCTTTTAAAAAACAAACAAACAAACAAACCTGAAACAGACTGCAATGTCACTGGAACATGGTTGTATCATTTACGCATTGGATAGAAGAGGGGAAGTATTGTTGTTTTTTATCTTGTTGATTTTGTGCTCCTTTTGTTGCCTGCTTTTTGCTCCTTTTGCTATATTTATTTTGCTGTTAGTTGTTTTCTTGTTTGTCTGTGTTGATAAAGGAGCATTCGCCGAAATATTCAGTAGTTTTGTTTTGTCTCTTGTGAATAAAATAACGTCACTTTACACTTGTCGTGTAGTTGTTTGTTTGTTGTTCTTTCTCTTACTTATTTACGGATTGCGCGCATGGGTTTCCACGCGGAACATCCGCGTGTATGTGTACACGGCCTCAGACCACATAGCTTAACGTTTTTTAGATTTGTGTGTTAGACAGATGAGGTTCCACTGAGCTTCACCAAATGGCTTATCTTCAACGCTGTGTCTTTACTGGTGAGTTGCCTCTTGACCATCAGTTCTCACACTGGTTGACGCTCCCTTCAGGCTGTGTCTTTACTGGTGAGTTGCCTCTTGACCATCAGTTCTCACACTGGTTGACGCTCCCTTCAGGCTGTGTCTTTACTGGTGAGTTGCTTCTTGACCATCAGTTCTCACACTGGTTGACGCCCCCTTCAGGCTGTGTCTTTACTGGTGAGTTGCCTCTTGACCATCAGTTCTCACACTGGTTGACGCTCCGTTCAGGCTGTGTCTTTACTGGTGAGTTGCCTCTTGACCATCAGTTCTCACACTGGTTGACGCTCCCTTCAGGCTGTGTCTTTACTGGTGAGTTGCCTCTTGACCATCAGTTCTCACACTGGTTGACGCCCCCTTCAGGCTGTGTCTTTACTGGTGAGTTGCCTCTTGACCATCAGTTCTCACACTGGTTGACGCTCCCTTCAGGCTGTGTCTTTACTGGTGAGTTGCCTCTTGACCATCAGTTCTCACACTGGTTGACGCTCCCTTCAGGCTCAGTGGTGTCGGGTCTGCTATCTAACTAACCAGGGCCTGTATTCACGTTGAGATAGCATGAGACTTAGCATCATGCTAACTTAGAAGCTCTTCCAATGTCCTATAGGATTTAATAGGACTTTTGGAAGAGCTTCTAAGTTAGCATGATGCTAAGTCTCATGCTATCTCAACGTGAATACAGGCCCAGGGCCTGTATTCACATTGAGATAGTATGAGACTTATCATCGTGATATCTTATAAGTCCTTCTAGAGTCCTATTAAATCCCTACGACTTTTGAAGGAATTCTAAGATATCATGATCATTAGTCTCATAGTATCGCAATGTGAATACAGGTCCAGCTGTATTCTGCCTAGAAGACGGAACAGTGAACCTATTATATTTGTAAATGATTAAACATCGCCCAATAGATAAGTGAATATGTTTATTTTTTTAGAGATAGATAGAGATAGATGGGTGAACCGATGGATAGATGGATGGATGGATGGATGGATGGATGGATGGATGGATGGATGGATGGATGGATGGATGGATGGATGGATGGATGGATGGATGGATGGATGGATGGATGGATGGATGGATGGATGGATGAATATTTTGTTTCCAATGTACGGAGCAATGCAGTATTGTTTGACCATGTAGCTTGAAAGCTGGATTTTGCAGTTCAGCGCTTAACCCTTTCACCGCGAGCCATATTTCAGCCACCAATTAACATTGCATTTACCTGGGTAGTGAACAAAAATCCATCTGCAGTATTGGGGATTCTTCTGTGACATAGACTATTTAAAATAAGGTCTATCCTTACTTCCCAAAACTAAGACAATAGGGTCTTTGGATAATAGACCCCAATTTGATGCCTTTTAGTGACATAGGTGTTAAATCACTGTGGTGCTAAAATGCGACATTGGCGGTGAAAGGGTTAACCACCGCCTTTCTTTCCTCTCTCTTTTCTCTCTTCTTTGGAAAAGAAGAAGAAAAATATAAAATGACAAGTTTCGGCCATTCAATGCCCAGAAACATACAGGACTCTCTCTCTCTCTCTCTCTCTCTCTCTCTCTCTCTCTCTCTCTCTCTCTCTCTCTCTCTCTCTCTCTCTCTCTCTCTCTCTCTCTCTCTCTCTCTCTCTCTCTCTCTCTCTCTCTCTCTCTCTCTCTCTCTCTCTCTCTCTTCTCTCTCTCTCTCTCTCTCTCTCTCTCTCTCTCTCTCTCTCTCTCTCTCTCTCTCTCTCTCTGTCATAGACATCTGCAATGTCATGCTCATTCGTACGTCGAACAAAACAAAAAGGTTGTGAAAAGAAACCGGAGGAGGGAGAGGGGAGGAGGGGGGGGGGGGGAAGGGGGGAGAGAAAGAAGAAGAAGACGAAAAGGAAGAAGAAGAAGACAGCAGAGAGAAAGATTTCTTGACAGTGGATACCAATGGAGTGTCCTATTTGGCCGAATCAACCTGAAACCGAACACGATCGCAGCTCAAGTGCAATGAATTTCACAACACAGGCCCAGAGAAGCGCAAAATTGGTGCGAAGAAGGCAAATTGTCAGGCAAAGCGGCAGAAGAATTAGGCGGAGGAAAGGGGGCATCGGAGGATGTTGTAGGGTTCCACTCTGAGCCGGCCACATCCGATTAGGGCCGCACTAAATTTGAAGCGACGTTTCGGAGCGCGTGCGGGCTTCCCGCCTCTGGGCATGCGCTAACAAGACCCCGGCCGCCATTTCGAGCCGCCATTACAGC
>CM065683.1:60607844-60622844 GCA_017654935.2 Phymorhynchus buccinoides | reverse complement strand
ATACGGTGCAGTCATCATGCTGCAATGGGAACACCACGACTGTCCGAATCACGACTCTCCGAATCTTTTATCTTCGGCTGCTCCGCATCAGTGACACCACACTCTCACCTCTGTTAGAACGATAGCCTCACGGCTGGACGAGTGTATTGAAACGTTTGCAATGTGTCTGTGTTTGTATGTATGGGCCTGCGTGTGTTCCATTGTCTCTGGGATCATCAGATATGTCATGTCACTGTCAGTTCGAAGTCGTCCTTTGCATTTGTTGTTGGCGACGAAAATGGAGTTTTACGTCCTCTTGGTCTGAATCAGACACATATGGGACATTTGTAAATACAAATATGGTGGGAACGACACTGGAGGCAATGCCCGGAGGCAGTACGAAACCAGTAATGTCCCGATTTTTAAAATGAATACAGATAGCTGTTTACAGCATTTTTTGTTGGTGCAGCGCCACAATATTATGCCATTTTTCAAAACGCGGTCAACCCATCGTGCATCAGAGACTTCTTTCCTTTATTTGTATTCGATACAGTGAAATCCATGGTGTAAGAACAGGCCTGTACGAATGACTATCGCACGTACATCATGAACAGCTGGCCGAGTTGCATTTCTCGTGTCTCCCGTGCTCCACACTCATTTTATGGTTGGTCCCCACCTCCGCGCTTTCGTATCATGGGTTTATACGCGCTTTTGAAACATATCCGGTTCAGAAATCAGCGCTTTTGAGTGTCTCCCGCCTTTGTCATGCTTTACCCACTGAGCGTCTGCGTCTGCGTCAAGTTTTTGTGTGTATGCACTAAACGAGGAGAGTGAACATGATAGTGACAGTGAATGAATGAATGAAAAATGGTGTTTCACGTCCTCTCGGTCTGGAACAGACACATATGGGACATTTGTAGATACAAAGATGGTGGGAACGATACCGGAGGCAATGCCCGGGGGCAGTGCCACACCAGTAAAGTCCCGATGTTTTAACAATACAGATAAGTGTAGCAGTAACCACGCCTCGGTTAAACCTCATCGGCTAAGGTACTGATACTACATACTTAAGTTGATAGTGACAGTGTAGTTGAACGTTTGCTTATATCGAGAGATCCAACGGTTTCACACTGCCAATCTTAAGATCTTTGTCATCCTGGGCCTGTATTCACGTTGAGATAGCATGAGACTTAGCATGATGCTAACTTAGAAGCTCTTCCAATGTCCTATAGGATTTAATAGGACTTTTGGAAGAGCTTCTAAGTTAGCATGATGCTAAGTCTCATGCTATCTCAACGTGAATACAGGCCCAGGGTAACATAATAATTATGGAGACTCATGAAAAAGGAAAGTAGGCTATTCGTGACATTTAATTGTATACTTATTGATGTACTAAAATCTATCTACTCCAGTTTGGTTGTTATCTCTTGTCTCTCTTATCACAGACACTATACAGGGAATTGTCAAATGACTGTATCTGTACACGTGAACATTTTTCACTCTTTTCCCATGCCATGGCAACACAGTGATAGCCACCCGTAAGATTACTTGCATTTCACTGTGTTGCCATGGGGAAAGAGTAAAACAAGCGCAAAATCGCAATAGTTCGTGGCACGTGGTCTATTTTTACCACTCCAATCATGAGTTACCTCCCCTGGATTTTCAATAATTTTAATCTGTAAACCAGAATGTTATCTCTGCACCATTTCGTAACTTTTTATATCTTTTGGAAAACATTTAAAACTATGTATCCTACTTATACTCATCAAAAGAAGCACCGCATACTCGTCGTGTCTGTTGTAGTGTCTGTATTACGTATGTTTATTATTTTGTACGCTTTTAAAATACATCATTTTAAAGAGCGGCCAGAAGTGTAGCCTCGATTTGAAGTGCGACAATTTTGTCAAAATGTGCGACAATTTTGGAACGACAGACCGACAGACCGACCGACAGACCGACCGACCGACCGACAGACCGACCGACCGACAAAGTGAGTTATAGGTTTGTGGCTTGAGCCACGAACAAAAAGTTCACGTGCACAGAGACCTTAAAGACCCACCACGTCACGTGTCCAAATCATGGTTTTCACGTGTTTTCCCTCTTACAGCTGGTACGAAATCTAAAAGACACACTGACGCACCACGATTAAGTCCCTTGGTTTTTTCTAGGTGGCTGTGACCCACATACAAATGTCCCCAACTTCAAATTGAGGCTGCTGTTTCGCTTTCAATTTGGGGACATTTGTATGGGAGTCAAACTTGGTCAAAACAAAATTTCTTACCAGCTATAAGAGGGAAAACACGTGAAACCCGTGATTTTGATACGTGACCAGGTGGGTCTTTAAGAAATCTTCCAAACATAAGAGGGAATGTGGCACGTGACATGGGGTCTTTCAAGATACACAGACGCGCCACGATTAAGTCCCTTGGTTTTTCTGGGTAGCTGTGACCCATATAGAAATGCCCCCATGTTCAAATTGAGGCTGCTCTTTAAAATGATTTATTTCCTTGAATTTGGGGGCATTTGAGACCTGGTCAAAACAAGATTTCTTTCCAGCTATAAGAGGGAAAACACGTGAAATCCGTGATTTTGACACGTGATCTGGTGTGTCTTTAACGACAATACATTGCTCGTACGTTGTATGTAAAAAAAATAACACTCTTTGTTTATGAATAGCAATTTTACAATAAAGTAGGCTGGAGGCACACAAAAACCGTGCTTTTTGAACGCACCCGAGATCTTTTTCTTTCTCTTTTTTTCTTTTTTCAAACCAAGACTGGCTGGAGTCTTTTGGAGAGTTTCCGTGTTTCCTGTTGGTCGGTCGGGGGGCCAAGCCGTGTAATTACTGCAGGAAGCGGAGCACGATTTGCTCGTCATTGCCAGAAACTCGAGCTGCCTCCTCCTTCAGGGCAGCGGAGCGGAGTCGCCTGCCTGCCTTCAGCTTCAAGGAGCAAGCCACCTTCCCTCCCCTTCCATCGCGTGCCGGTTTCTTATAACGGTAGGGGTCAGGAAGAAGACAAGAAATAATAAAAAGAATGAGGGTAGGTGTGGGAGGGAGATGGGGGGGGGAGAGAGAGATAGAGAGAGAGAGAGAGAGAGAGAGAGAGAGAGAGAGAGAGAGAGAGAGAGAGAGAGAGAGAGAGAGAGAGCACCCCAAAAAAATGAAGACGATCCGTGCGGCAAATGACTGTCCCAGAATGGTCGGAAATTAAAAGCTGAGTGGAATCATTGAACATGAAATTGCATTGTAAACCCGAGACCTTCTCTATATTGCTTTCAATTAGCGATTGGTTAAGGCCGCTCGAGGGGGGCCGGGGGAGGCTTCAGTGATGGATGTACTGGTGAGCATCTTCCACCGTCGATCGTGCTGGCGCTGCGGTGGCAGCCGTCTCGCCTGTCAGTCCCTGATTGAAGTCTTCACATCAAAAAGCCACCGGCCCGCTATCTACTCCTTCATAAACCCTCCACTACCCCCACTCACTACCCCCCTGTCACCTTGCTTCCTCCTCTTCCTCCTCAATCTCCTCCTCCTCCTCTTCCTGATTCCAAGTTCATTTTGTTCTCTTTATAAACCCCCACCCCCACCCCCATGCTGGTTTCTTTACTTCTCTCTGTGCTATAGTCTTCTTTTTCTTTGCCATTTTCTCCCCCCTGTCTGCAATCTCTATTGGCTGTGGATTGATCAAGTGAACGTGTGCTGTGGTTTTCCCTTCTTTTTTTGTGCGTCTGTTCTGTCGCGACTCACGGCAGTTTAGTGCGCGTGCGCTTGGGTATAGGTGTGTATGTATGCATGCGTCTGTATGTGTGGCTTCTGTGGAAATATTTGGTGCATGTAATGATCTGAGAATATAGAACCTTTAATGTGAGTGCACGTCTGTGTGGTGTCAGCAAGTATTTATAAGTGTGTATATGTGTGTGCAGGGGGCTATGATACGTGTGTGTTGCTATATGAATAATCTAGCATATATATATTTGCATTGTTTTATATATGTAATTAAAAAGGAGACCCTTGCCTCTGTGTGTATGCTGGCGCCCATGTGTGGATATATTTGTGCATCCGTGAGCATGTCTGTCTGCGCTGCTCTTGTTTTAAATCTTTATTTATTCCTTAATTAGTTTGTTATTAATTAGTATATATGTTTATTAACTTTAAACATAACCTGCTCTTCATGTATCTTCTCTTAAAAGAAAGTAATGTGTTTGTGAATCCAAAAATGATTTAATATTTAATGTATGTTCTTACCTAGTATATAAGCCATTTGTGTGTGTGCAATATGGTTTGAGTGTTTGCTGGTGCAATGTGATCCTAGTATATGAATGGTTAACTTTGTGGGTGCAATATGGTTTGAGTGTTTGCTGGTGCAATGTGATCCTAGTATATGAATGGTTAACTTTGTGTGTGCAATATGGTTTGAGTGTTTGCGGGTGCAATGTGATCCTAGTATATGAATGGTTAACTTTGTGGGTGCAATATGGTTTGAGTGTTTGCTGGTGCAATGTGATCCTAGTATATGAATAGTTAACTTTGTGTGTGCAATATGGTTTGAGTGTTTGCTGGTGCAATGTGATCCTAGTATATGAATGGTTAACTTTGTGTGTGCAATATGGTTTGAGTGTTTGCTGGTGCAATGTGATCCTAGTATATGAATGGTTAACTTTGTGTGTGCAATATGGTTTGAGTGTTTGCTGGTGCAATGTGATCCTAGTATATGAATGGTTAACTTTGTGTGTGCAATATGGTTTGAGTGTTTGCTGGTGCAATGTGATCCCAGTATATGAATGGTTAACTTTGTGGGTGCAATATGGTTGACGTATTAGTTCTTGGGACTGTTTTTAAGTCCTTAAATAATATATTGTGTTCTATTTTTGTAATTCTGGGTTTGCACCCGAATGCAATTTCTCTGCATAGAGATAATAAAGATTTCTTGACTATACTTGACTTGACTTGTTGCCAGGCTATGTGCATACGTAAGCGCTCGCGCGCGAGTAGTGTATTTGTGCTCTGTAATGCACATCCTTTTCTCTTCTGCATGACTGCCATTTAATTCGTTCCGTTCGGGGGAGGGGGTGGGTGTCTTCTTCTTCTTCTTCTGCGTTCCCAGGCCATAAGGCCACAATGGGTACGTATGTGTCCGTTTTCCAGTTTTCACTGGTGTCCTCGCTGCATTCGACCGACACATTTCGACTTCGGAGGAGCTCAAAGGAGAAAACTGTATGGAAGATGTTTTGGGGAAAAACAAAATTAAAAGGCAGGAGAATGGGCCAAAAGTCTGAAAGATAGTAGATGACACAAAGCAAGAAAAAAGGCAGAGTTAAAGAGAGAGAGAGAGACAGATTAGAAGAAAATACAAGCACAGAATCCAGAAGGTGGGGGGACTATTTGCACGGAAGATCCCACGGGTGGGTGGGTGGGTGGGGGGGGGGGGGGGGGTCATTTGCCTGCACATAAAAGCAGCTGGTTTTTAACGTAATGCTTGGATCGAAATAGCCACTCCCCCTCCCACCCACCCAACTCCATCACCATTATTATCCCCCACATACCTCTCTCTCTCTATCTCAGTCTCTCTCTCTCTCTCTCTCTCTCTCTCTCTCTCTCTCTCTCTCTCTCTCTCTCTCTCTCTCTCTCTCTCTCTCTCTCTCTCTCTCTCTCTCTCTCTCTCTCTCTCTCTCTCTGTTGTGCCGTTTCTTTCTTTTTCTTGTATTTGAATAATTGATTAAAAATCAAAAGGGTAATACTGTGCGATTAGACAATATTCAGACTAGCCAATAAATATAGTTACAGTTATATACGATTAGGCAGATAGATCTGTACACAGACAAACAGTCAGGCTGGCGGCTCGCTGATTGATCGATTTATCAATTTATGGATTGATAATTTTATTTACTATTAAGAAAATGTATAGAGCGCTTGATCTTGAAGCTCTAGGCGCTTGATCGATTGATCGATCGATTGATTGATTGATTGATTGATACAAGGTACCAAGCTTGTTGTGTAGCTAACCAGTTAATGAAATGTTTTGTTATTTATTCTGTATTTTTACGTGGAAGCCGAGCAACACATTTCTTCTGTTTGAAGACAATAACTTATTATTCCTGTAAAGTTAAAACTCTTCAGATTGGTGGTGGTGCCATTACTTTATTATTCAAACAGATGTTGATCATTGCTTGCAGCTACCACGCAAACGTTTTGAAATCTTTATTGTTTGCTTCTCTTCAAAGAAACACAAGAGGTTTAGAGGTTCTTTTAAACAACAGAATATCTGTCCAAACATTTCATGGCAACATAGATCACTGAATGTTGTAACTTTGCTTGCATCTCCTAAACCTGAGGTTTTGGTAGCTCCTCCGTCAGTTCTGTCCTCCCTGGAGTTCTGAGTTGACCCAGTACGTGACCATGGACCAACATTTAACGGTGGATCAGGTGTTTCACGAACACGACTCGAGGAGCCTTGCAGAAGATCTCCTATAGAACAGTATTGGTCACCTCTCTACCTTGGTATTATCAGCATGGATGGAGCCTTGCAGAAGATCTCCTATAGAACGGTATTGGTCACCTCTCTACCTTGGTAATATCAGCATGGATGGAGCCTTGCAGAAGATCTCCTATAGAACAGTATTGGTCACCTCTCTACCTTGGTAATATCAGCATGGATGGAGCCTTGCAGAAGATCTCCTATAGAACAGTATTGGTCACCTCTCTACCTTGGTATTATCAGCATGGATGGAGCCTTGCAGAAGATCTCCTATAGAACAGTATTGGTCACCTCTCTACCTTGGTATTATCAGCATGGATGGAGCCTTGCAGAAGATCTCCTATAGAACAGTATTGGTCACCTCTCTACCTTGGTAATATCAGGATGGATGCAGCCTTGCAGAAGATCTCCTATGGAACAGTATTGGTCACCTCTCTACCTTGGTAATATCAGGATGGATGCAGCCTTGCAGAAGATCTCCTATGGAACAGTATTGGTCACCTCTCTACCTTGGTATTATCAGCATGGATGGAGCCTTGCAGAAGATCTCCTATAGAACAGTATTGGTCACCTCTCTACCTTGGTATTATCAGCATGGATGGAGCCTTGCAGAAGATCTCCTATAGAACAGTATTGGTCACCTCTCTACCTTGGTAATATCAGCATGGATGGAGCCTTGCAGAAGATCTCCTATAGAACAGTATTGGTCACCTCTCTACCTTGGTAATATCAGCATGGATGGAGCCTTGCAGAAGATCTCCTATGGAACAGTATTGGTCACCTCTCTACCTTGGTAATATCAGCATGGATGGAGCCTTGCAGAAGATCTCCTATGGAACAGTATTGGTCACCTCTCTACCTTGGTAATATCAGCATGGATGGAGCCTTGCAGAAGATCTCCTATAGAACAGTATTGGTCACCTCTCTACCTTGGTAATATCAGCATGGATGGAGCCTTGCAGAAGATCTCCTATGGAACAGTATTGGTCACCTCTCTACCTTGGTAATATCAGCATGGATGGAGCCTTGCAGAAGATCTCCTATAGAACAGTATTGGTCACCTCTCTACCTTGGTAATATCAGGATGGATGCAGCCTTGCAGAAGATCTCCTATGGAACAGTATTGGTCACCTCTCTACCTTGGTAATATCAGCATGGATGGAGCCTTGCAGAAGATCTCCTATAGAACAGTATTGGTCACCTCTCTACCTTGGTAATATCAGCATGGATGGAGCCTTGCAGAAGATCTCCTATAGAACAGTATTGGTCACCTCTCTACCTTGGTAATATCAGCATGGATGGAGCCTTGCAGAAGATCTCCTATAGAACAGTATTGGTCACCTCTCTACCTTGGTAATATCAGCATGGATGGAGCCTTGCAGAAGATCTCCTATAGAACAGTATTGGTCACCTCTCTACCTTGGTAATATCAGCATGGATGGAGCCTTGCAGAAGATCTCCTATAGAACAGTATTGGTCACCTCTCTACCTTGGTAATATCAGGATGGATGCAGCCTTGCCTCGGATAGGGCGGCGCCTGGTTTTTCCAAATCTTGACCACACACAAAAAAATGATTCAAAGTTCAAGGGGAAAAAAGTGTTGAATTCTCACTTTACAAGCCTGGAATAAGCTTCCAATTGAGTATGATTTTGCTTTTTCTTCAGCTTCAGGGTTGCCCCCCCTGACCCCCCAACGGGGGCCTGGGTGGCCCCTGGACCCCTGCCTTGCCTGTGTTTGTATTTTCTCCAGTTGCATCCATGTATCAGTGAGAAGGGTACTGTCAACATGCATTTCCTTTTGCCCCCCCGACTGTAGTTTTTATTGTCGTCACATTTCAGCTTCCAAACAAGAGAACGAAGTCACTAGGAAGAACGAGAGTTTACACGGTTCGACTGAATATTTTCAGTACACCCCTATCCTCCTCCCGTTCCTCTGCCACCCACATCTGTTCCCCCCCCCCCTCCTCAATCTCCCAAGCAAACAAGAAAACCCCCAAACCCCTGATTTTGGAGGGGGAAAACGCCTCCCTACAGTATTAGGACTGTTGTAGATGAGCGGATACAAAGTGCCACTTGGCTGCTCAGCAGCCTAATCTCTCGTGACGGTAATACGGGCCACGGCGCCACGAGCCGGACGCCTTTCTGGCCTTGTCACGGCCATTGTCAGCGGCCTGAAAGGCTGTTGACAAATGAATTGACTCTGGCTGCTCGCCTCACAACTCCATTCACCGTCGCCGGAGTCTACAAATTGGCGCCAATCAGTCACGGCCCGCCACCCGTCCCACCAGGGGCGGTAAAGCGAAGCTAAAGGGGGAGATAAGTCCGTGACTGAAACTGACAAGGGTGCTGCATTCTGAGGGGATTCCCTCCCCTAGCTGCATAGCTTCCCTGGATAAAAATAATAAAGTTAGATGAAGTTGTATGCATATGTAAACACTACGCCTATTTTCTCATTTTCCGATGCTCTGGTGTAATTGGATTGTTAATAAGCTGTTCATACTGATTGATGATGTTTGCAAACATTTTTGTTTGTATGTGCAAATCATTGAAGAAAAGAGAACCTTCTTTGCAAGGGGGAAAAATAAAAATTAAAAATAAAAATAAAGTGTCTGATGTGTTATGTTTGTTGTTGTTAAAGAGTCCGTGACTGGAACTGACAAGGGTGCTGCATTCTGAGGTGATTCCCTCCCTAGCTGTATAGCTTCCCTGGATAAAAAGAAAAAAGTGTCTGAGGTGTTATGTCGTTGTTGTTGTTGTTGTGGTTGTCGTCGTTCCCTGGCTTAAAGATTCCATGGGATCATCACAACAGCCGAAGCACTTGAACACTATGGTACTAATGCACCAGCTAGGGATGAGAACATTACGTGTGTGACCGCTTTTGATTACCCCGTCACGTGGGCAGCCACATTCCGACTTCGGAGGATTATGGACTGATGATGTTATGCTAGGAGCTTGCCATTGCTAAAGAAAATCCCCGCATAACTATGCAGAACATAACATTTTGATGTAGCCTTGGTGTTCTAGCTAATGTTAATTGGTCTGACACAGACTTATGCCAAGGCGAGGATGTGTTACGTTATTCCTAAATCACTCAACATGTTTCTTTCTTAATGTACAGTTATTTGTACTTCTCTACATATTCTTCTTCTTCAAATATATCAAACGGAGGATATATCTCAGGACATCAGTTGAATACAATGTTCATTAGCCAAAGTCAGCTGCTCCTTTAGAGTAGGCCTATCTACATTCTGGTTATTTTCATGAACTTCCATTCGGTCAGAACAAAAAACTTGCAATACGAATGTATGCTTATATTATACCACCACAAAGGTGAGGTAGTATTCAAATGGTTAAAACATACCAATTGTGTGTGTGTGTGTGTGTGTGTGTGTGTGTGTGTGTGCGTGTGCGTGTGCGTGTGCGTGCGTGTGTGTGTGTGTGTGTGTGTGTGTGTGCGTGCGTGTGCGCGCGCGCGCGTGTGCGTGTGCGTGTAGCTCTTACAAAGCCAAGACACCCTCATTACCTCATCATTGTTTGATTTTGTATGATATTTGAATAAAGTTGTCTACAAACCAAAGCCAAGACAAAAATGCATCAAAGATGGTTACTTTTTGTTTAATCATAATTTCCCCATTTGTCATTGTAACACACACGCATAAACGCACACACACACACACACTCGCGCGTGCGCATGCACGCACGCACACGCACGCGCATCACAAACGATAATAGTTATGTCATGAGACGTTTGTCTTTGTAGCACACACGCATAAACGAACACACACACACGCTCGCGTGCGCGCGTGCACGCACGCACACGCACCCCCTTCACGAATGATAAAATTGACGTTGTGGGACAATTCACAAAAAATCAATTATACACGGTGACAGTTGAGTTGTTACGAGATGTTGAGATGTTCCTTATTGTACAGACGGACCAACTCCTACGTACTTCCCTGGAGGACAGAACTGACAGAGGAGCTACAAAACCTCAGCTCTTCACACAGGCGGGGTGGGGCTACTGCATCATATAGTGGCGGTACCATAGCCCATGAGGTTTAACCGAGGCGTGGTTACTGCTACACCTATCTGCATTGTTAAAAACATCGGGACTTTACTGGTGTTGCACTGCCTCCGGGCATTGCCTCCAGTATTGTTCCCACCATCTTTGTATCTACAAATGCCCCATATGTCACTATGTGTCTGTTCGAGACCGAGAGGACGTAAGACAGCATTTTTCATTCATTCAGGCGGGGTGGGGGGGTGGGGGTGGGGGGGTGGGGGGGGGGGGGGTGCTATGACCAGAGTCAGCAGTGAAAGAGAGGAGGAAAGAAGGAGGCTGCGGGTGGCCACTAATACTACCGGCCCTGTAGTCACGACTCCCGAGTGCGTATTAGACATTCAAAACGGGGATTAGTATGTAAATTAGGCTTTGGGAGTTCAAAGACCCCCCCCCCCCCCCCCCCCCCCCCACGTCACGTGTCACATTCCCTCTTATGCTTGGAAGATTTCTTAAGATTCCTTACTAGCTATAAGAGGGAAAACACGTGAAACCCGTGATTTTGACACGTGACCTGTGGGTCTTTTCCCGCGTTTTCCCGCTTATAGCTGGTAATAAATCTTGTTTTGACCATGTTTGACTCCCATATATACAAAATGTCCCCAACATTGAAAACGAAACATCATTTTAAAGAGCAGCCTCAATCTGAAGTTGGGGACATTTGTATGTGGGTCACAGCTACCTATACAAAAAAAAACAAGGGACTTAATCGTGGTGCGTTAGTGTGTCTTTAATCTAATTTACATACCATTCCCCGCGTTGACTGTCTAAATGAGCAACTTAAGACGCGCATCTTACCGCCAGGGGGCAATCAAACCAGTAGGGGCTTAGCGCGTGATATTCTGGTTTGATTACCCCCCTGGCGGTCAAATCGGCGTCCTAAGTTGACCATTCTTATTCATGGCTACAGGGTCAGGTGAACTTCGTTAGAGCGATTTGATGGCCAGGGGTCAGTGACCAGTGAACCACGACACCACCTGACGACCACAACTGCCCCTTCCAACTTCCGGCTGATCTGATAGGAACGGTCAGCACAGGCACACAAACAAAACCGACATGCGTTCCAAGCACACAGACAAACTCCTAATTAAACCCCCACCTCCTCCGAAGTCCGAGTGTGGCGATGTAATAAAACAAAAAAAGCCGGTCACACACGTAATGTTCTCACGTTGTTGATGGTGAGATTAGCGTCCAATCGGTCAGAGACCTTCACGTTGTTGATGGTGAGATTAGCGTCCAATCGGTCAGAGACCCTTATGTACGGTATGTTCCCATCCCTAGCTGGTGCATTTGTACCATAGTGTTCACGTGCTTCGGCTGTTGGGGTGATCCCTGGAACAAAAACAACAGACCTCCACCGTAATTTAGTGGGGATGGGGGTCGTCGTAGTTGTGCGTGTCTGTTTGTTTCTTTGTTTTGTGTGCGTTTTTTCAATTGTCTCTCTTGCGAATCGCCGCACACAAATCGCTTCAAACATTGAACAGTAGCATAGTAGCCTACCTCAAGCTGATAATGGTCAACTTATGACGCGGATTTGACCGCCAGGGGGCAATGAAACCACTAGGGGCTTATCACGCGATATTCTTATTCTTGAGAGAGAGAGAGAGAGAGAGAGAGAGAGAGAGAGAGAGAGAGAGAGAGAGAGAGAGAGAGAGAGAGAGAGAGAGAGAGAGAGAGAGAGAGAGAGAGAGAGAGAGAGAGAGAGAGAGAGAGAGAGAGAGAGAGAGAGAGAGAATGAATGAATGAATGAATAACTTTTATTTTCTGAGGATAATAGAGTAAGTATAAATACTTTTTTTCATCCAGTCCTCACAAAACAAAAAAAGGAAAACAAAATCAAAGCAAAGAATTCAGAGAGAGAGAGAGAGAGAGAGAGAGAGAGAGAGAGAGAGAGAGAGAGAGAGAGAGAGAGAGAGAGAGAGAGAGAGAGAGGAGAGAGAGAGGGAGGGGGGGGGGAGAGAGAGAGATGGAGGGAGGGAGGGGGGAGGGGGTAAAAAAAAAGAAGACATCCGAGCTTTGACCTTGAATACATCAATTGAGAGAAACAAAACGTGAGAATGATATGAGGGGGTGTTAACCCCTTGACTGCCACCAACGTATCACGTACTGACCTGATGACATCACTGATGATGTCATCAGATGGAGAGGGATAACCCTGACATGCTGGCTTTTGCTCTAACACAGTCAAGAGAGTTATATCCCCAGACCATTCTGCCAGATTGGCTCTATCAGTTGACTGTTGCATGGCATGATTTGCCCAATGATGTTTTCTTTATCCACGCTCTATTTTCAGCCTCTTCAAGTCCAGGTTTAGTTTGATGGTTTAAACGAATTTTATTCAGTACAGCCTTGTTCAGTCCAGATTCGATCACGGTCATAGGGTGAATCATTTTTTGTTAGGTGGGTGAGAACCTTACACTCTGGACTGCAACTCTCTTTGACTCTGCCTTTTTCCTTTGCTTACAGTCATCTGCTTTCTTTCTGACTTATTGGCCCATTCTCCTGCCTTTTTTTTTCTCAAAACAAATCTTCCAAATAATGTTTCTCCTTTGAGCTCCTCCGATATCGCAAAGTGTGTCGGCTGTGCGCAGCGGGCAGACCAGCGAAAACTGAAAACCGGACACATACGGACCTTACCCATTATGGCCATATCGCCTGGAAACGCAGAAGACAGCAGTCACGGCAGGAGAACCCGCTTTTCATCTTAAGGCCGTGCTTCATACTTCCAACTTCAGACGTACGGTTATCCAGATGTGACGTTTGTGATGAATGAATCTGATGAAATACTATCGTATTAGGTAGGTAGGGCAGGCTTACTTCATAGTCACAGAGGCATCTCTGTGAAATTCGGGTTGCTCCCACCTGGAGAGCGCGTCGCAGCCAGAGGCGCGCCACCCATTTTTTTTTTTTGCATGCGTTTTTTGGTGATTGATGAGGAAGGAAAGGGGGGGGGGAGTAAATTTTGACCAAATGACAACTTTTTGTTGCCACTGGGTTTACCGTGTGCTAAGTGCATGGACACACGGGACCTCGGTTTATCGTCTCATCCGAAAGACTCCACATTCAGACCGCAAGGCCTAGTGCAAAGTGAGAGGGAAAAAAACCTGTACCCAGGTTCGAACTCGGGTTTACTTGGCATGAAGCGAACGCGCTACCACTGTGCCACTCTACACACACGTATACAGGAATATGATAAAATCTTAATAGTTTCTTTTATTATATTCATGCAGACACCCCCCCCCCCCCTACACAAATCTGATTAAATATCGGTATTCTACAGGAATCTAATAGCATTCCACTGTATTGGGGTCGACACGAATTTAAAAAAGATAACGAAAGTAGTAAGCTTTCATCGGATTTATGTAGTCACAGTAGTATTTAATAATAAATAATAATAATAATAATAATAATAATAATAATAATACATAGCATTTACATATCGCCTTTCTTTAGAATTAAATCCAAGGCGCTCACATTCACTGATTCACACGCAATCGGGCTAACACAAACTATCATTCTACACATTCATTCGACCATCATCCTTTCACCGCCATTTTTGTTTTTTTTTGCACCACAATGATTTAACACCCATGTCACTAAAAGGCATCAAACCAGGGTCTGTTATCCAAAGACCCTATTTTCTTTATTTTCGGAGGTAAGGATAGGCTTTACTTTAAAACCCTTTCATCGCCACTGTCGCCTCTTGACACCACAATGATTTAACACCCATGTCACTGAAAGGCATCAAATGGGGGTCTGGTATCCTATGACCTTATGTTCTTCCTTAAGGATAGGCCCTATGTTATGCATGTCACAGAGGAATCCACAATATTGCAGACATAATCTTTTCTCTACCCAGGTAAGTTTAATGGAAATGTTTAGCTGAAAATTGGCTGGCGGCGAAAGGATTAAACAGATTCGTGCCTCACAGTCGACGTCATCCCAGTTGGGTAACCGTACGACTGAAGTGGGTTGTGTGTGTGGAGCACGGCCTTTGGGCAACAAAGGCTGTCCGCTTGGCCTCGCTTCACTGGCCTTGTGGACAAAGATGGGACAAAGCAGAGAACAACTGATGCGATGAATTGACCAGGATCAGGGACCATGGACACTGATGGACTCTGTGTTCGTGTTTGATGTGCGGTGCGCTAGTGAATGGAACGGTGATGAGATTATCGTCCAATCGGTCAGAGACCCTTATGGACGGTTTTCCTGCGCTAGTGACGAGTACGATTGGTTTTAAAGGGGCACCCTGGCGGATGCGTCTTATTTTGCAAGAAATACGTCGCGATCACCAGAAAGACAGCCTTTTCAAGGATCAGTTCACTCACTTTGCTCTGGTTTACTAGAAATCAAACTGTCAAAACGGCGATGCCTCGGAGAGAGAGAGAGAGAGAAGACATTATGGACGGGGTGGGTGGAGGCCACTCGAGTGGTTGAAGCTTTTTGTTCTTTGTAGTGCAGTAAAACAATTGGAGCTATTTCCTTTGT
>CM065683.1:60595344-60602844 GCA_017654935.2 Phymorhynchus buccinoides | reverse complement strand
CTCTCTCTCTCTCTCTCTCTCTCTCTCTCTCTCTCTCTCTGTATAAAAAAACATTCGTGCAGTTTCATTTCCTCTCTCTCTCTCTCTCTCTCTCTCTCTCTCTCTCTCTCTCTCTCTCTCTCTCATCTCCTCTCTCTCTTCTCTCTCTCTCTCTCTCTCTCTCTCTCTCTCTCGCATATGTGATATACGCACACGCGAGCAGCAACAATTAGATTAGGCCTTGTATTTGAGCGACAGAAATAAAATTAGTCACGAGAGTTATCTCTCATAAGATCACCAGAAAAGCTCTTTCTCTTTTTCTACCGTCCCCTTCCTTAGTATAACCCTCTTGCCTTCTTCTTCTTCGGTCTTCGCTATCACCCAACCATCATCTTTTTTCCCCTCCCCATCCTTCTTCTCTTTGTTCGTTTTGTCTTCAGTGTTCACTTTTCACTTTCTCGCTGTGTCTTGTCCATCACGTCACAGCGCTGTTGGCTTGGCCTTGCACGCAAAGGACCCACGGGACCAGGCACCTTTAAAAGAGGTAACAGGAGGCACGAGTTGAGACAAGAGGGAGGTGGGGGAAGGGAGAAGGGAGAGGAAGGGAAAGGATGGAAAGGGAAACTTGAAGTCACGAACTCAGTGAAGGTCCAAGGTGTCCTGTTATGAGGGGACCCAGCTACTCGCGTAGGCCCAATAAAAAAAAAGGGCCATCTTTAGAATTACAATAGTTTCAGAATTACATCTATATTGTTAAAAACTCGGGACTGTCCTGGTGTTGCACTGCAGGATCGTTCCCACCATATTTGTATCTACTAATGTCCCATATGTGTCTGTTCCAGACCGGAGGACGTTAAGCAGAATTGCATTTTCTTTGCAATCCCAGGCAGACTTTCTTTTCAGTCAACTTGTCCTTAACTAATACAAGAGCTATGTGTTAACAGGACGTTACAAATCCTTCCTTGCATTGCATCTTTACAATTACCCTACTTTCGATGAAATGATTGAACGGTAGAGCTTAGAGAAAGGGACCCTGGGGGCCTTGAAGCACCCTCATCCGCCCGCCCTCACACACACACACACACACACTCTCTCTCTCTCTCTCTCTCTCTCTCTCTCTCTCTCTCTCTCTCTCTCTCTCTCTCTCTCTCTCTCTCTTCAATTTGCGTCAATCATGTCTTATTAAAAGGTACTCACTGTTTCGCATATTATAATAATAATAATAATAATAATAATAATAATAATAATAATAGTGAATCATCTATATAGCGAACTCCTCCACCAAATGTGGAGCTCTATGCTCTCTCTCTCTCTCTCTTCAATTTGCGTCAATCATGTCTTATTAAAAGGTACTCACTGTTTCGCATATAATAATAATAATAATAATAATAATAATAATAATAATAATAATAGTGAATCATTTATATAGCGAACTCCTCCACCAAATGTGGAGCTCTATGCGCTTAGCAACAACAAAATTTAAAAGCAAGAAATTCAACAACAAAAACAACTAATCGCTCACACACATGCAAATAGGCATACACATACACACACGACCCCTTTAGCTTGGAGACCACGTTCAAAACTTCTGAGAAGATGGAAGGAGGCTCCATGTTGAGCAGAATGCCCATTTCAGCATTTTACCATCCTTGAAACCCACCCCCTCCAATCCCTGCCTGGTGCAGATGCTGAACGTGATGCTGAAACATGCACGTTACTGATAGCTGAATATCAACATGGATTGAGTGTTTACAGTAATAGCGGTTAAAAAAAAAAAAATCTCTTTTTTTTTTTGCTGTCCCATCTTCTGGGCTGTACAGTGGCGGTGCTCCCACGCCGCTCGTTCCGAATCCCAATTCGCAGCTACACCCGGGTTTGTTCAAGTCGCAGAAACCGAGACCAGCAGTCCAAGGGGAGCGAATCTATGTTAGACCGTCAGGAGGCAACCAACCGAGGAGACACTGCACTTCTGATGAGTCACTTCGGTGGAGTTCAGTGGAGCTTGTTCAGGACACCACCTACTAAGCCCCCTACTGACGACACTATTCTCTTAGTCGCGGAGCCAGAGTGAGTGAGGTCCTCCTCCGAGGGCGCCACCACGACCGTCCACCGACAGCTCCCCAGAACACACTGATCCTCATGACTTTGACAATAGCGGTTAAATTGTTCTGCAAATTTACATTACGCCAAAATATACTGCCTTGTACATCTCCAACATGTTGGTTTTAAGTATGAAAAGGCAGACACCGAGTTCTTTATTTTGTTACGGGTGAAACAGTATCATGGTCCGTTTCAACTTGGCCTCTCCTTTGTAAATGGCCCAAATGTAGCAGCTGACTTTAATGGCTCTTTGATCCTTTGCTGGCTTAGAAACTAGGTGCTTAGCGAACGTTAAAGCATTCCGATTTGCAGGGCATGGACACGGCCCATGTTGCAATATTGACTATCCCCTCCACTCCCACCCACCCCCTCCAATCCCCAAACCTCTTCCTTCCTCCATCCTCTGCCCCAACCCCTACCCAAAACGTTCGCCCTTACGCATCTCCTCCATCCACATCCCCACCCCTACCCCCACCCCTGTGGCTGTGTACAGCCTAATCGATGAACGAGTCTGGAGCTGAGACTGAACTGAGGTGGACGATTGGGGGGTTGGAGGGGGTGGGAGGGGGGTGGGGGGCGCCCGTGTTAAAAACAAGAAAGGGAGGCGAGCCCCGTGGCAAAGAGAGACAACCCACCACGATTTATGTCACGGGCGGAGCGAATCAGCAGGTAGTAATAGCCATGCCCCGGGTCCGTAATGCCTCGCCCGGTCCGCGGAGGAAATAGACTGGTCCTGGCGAGCCCCGGGCGTCCAGAGAGATAGAGAGCCCAGGCTGGGCAGCCCTTTGTGGCTGCACAAAAGACACAGGCACGGGCTGGACGGTAAATGCACACGATCAGATGACAATGCTCCTCGGATCGCTCCTAGCAGAAAGAGTAGTTTTCAAATACAATAATTACCTCCTCCTACTACACTCGCTCAGTCAGTCACCCACTCACTCCCTTCCCGCCTTCAAATCAACTCCCTCTCTGGACCCTTTCGTTTTTCTGTAAAAATCCTTTTTTTGTTTTGTTTTCAAAGCTCGCCCCACTACACCGGATAGAGCGGTAAGCGCGCCGTGTGGAGCATGATGGGTAAAGCAAGGCGAGCTGGAATGGAAGTAGTAGGAAATTACTCACAATCAACGTCTCCATTTTCTCCCTGACCTCAGCCCATTCTTCCATAAAAGGAAGATTAACTGGAACGTCTCCACCACTGGGCCCGGGCAGCCCCAGCCCTCATTTCCAGCCACAAAGACGGCGGAATAATTGGGCAGATCCTGGGGGAGGGCCGGGGAGCGGGGGGGGGGGGGGGGGGCTCTCCCCATGGGCGGGCTCCTTTCAGCCCAGCAGGGGCTGCTGCCCGCTAAGTATGATACACGTGCAGGAGGATGGCGCGGCTTAGCGCTCCCCTAGCTCGTCCCCCGAGTCATTCCGCGCCGATCAATCAGCTCCGAGAAGCCGCTCACTTACTTTTTTAAAACAACTAAAAAAAACCTTCGTGGTTACCCTAATCGCTTGCTTTTTGAGCTAGACAGGGAAGAGGGAGAGAAGGGGAGGATGATAAATAAAAGTAGTCTGACACACTTTGGCGGAGAGAGAGAGAGAGAGAGAGAGAGAGAGAGAGAGAGAGAGAGAGAGAGAGAGAGAGAGAGAGAGAGAGAGAGAGAGAGAGAGAGAGAGAGAGAGAGAGAGAGAGAGAGAGAGAGAGAGAGAGAGAGAGAGAAGAGAGAGAGAGAGAGAGAGAGAGAGAGAGAGACAGAGAGACAGAGAGAGAGAGAGAGAGAGAGAGAGAGAGAGAGAGAGAGAGAGAGAGAGAGAGAGAGAGAGAGAGAGAGACAGAGACACACAGACAGAGAGAGAGAGAGAGAGAGAGAGAGAGAGAGAGAGAGAGAGAGAGAGAGAGAGAGAGAGAGAGAGAGAGAGAGAGAGAGAGAGAGAGAGACACACAGAGAGAGAGAGAGAGAGAGAGAGAGGAAATCTGAGTCTAAAGTACTCCCGTAGTTAAGTGAATAGTGTCGGCTGATTGATCCTGGTGGACGTTATGATGAAGTCTAGCTGTTCACGACAAGATAACGGCGCGGACTCCACGCGTACCGATCGATGGTGGAGCTGAGTCTAATCATCGGGAGGAGGGGGGAGAGTAGCCTGCAGACCAAGCGTTGTTCATTGTGGCCTCTTCTTACAGACACGAGGTTTAAAGGTGGACCCTGACGGATGAGTTTTTGCAAGAAACACGTCGGGATCACAAGAAAGACAGCCTTTACGAGGATCGGAACACTCACTTTGCTCTGGTTTCCTAGAAATCAAACCGGCGATTCCTAAATTATTGGCGGAGATGCCGGAGAGAGTAGCCATTTTGGATGGGGTGGGTGGAGGTCACTCATTGTGGTTGAAGCTTTTTTGTTGTAGTGCAGTCCACCAAAAAAAGAGGGAGCTATTGTATTTGTTGTGATCGAGACTCCATTAGGTAAACTGTATTAAAAAAAATTAAAAAATAATAAAAAGGCTTCTATTGTGAAAATTTCGGGCAAACAATTTGGTCTGAACTCAGGCGGCCATTACAAAAGAGGCACACGCCTTCTCTTTCACTGAAAAAAAATGACTTCCAGCACCTCCGCCAAGGAGGAATCGCCGATTTGACGGTTTGATTTCTGGGAAACCAGAGCAAAGTGAGTGTTGCGCTCTCTATAAAGGGTGTTTTCCTTGTTCTCTCGACGCGTTTATAGCAAAGACTCATCCGTCAGGGTGCCCCTTTAAAAGGCTTTTTTTCTCCTCCTCAGAGCAATTATTCTGAAACCTCAAAGTAATGAGTTCCAGATTTTCTGAAAGGGTCTTTAAAGGGAAGGATTTTTTTTGTATATAAAAAAGAGAACTTAACTACAAGGCTTATACAAAAAATACCGTTCTGTTAAATACGGGTCTTTGAAATGAGATTGTTTTTACCGGTACATTGTTTGCTTCTCTCCTCTCTTTCTTGTTGCAAAGTCAAATCAAAATGCCGATCTTGGAAAAGAAGAAGTCTGGTGATTATTTAGAATAACAACAAACACAAACAAAACCTGCTACAAAGTATGTCAATAATGAGCAGCCTTTTCCTTGTGCGGGAAATTCAGTACAGGCGGGAGGGGGGGGGGGGGGGGGGAGGAGGAGATATAGAACAAAATTTTGAAAGATTCGTATCTTTGTGAAATTCAGTGGAGTTGGGTGTGGAGGAAGACATGATTGTGAGGTAAAAGGTCCATTCAACAAAGACACAAATTCTTCGAGTGGGATATCTTTTTCCCGGATGGCAAAGTTAAGTTACAATGCGGGGGGGGGGGGGGTGGGGGGGGGGGAAATCCGGACACACATTTTAAGTCATAAGTCATAAGTTTCTTTATTGTCCATTGGCATTGTACAACGCACATGGAAACTTGTTTTCCACCGTGTAAAATAAAAATATTAAATAAAAGTATGAAACATAAATTTACATTAACAAATAGACTATGTAACTCTCACACCACACCGAATCATTCATCCACTCTCCGCTATCTTGCTCACTCATCATGCAACCCACCACCACTTCCGCCTTCATTTTTAACCCTTTCTTTTCTTTTTTCCTTCCTCCTTTATTTTCTTGTTCCTTTTCTCTTTATGGAAGATTGTAAACTAAGAAAGATTAGGTGACGTGCATTTTCAGAGGCGTTTCAATTACATACACAAGCAATTTGTTCTTGCTAATATCTATACGAGGGTTTTTTTGTTTTTACAATAAATTGTAATAAACGACAGATTACATACATTTGCAATGAGAGATGCTAGCCTTACTGAAAACAGGGTGATATTTCAGGCGAAACACGTGTTTTAAAAGAGACGACTTTGCAGTTAAGCGGTGTTCAACAACGCAATTCCAAGGACACCATCTACATTTAAAAGCTCCTTGAAGAAAAATAATCAATATCAATACATGCGCGCGCGTGTGTGTGTGTGTGTGTGTGTGTGTGTGTGTGTGTGTGTGTGTGTGTGTGTGTGTGTGTGTGTGTGTGTGTGTGTGTGTGTGTGTGTGTGTGTTGTGTGTGTGTGTGTGTGCGTTTGCGTGTGTGTGTGTGTGCGTGGTGTGTGTGTGTGTGTGTAGTGTGTGTGTGTGTGTGTGTGTGTGTGGTGTGTGTGTGTGTGTGGTGTGTGGGTGTGTGTGTGTGTGGTGGGTGTGTGTTGTGTGTGTCGTGTGTGTGTGTGGTGTGTGTGTAGTGTGTGTGTGTGTGTGTGTGTGTGCTTAAAGACACACCGAGGCAGCACGATTAAGTCTCTTGGTTGTTTTGGGGTAGTTGTGACCCATTGTTTAATGTCCCCAACTTCCAATTGAGGCTGCTCTTTAAAATGATGTTTCGGTGTGAATTGGGGGGCATTTGTAATGGAGCTAAACATTGTCAAAACAAGATTTCTTACCAGCTATAAGAGGAAAAACACGTGAAATCCGTGATTTTGACATGTGATCTGGTGGGTCTTTAAACAGGGAGGATGCGAAAGAGGGTTCCAGAAAGCAATCTTTGCAGACACGCAAACAACTTACAGACCTAGATAAACACTCTAAACTGAATCAGGGATGATTGTAGAGGCGGAAGGAGGGAGAGCAAGTATTTCTGAGTGTACCGTCTGAAAATGTCTGTGTATGACAAATAGGGAAGGGAATGATGGAGTAGGCCTATGGGTGGGGTATGTACACACAGTTAGGTACTTCTCCCTTCGATGTCAAGTACAGTCTTTACATCCTCAATCAGTTCTTGAAAGCATAATATGTTCCATCACCATCCCTCCAAGCCTGGAACCAGCCAGTTTGGCTTAACAATAAACCAGTTCTTGAAAGCATAACATGTTCCATCACCATCCCTCCAAGTCAGGAACCAGCCAGTTTGGCTTAACAACAAACCACTTCTTGAAAGCATAATATGTTCCATCACCATCCCTCCAAGCCAGGAACCAGCCAGTTTGGCTTAACAATAAACCAGTTCTTGAAAGCATAACATGTTCCATCACCATCCCTCCAAGTCAGGAACCAGCCAGTTTGGCTTAGCAACAAACCAGTTCTTGAAAGCATAATATGTTCCATCACCATCCCTCCAAACCTGGAACCAGCCAGTTTGGCTTAACAACAAACCACTTCTTGAAAGCATAATATGTTCCATCACCATCCCTCCAAGCCAGGAACCAGCCAGTTTGGCTTAACAATAAACCACTTCTTGAAAGCATAATAATATGTTCCATCACCATCCCTCCAAGCCAGGAACCAGCCAGTTTGGCTTAACAACAAACCAGTTCTTGAAAGCATAATAATATGTTCCATCACCATCCCTCCAAGCCTGGAACCAGCCAGTTTGGCTTAATTTAACAATACACCAGTTCTTGAAATCATATGTTCCATCACCATCCCTCCAATGCTGGAACCAGACACTTTGGCTTAAC
>CM065683.1:60557844-60570344 GCA_017654935.2 Phymorhynchus buccinoides | reverse complement strand
GACGGATGAGGTTTTGCAAGAAACACGTCGAGATCACCAGAAAGACAGCCTTTTCAAGGATCAGAACACTCACTTTGCTCTGGTTTCCTAGAAAGTAAACCGTCAAAACGGCGATTCCTCCTTGGCGGAGATGCAGGAGAGAGTAGCCATTTTGGATGGGGTGGGTGGAGGACACTCATTGTGGTTGAAGCGTTTTCTTTTTTGGTAGTGCTGTTAAAAAAAAATTGGAGCTATTTCCTTTGTTGTGAGCGAAAAGCTCCATTAGATAAACGGCATAAAATTTAAAAACAAAAAAAAAGGCTTGCATTGCGAAAATTTCGTGCAAACGACTTGGCGACCATTAGAAAAGAGACGGACGACACACGACTTCTCTTTGGGTGAAACAATTTGACTTCCAGCACCTCCGCCAAAGCGGAATCGCCGATTTGACGGTTTGATTTCTAGGAAACCAGAGCAAAGTGAGTGTTGCAGTCTCAGTAAAAGGTGTTTTCCTGGTGATCTCGACGTGTTTCTTACAAAACCTCATCCGTCAGGGTGCCCCCTTACGCCCGACAATGTATCTAAGCTATGAAATGTCAAATCTATCAGCACCCGTTTGCCGGATTTTACCCCCTACCTGACAAATGAGTGGATGGGTGGGTAGGTTAGGGCATTGGTAAGCATTGGAAATAATGATTAGGAGAAAGACACGAGATTGTTATTGTTGCAAGTACTTGTGATCTTTGCCAGATGTTAGTATTGACGATTTGCATCAATCAGAAATTTGCTTCAAGCGAAAATCCGCACACACGCATACGCACACAAACGCACGTGCATACACACACACACACACACACACACACACACACACACACACACACACACACACACACACACACACACACGCGCGCGCACACACGCACACGCTCACACACACACACACACACACACACGCACACACACACACGCACACACACACACACACACGCGCGCACATGCGCACACTCTCTCACACACACGCGCGTGTTCGCGCATGCACGCACGCACGCACACACACGCACACACACACACACACACACACGCGCACACACACACACACTATTATGTGTCCGCTATCAAAGGTTAATTGAATTGTACTTCACACAATCTAAACCTGTAGTGTAACTATGCATAACTTTTGTTTTTTAATATGTATTTGAATTGAATACCAAATATGTATTTATAATTTGAAAACTACTACTACTACTACTACTACTACTACTACTACTACTACTACTACTACTACTACTACTACTACTACTACTACTACTACTACTGCTGCTGCTGCTGCTGCTACTACTGCTATTACTACTACTACTGCTGCTGCTGCTACTGTTACTACTGCTGCTGCTACTACTACTGCTGCTACTGCTACTGCTACTGCTATTACTACTACTACTACTACTACTACTACTACTACTACTACTACTACTACTACTACTAGTGCTACTGCTACTGCTACTACTACTACTGCTGCTGCTGTTGCTGCTGCTGCTGCTACTACTACTACTACTACTACTACTACTACTACTACTACTACTACTACTACTACTACTACTACTACTACTACTACTACTACTACTACTACTGCAACTGCTGCTGCTGCTTCTGCTGCTACTGCTGCTACTACTACTACAGTCACTACCACTACTACTACTATTGCTGCTGCTGCTGCTGCTCCTGCTGCTGCTGCTGCTGCTGCTGCTACTACTACTACTACTACTACTACTACTACTACTACTACTACTACTACTACTACTACTACTACTACTACTACTACTACTACTACTACTAGGGCCTACTTCTACTTCTACTACGACGACGACAACGACTACTTTTGCTGCTGCTGCTGCTGCTGCTGCTGTGCTGTTACTACTACTACTACTACTACTACTACTACTACTACTACTACTACTACTACTACTACTACTACTACTACTACTGCTGCTGCTGCTGCTGCTGCTGCTGTCACTGCTTTGCTGTCGTTGCTCTTAATTCTACTGTTACTGCTAGTATTTTTCTGTCACGACAGCTCGAATATTATTTCTTTAATACATTGCTGTAGTAATAACATCCTCATACAGGCCACGTTGCGTACAAATGCTTCCTACAAAGGCATAACCTGACGTGGCCTGTCCCAGTGTTAAAGTGTTTTCTCTTTTTATTTAGGCCGGGTTCACATAAGAAGCGCAAGTTCCGTACGGTAAACCCTATTAATAAGTGGAAGATAGAAGGGTACAAGTTTACGCATATAGGGGACATTCGGACACGTGCACAAATCTTTTCCCTTCTTTGTTTCACTTATTTATGAAATTGCGCACGGGGTTCCGTATGGAATATCCGCTTATGTGTGTACACGGCCTGTCTTCACATTCAGAAAACTTACCATTTTGGAATTCATGTGAAAATGCAGAATTCCTCAGCCTCGGTCTTGATCAATCTTGAAACGTCCGTCAAACTAGTTTCAATCACTTACTAGCTCATTCCTACATCGATGACACCCTGCTTCTTCCATCCATGTCTCTCTTCCACCCATCCATCAATCCTTAGATCTTCCACTTCCCAATAAAAGTAATGGAAGCACAAAGCATAACTGCGCTTTCTTCTCGACCTCCCCACCACCACCCACCACCACTCCTCCCCGCCCGCCATGTCACCCCCTTTCCATCCAAAGCATCTCTTCTGGAAAATGGACATTGTGAATGTTTCGGTGGTGTTTTTGGAGAGAGTTCTTTTAGGCAGACACCGAAGAGAGAGAGAGAGAGAGAGAGAGAGAGAGAGAGAGAGAGAGAGAGAGAGAGAGAGAGAGAGAGAGAGAGAGAGAGAGAGAGAGAGAGAGAGAGAGAGAGAGAGAGAGAACTTGAAAACTTGAAAACTTGAACTTTATTTTTCAAGGATAAAGATTTTAGGCAACGCCTAGAGAGAGAGAGAAGAGAGAGAGAGAGAGAGAGAAGAGAGAGAGAGAGAGAGAGAGAGAGAGAGAGAGAGAGAGAGAGAGAGAGAGAGAGAGAGAGAGAGAGAGAGGGCGAGAGGAGAGGAGAGGGGGGGGGGGGCTAGCAATTTATTGATTTGCCTGTCAAGGGAGGCACAATCGACTGAAAATGTTTCGGCCGTTTTATTTAAGTGAGCAAAATAAAGCAAGATTCCTTTTAACTTTCATTAAATCAACGAGAGAGAAAGAAAAAAAAGGGATTTCTTTTAAATCGTCTTTCTTAAAAAATAGATTTTGACAACTCATGAGGGATTTTAGAGCATTGATTTGACATGTAATTTATAATTTATTTTATGTGTTCACTTTTTTCCCCTGACTATTTTTTTGCAGTTGCTACTGTTGTTGTTTTCGCGTGTCAACAGTTCATTTCGTTTTAAAGTTGAACTGCCGTTTCTCTTTATTTACCCCTCACACTCCCAGAACTAGGAATTGTGTTCCAAAGCCTAACGTTTTCTCTAAGCCAACAAACGCATTTTCCTTTGATCACTGACATTTTGGCTCCTAAAGCTGAACTCATAACCTTTTTTTTCTTTATCTTTATTGTCTCAAAACACTCGAGAACATAATTATACATAATATTAATGATTGTATCCATCGAGCCAGACGCCAAACTTCGCCCAAGTCGGAGCGAAATAATCGGTTACTGTGGTTTTCTTTCCCCGACGACAATCCTTTTCCCCTGCGAATCTGCCACCCCACCCATTTACTCCTTACATCATTCAACCCTTCCAACTTCTTCCCAGCACGTGCATCATTTTATTTATTTCTTCTTTTTTTTTAATACTCCGCAGCCGACCGCAAAAGCAGAGTCGATCGGAGAAAACAAAAAAAAGGCAGCATTGTTTTAGCAAATCCTGTCTTAATGTAACTGTATTATTCGGAGACTAGTCCCTCGACAAAGTTCTCGAGCTTTTTGCAGGAAAAACATCTGACAGAGGAAATGTCAAATCTATAAACACCCGTCAAAAGTGTGAAAGTTGTGGGATGGGATAGAAGTAAGTAGTTGTATAACATGTGATAATAACGAGGATAAGCCCATAAAAAGACAGTAGAAAGTAGATTTATGTTGCGGTTAAACAATGTGGTGGGGTTGGTTTTTTTAAACTTTAAAACGTTTCTGGTGAATGTAAAGCGTTGCTCTTTGTGTGGGTTTCACACACACACACGCACGCACGCACGCACACGCACACACACACACACACACACACACACACGCGCACGCACGCACACACACACACACACGCACGCACACGCACACACAAACACGCACGCACGCACGCACGCACGCACACACACGCACACACACACGCACACACACACACACACAGACACACAGTAATGTGATGGTGTCTTCAACGCGAGTTCCATCTTTTAATTAAATGCCGTGATCTCGTCTCTGACTGGTTAATTGTTGTGACGTAGACTCCTGTGCTAGACTCCTGTGCCCCTTTGCCTCTTAGTCTTTGCACTTCACGATAAAATGGCACGTGACCTTTTGATTAATGAAAGTTCGCTTAACGTCCTACGGCCTTGAACCTGCACATACGGGACATTAATAACTATAAAGATAGTGGGACGATCCTGGAGGTACTGCAATACCAGGAAAGTCCCGAAGTGTTTTTAATAATCAAGATAGTTGACCATATTTTGAATCGATAAAATTGACCTATTGATTCTCTCTCCGCTATTTACACTTACGTCCACAAATGTTCACTTTCATCTCTCGAAGCCGGGAGATTTCGATCAGAATTTATCCAGAGAATCATGTTGTCTACAATGTCGTTACTATAGTCTACCAGCGGTTACGAAAACGTCTCCGCTTTTGACGTATGACGAGGGCGTTGACGTGAGTTGCGTGCTGTCGTCACAAGAAGTGTCATTCAAAAATCAACGATAACATTGTTCCATAGCTATTACTGTTTGGTTTCAACTATTCATAGAGGGTAGATGATTGGTTGTTTGATTTGGATGGGCTAACCTATTTTGTCATCTTCGTGGCTTTTTATGTTGTGTCTCATGCAACCAGAACAAGTCTCTCTCTCTCTCTCTCTCTCTCTCTCTCTCTCTCTCTCTCTCTCTTCGCTTATAATGGGGTTCTTTGTGCTGATGATTTGTTGTCATTGTTGCTTTTTGTGTGTATGTTCGCTTATAATGGAGGTTTTTTTGTGCTGATGATGTGTTGTCATTGTTGTTTTTCCTTTTGTAACCCCTCCCATCTGATATGGGCAGAAGGCCTGGATCAGTAAACTTTGTTAATTGTGTGTGTGAGAGCTCTCTCTCTCTCTCTCTCTCTCTCTCTCTCTCTCTCTCTCTCTCTCTCTCTCTCTCTCTGTATAATTATGTGCGTGTATATCATGTGCGCGCCTGAATGTACACGTATGTAAGCAAAAATAAGAACAATGCTTCCATTGCCACAACCAATCAAAGCTTCAAACCAATCAAAGTCCATGTCCGCCAGTGAATTTCATGATGTCCAAGCCTGATTGGTCTACCTGTAAGAAACGGTCCGGATAGGTCATTCTTTCTTCTTCTTCTTCCGATTGGGGATGTTTATCCTGCCCCACGGCCAAAGTCTTCGTTTAGACTGCTATTGGCGCACAGGATGCATGCTTTGTGAGTTCGTGTCATCCATTCCACCGGCACACACGGCCTACTCGTACCGAATAGTGGAATGGGCTTTAACGTGCGCGCAAGATCTTGTGCGTGCGTTCTCACACGGGACCTCGGTTTTAGGTCTCATCCGAAGGACCAGGAAATAGGAATAAAGCATCTTTCACAAGGATGCAACACTGTCACCAGCTGGGTTCGAACCAGCGCACTCGGAAACCCGTTGGATTGCGAGCGTCGACTCTAACCAACCGGCCACGGCGCCTCCTACACACGCCTCCAAACGCGATACAGTCTTACCAGGGCCTGTGTATCTACACTGGCTCCGGTTTTACTCTCTCTGGAAACCCAGGAATAGGGAGATAGAGAGCTCTATAAAGCTAGGAATCTGCAGTTGCTGCTATTTAACCTCAAAGGCGGTTCTCAGGAACGAAAGAGATTTAAGAGCCAACGAAGCTGTCTCTGGCAAAAAAACTAAATTAAAGCCAGTCTGTTGGGGCTTACCCTTATTGAAATGTAAAAACAAAATCAACATCAACAACGCCGAATAATAAGGCCTCGTACACAGTTCATGCGGAAATCTCATGCGCAGTCCGTAAATAAGTAAAAGAAAGAATGTTAAAAATGTTTGGATTAAGGGGAATTACGAACACGTGCGCACTTATTTACCGATTGCGCACGGGTTTCCGCACGGAATATCCGCATGTATGTGTACGTACCCTAATAGCAACAACAACAATATCAGCAACATCGCATACACATACACATAAACACGCGCACGCGTGAGCGTACGCAGAGAGAGAGAGAGAGAGAGAGAGAGAGAGAGAGAGAGAGAGAGAGAGAGAGAGGGAATATGGGGTGCGGAGATGATGATGAGAGAGAGAGAGAGAGAGAGAGAGAGAGAGAGAGAGAGACTATTCAGATTTTTTTGTTCCTTCTAGAACCTGTCTCCATCAAACGTAAAACCGGCAAATCGTTTGAAAACGGTGGAATTCTACAACCGTTCGACCCATCCAGAAAACGTCGCTCGCAATAATTTCAAATCAATCACTTGCCCATTGAAGCATTGTCGGTTGTTCGCTCAATTCATCCATTCATCCATTCATCCCTCTTTCCGTCCAAATAGCTCACAGATGCACAAGAGACCCGACTGACAATCCCCCCGATGCTCTTACTAACATCCTCTCTTCTCTATCTCCCCGCTCTCTCCCCTATTCGCAACCTCTTTAATATCCGTCTTGGACAAACAAAATGGAGGGATGCATTAGTTTAGGGTTTTTTGTAAATTCTTTTAGGCAGACGCGGAGAAGATTGAAGCGAGCAACTCATTGATTTGGCTGTCAAGGGAGATACATTGAAGTGAAAATGTTTCGGCCGTTTTATTTAAGCGACAAAAATAAACCCTTTTTTTTTTTCATTTCAGCTTCTCTTTTATGACCATTGCCATCGCGTCAGAGAGTTTTGGACAGAAATTTGACATTTCCTCTTCCAGTGTTTGTCTTTCCTTATATTCCTCGAATTTGTAATTTCTCTTCTCGTCTCAAATCGTGGAACTATTTCTTTGATTTTTGAAGTATTACTGTTTTTGGAGTATGTGTGGTTTGTGGGTTTTCGTATGACTGCCTGTCTCTCGTGAGCAATTTGTGATGTTGTCAATGCAGTAGTGTCTGTGTGTGTGTGTGTGTGCAGTGTTTTTTAGAGAGAGCATTTTTTGAGAGAGAGAGAGAGAGAGAGAGAGAGAGAGAGAGAGAGAGAGAGAGAGAGAGAGAGAGAGAAGAGAGAGAGAGAGAGAGAGAGAGAGAGAGAGAGAGAGAGAGAGAGACATAGACAGGCAGAGAGGCAGACAGACAGAGTGAGAGACAGGGAGAGAGAGAGAGAATATATATGTGTGTGTGGGTGGGTGGGTGTGGGTGTGGGGGTGGGTGTGTATGCGTGCGTGTGACGTGCGTGCGTGTGTGCGTGTGTGTGGTGTGTGTGCGTGCGTGTGTGTGTGCGTGTGCGTGTGTGTGCATGTGTGGGTGTTTTCTGGACGCCAGCTCCTCCCATCTCCCCCCACCCACCCACCACACACACACACACACACACACCGTTCGCACATAATAACCACACCCTCCCCCTCCCCACCCCCCACCCCTCCCCTGCTAGCAACTTATTAGTAGGCAGATTAACACAAATTCACAACAACATCAACAACTAGCCTTACACCGTCTAGTGATCTTAAGATACACTTGAAGAAGGAAGACGGGACTGGGGGGAACTCAAGCCTTAAAACCTAAAACCTCAAGTCAGTGGTTTTCACCACCAACAACAGGCAGCATGCACTGTGAGTGTGTGACACCCACGAAGTAGGGGAAGTGAGGCGAGAGTGACACCTGCCTGGATTATAATCACTGTCCACTTCCTGCTACTAGGCTACCTCAGCTTACGGTACTTTCAAGAGCTCGGGTGTAGATTTTAAGTTGTTGAAGATGCTGTTAGTTGGAGAAACAGAGCCTCGCAACCAATTAGCCCTTCCCCAACAACAATACTTATTATAATATAGCTAATCAGTTCTGTAGCTACTAGACCCTAGCTGCTTACAGCTACGGGATCTAGCCTGCCTGTTAGTGTCACACAGGAGTAACGACTTGTAAGTTCCCCGTAGAGGACAAAAAGCCTCTCCAAGACAACGATCACGTTTTGTCTAACACTTTTGCACTGGTCTACTACTATAGGACTTGGGTGGGTGTTCTAACGCGTAAGCCAGAGAGAGAGAGAGAGAGAGAGAGAGAGAGAGACGAGAGAGAGAGAGAGAAGAGAGAGAGAGAGAGAGAGAGAGAGAGAGAGAGAGAGAGAGAGAGAGAGAGAGAGAGAGAGAGAGAGAGAGAGGCAAGAAAACAAGCAAGCAAATCATTAACAAAACTATGAGCATGCAACGAATGAAGGCTTGTAAACACGAATGTTTATTGACGCACGCACGCGCACGCAGCGCACATAACTGAATAAGCACAACACAGCTTTTTTTCATCAGGTCCTCAGACAAAGAAGAGAGAGAGAGAGAGAGAGAAGAGAGAGAGAGAGACAAAGAGAGAGGAGAGAGAGAACAGAGAGAGAGATACAGAACCTGATGATAAGACTACTTTTCTTGAGCATGCAAGAGAGAGATGAGCATGAATGAATGAAGGCTTGTAGAACACACAGATACGCAGAACTCGAATGTTCACTCGATGTTTATTGAGGACAACACACAGAGCTTTTTTTCACACCTCACAAAACACGAAAACACGCAAACAAACACGCAACAAACAAACTATGAGCACACAACGCACGCACACGCACACACACACACACACACACTTTTACACACACACACGCACACAGAGAGGTGGAGAAGGAGGGGAGAGAGAAGGAGGAGTGCACACACACACACACACACACACACGCGAGAGAGACACAGAGAGAGAGAGGACCCACAGAGAGAGAGAGAGAGAGAGAGAGAGAGAGAGAGAGAGAGAGAGAGAGAGAGAGGAGAGAGAGAGAGAGAGGTGGGGGGAGAGAGAGAGAGAGAGAGAGAGAGAGAGAGAGAGAGAGAGAGAGAGAGAGAGAGAGAGAGACTGGAGAGGTTTTTCCCAAGCTGGTGACTTGACCACACACACCGTTGGGTCAGTTCGCCACCGGACTAAAGCGGCGCTGGCGTTTTGACACCGGTCGAGGAAGGGCCCCCTCTTTAGCTTTGTCCCAAAGCGCTTGGGCTGATTAGCCGAGGAGAACAGGGGAGGTAAACTGCTAATCTACCGTGGAAAGAAAAGTTATCCCACCTCCCGTTGAAAGCGTAAACGCCACTTGGCGGCGCCTGACACCTCATTAGCGACAGATTTTCTGGGGTGGGAGTGAAGGTGGGGTGGACTTGGGTTTAAAGGGCCAGCCACGCGTCCACCAAAAAAACGCACGACTGTACGATACGATTCGATCACGTGGTCTCGAAGAACAAACGCGATTCGCGCTTCGAGACCGCGTGATCGAATCGCATCGTGCAGTAGTGCGATTTTAGTGGACGTGTCGCTGGCCCCTTAGAGGTGGGAGTAGTAGGGAATGGGTGAGTGTACGAAATGGAGGGGGGTGGGGAGAGGGGTGTAGCAGGCAAGCCAGGACCCGTTTTTTGGTTCAATGGTGTTTTAGTCCCTATAGTACAGAGCTCCCTGCTAACTCCATCAACTTAGTTCATCGGGGACTTCTCTGGGGTCAAATGGCAGGTTACTAATAGAAATCTTTATACTGTTGAGGTTGTCTTTTCTTCTTTTTTTTTTATTTAAAGAAATAATAATTATATCCATCAATTCAACCGAAGAATCTTTACTGTAACTTTGAAAATGAAAAAAAGGTTTAACACACGCTTTGGCTTAAACAACTTTTTTTTAAATTCAATGTCACAGTTACAATAAATACAAGAAATAGCGTTTGAGCAGCAACAAGCTTAAAGCTCATATAGTGTGCTCGTTAAGATACCCATTACACGTCTAACTTGACGGCTGCATAGAAGAAATTATACATACATACATACATAACACACTCATAACATACATAGCACACGCTTTCATTGTTATTCAATCGTTTATTACAGAGCCATTTTTTTTAATCTCTGCCATTGTTCTTCAATTGTTGTTAATCTGCAGTGGGTTGTTTTTTAAATAATCCCAAATGGCGCTGCTGTCTTAACTTTTTCGCCGCCAGCCATTTTTCAGCCAAAAACTACCATTAAACTGAACTGGGTAGAGAGAAAAAAATCTGCAATATTGCGAATTCCTTTGTGACATGTATAACATTAGGCCTATCCTTACCTCCCAAAATTAAGAGAATAGGGTATTTGGATAACAGGCCTGGGTGTTGGGGGAAATAGGGTTTTACACCCTCTTCGGCCTTTCGGCCATGTGGGGCATTTGTAAATATTAAGATGGTGGGAACAATACTGGAGGCAATACCCGGAGGCAGTGCTTATCCAGTAAAGTCCCGATCTCTTTTTTTAAAATACAGATATGTGCAGCAGTAACCACGCCTCGGATAAACCTCATCGGCTATGGCACTGCCACAATCAATGGGTGTTAAACCATTGTGGTGCTAAAATGCAGACATTGGCGGTGAAAGGGTTAAACCATTGTGGTGCTAAAATGCGACATTGGCGGTGAAAGGGTTAAAAGAAAGAGCTGAATACACAGCATTGAAACTGTGTATTCATTCCATCGCCTTTTCACACTTGTTGCACATTGAAACAGGCACGAAGAATGTCAGTTCTTTTATGCCCGAGATTGACTAGAAGAAAACAAAGTGCTACCAACAACCAACACTGTAGAGGGTGTCGCATGAAAAAAGGTAGCTCGTAAAAATAAGTAGCTCGCTACCTATAACAGTGTGTATTTGCGACATTGAGCATGAACCACAAATTTCACTTTTTTCTAGGGTTAGGGATAGGGTTAGGGTTAGGGTTAGGTAAATGGTTAAAGTACAGAAAAAGTGAAATTTGTGGTTGTCGCAAATACAGACTCTCATAGTAGCGAGCTACTTATTTTTACGAGCTACCTTTTTTCATGCGACAGAGGGTACCGCCACTCTATCTGATCACACAAGACTCGTCAGTAAGCCGATACCCCCGCCATTGTTCTCTCATTGACAATGTGATAATGAGCCGAGCATTAAGAGACATAAAGCCCGCTAGGTGGCTTCCTAGCGTTTCTTCTCCTAACTGATGGCAATTACTGCTGCTTTATTGCCACCTTGACAAAAGCCATCCCTATTGATTGAGGCAAAAAAAAAGGGCAAGCCGAGATCATGTTCACGCGTTAGCAGACAAAGTAACATAAGCATGAAAGATTCCTTACAGTCGTCATCGTCTGCCGCCTTCAATTCCACCTAAGCTCTTGCTCCAGGAGATGATGTACGCTGTCTAGCCAGTACTAAGAGGGAATCGTAGCATTTGGAGCTTCTCTTTTAAGCCTACTCTTACTATGGATTTTTGTTTTTGGTCAGGCCGGTATAGCTCTGAATACGAAGAATGTTTTGTTAAACATCCTAACAACACGAAGATAACTCTTTGATATTAATCTCTGTGTTGCATTACTAATTCTTTCGCAAATCGCACGAGAGCCGGGTTTTTTCTTCAAGAAACATATAATTTGCTTTGTGTAATATGGACTCTTTAGTCAAAGTTATGTGGTCAATGCTCTTTGTTGTAATATTATATAGGCCCTAGGCCTATAAGTAGGTTCATTATTAGAGTAACAACCCTGTTTGGCAGATGTCGTGTGCCGCCTGATCACAGACAACATCCTTCCAGAGACTGGCTTAACCCTTTCTCCGCCAGCCATATTTCAGAGATAAAAAAAGTCCATTAAATTTACCTGGGTAAAGAACAAAAACCATCTGCAGTATTGGGGATTCTTCTGTGAGACATATAAAATAAGGTCTACCCTTACTTCCCAAAACTAAGGCAAAAGGGTCTTTGGATAATTGATCCCAATTTGATGCCTTTTAGTGACATAGGTGTTAAATCACTGTGGTGCTAAAATGCGACTTTGGCGGTGAAAGGGTTAATGACCCCAGCCGTAGTGTGAGAGGGGGGTAGTGTACACTAACTGGAGGGCACAACCCACTGTTCAAAACATTTGAAGTTCTCTACTGCTATGAACTGAACTTACAGTGCTTCGTTCCCTTTTGTCATTCTACTGTACAGCTATATATAGTATGAATGACGAATCTCAGTTATTAACTGAAGGACTGAAAAGTTGGTGCATTTGAAATGCAGAATGTCAGACATTGGATACAGAAATGTTTTATGAAAGCAAACTATATACATTATATACAAGCAATAATAATAATAATAATAATCATAATCATAATCATAATCATAATA
>CM065683.1:60542844-60550344 GCA_017654935.2 Phymorhynchus buccinoides | reverse complement strand
CTCATTAAACATTTCAAGTTCAAGTTCTCTCTCTCTCTCTCTCTCTCTCTCTCTCTCTCTCTCTCTCTCTCTCTCTCTCTCTCTCTCTCTCTCTCTCTCTCTCTCTCTCTCTCTCTCTCTCTCTCTCTCTCTCTCTCTCACTCACTCTCTCCACTTGATGAAGGAGACAAGGCTCGTTACTTAGAAAAAAGAGCGGAATATCAGTCTCTTCTAGAAAATAAAATAAAAACATATATAGCCTAGTAAGAAAGATAAAATAGGACAAACTAATTGCTTTTAAATTTCTGATAGTTGATAATGGTACATTGACACATCTAAAATGCACTCCGACAGTTTTAACACACAAAAATTGGGGGGATTTAACAAAATTACGCCTTTTGTGTTCGTAAATTAACCTGTCATTATGACTTCTCTCAAGCGCCTAATAGAAAAGAAATGCGTGACTCTTTACTACGAGACAGAAATGACGGAAATCAATTTTGGTCCACTGTAAAACGAGTAAGTTTACGGCCTCGAGTTAAGAATGAAGCAGAGATAGACATTAACACATGGAAAGAGCATTTTGCTAGAGTTTTAGGACAGCACACAGAAACAACTCCAGAACAGAATCAGATTCCACTGGATGATTATGACGTGCATGTACCAGAGTTAGATGCTGAAATCACACTGTTTGAAGTCAGACATGCTATTTGCAAACTTAAGTCAAGTAAATCCGCTGGTTTGGATGAAATTTCTAGTGAGTTTCTAAAAATAGCCGAATATGTAGTTGCCCCCACTTTGACCAAACTTCTCAATAGCCTATTTGATAAGGGCATTTGTCCCGAAGAATGGAGTCGTACAATCATTGTTCCTTTATTTTAAAAGGGCGATATAAATAATCCTGAAAATGATCGTGGAATTTCTCTCCTCAGTATAATTGGTAAAGTTTTCACTTGGTTTAAACAAAGTTTATTAACATAATACATTGCAGTGTACACAAATTATTGCATGAGCACAACAAGCTATAAGCTTATAAGCGCACTTCTATTCTAAATACACGTTTGTATAAATGGGCAGAGCTGGAGCACAAAATATGTGAAGAAGAAGCTGGTTTCAGAAAGCAATATTCCGCTATATATGACATTTTCACACTTGTGTCCATGATTAAAAGATGTTTATTTAGTGAAAGAAAGAGTAAATTTTATGTCGCGTTTGTCGATTAGATGAAAGCGTTCGACTCTGTTGATAGGGGTAGTCTTTGGTTAGTTTTGCAGAAGGTTAAAACATCAACTAAAATGCTTAAAATGCTTCAGGGTGTTTATAGTTCAGTTCAATGTTGTGTTCGTTAGCCAACGGAGGCATCTGAGTTTTTCGATTGTCCAGCAGGTGTGAAGCAAGGGTGTATGTTGTCCCCCCTGATTTTTTCCTTATTAATAACTGAAGTTGCTGATAATGTTACCAAAAAAGGAAAACATGATTTTCAATTATTACCGGGTTTACGGGAAATTTCCTTACTCCTTTTTGCTGACGATATATGCTTGTTTTCATCCACACCAGTAGGGCTTCAACATCAAATTGATAATCTTGCCGAGGCATCAAAATCGCTTGGTTTAAGGGTCAATATTAGCAAAACAAAGGTAATGGTTTTTAGAAGAGGTGGGCATTTGTCTACAGAAAAATGGTTTTACGAAAGAAAAGAAATAGAATAGAAATTGTTAATAGTTATAAATATTTAGGTTTTACAATAACCACTGAATTATCTTTTGATTCAGCTCTGGAGGAATTAGCGGGTAGAGCTAAAGGCAAGGTTGTTGATATTTTTATAATAATGTGGTCTCTTGGAACAATGGATCCGACAGTTTTCTTCAAATTATTTGATGCACAAGTAAAAACGATGTTTAGGATAAGTACAGCAGTCTTAACACAGTTCTATCAATCTGTCATTGAAAGCATACTCAGTTTTTCAATATCTGTCTGGTATGGATCAGCTTCAGTTAAAGATAAAAGGAAACTCCATCAAGTCGTCAAGACATCCTCAAAAATCATAGGTCACAAACTGCCATCCCTAGATAACATCCATAGTGTGCGCATAAGACGCAAAGCTAAATCCATCATATCTGATTGCACACACCCAGCCAACCATCTGTTTCAATCACTCCCTTCTGGTAAAAGGTTCTGCTCTTTTAAGTGCAAATCTAACCGCCTGAAGAACAGCTTTTACCCCTCTGCTGTCAGAGCCATCAATACTCAGTAGGCTCACCTCCCTAGGGGTATTTTTGTATCCTATTTTGCTTAGACTTGTGTTAATCGGTGTGCCTGCATGCTCGCGGTCTTGTGTGTGAGTGTGTGTGAGTGCGTGTGTGAGGAGGTGGGACATGTGTTGGTATAAATGTGTATGCACGTGTATGTGTGTATGTGTGTATGTGTTGGTGTATGTATGTGTAGGTGTGCGTCTGAGAGAAAGAAAGAAACTGTGACACAGAGAGAGAGAGAGAGAGAGAGAGAGAGAGAGAGAGAGAGAGAGCCGAGAGAGAGAGAACTGAGAGAGAGAGAGAGAGAGAGAGAGAGATGAGAACATTTGAAACATTTGTTTATTGAGGGAAAAGAATAAGCACACAATGGGCTTGCCCTCGAAACAAAAGAAGAAAAGCATGATTAAACTTCAATTAATGAACAAAAGCAACAAGGGGAAAAAACTAAAACAAAACAAACAAACAAAAAAACTACACATTCATACACCCATCCACCCTCCCCCCCACCCACCACCAACCTCGCACACAGCACAGTAATCATATGAACTAATATAATATAATTGAATTCACAAGAATCAGGAAATACATTGTGGAGGAAGAAAAACAAAAAAATCAGTCTAAACAAATGTAATGAGTATGACATCATCAAAACACAAGGAATTACTTTCTTCCTCCTTCCCCCCCCCCCCCCTTAAAGTGAACAAAAAACAAGCAACAACAAAACCTCATGTTTAAAAACAAGATTTATGTACAAATTAACCATGTCATGAATAAACGTTTAAAACAGAAGCTACATAAGAGATTAATATGTGATGTTGTTTATATGTTTGATCATAAGGTACTTATGGTAGTTTTTCTTGAAAAGATTGAGACTTGAATGAACATTAAAAGAAGCTAAAATCGTATTCCACAAACAACCGCCCGAATACAACAGACTAGTCTTGAAGAGATCAACTCTTGGAAGAGGTACTTTGATTTTAAGAACATTGCGGACGATGTTTAAATCAATTTTTTGTTTTAAAGCAGGAGGAGCGCGATCAGACATTATTTTAAACATGAAAAATGGCTTTGTTATATTCAAGTTTCCATTGTAGAGGCAATATTCCTAGGTGCTGATAGTCCGTATGAGTAATGGACGATGATTTCAGAAGGATCAACTTAAGACCACGCCTGTACAAACTAAATAAAGGTTTTAGATTCTTTCCACTAGCTGAATCCCATAGTGTAGAAGCATAGTTAATAAGTGATTGGATATAAGAATTGAAAAACAATTTACGGCTGTCGAAATCAAGAAAATGTTTAATTCTGGTGAAAGAGAGATGAGAGAGAGAGAGAGAGAGATTTGAAGAGACAGAGAGAGAGAGAGGCAGAGAGAGAGAGAGAGAGAGAGAGATTCTTTAATTCAGAGATGAGGAGAGAGAGAGGAGAGAAGAGATAGAGAGATTAGAGAAGAGATGAGAGAGAGAGAGAGAGACTATAATGTAATCTGTTGGGTTTGTTTGGGGGCGAGGGTTTTTTAATATATATAATTTTTTTTTTTGTTGTTTTTTGTGGTCCATTCGATGTGCATGCTTTCGTTGTTGGATTGTGTCTTGTGCAAAACATTAACGATGCATTGGCTGATTTAAAGAATCTTGAATCTTATATTCTGCCGAAAGTTGGGGCATGTCACGTTTCCAAATTATAGAATCTCCTCATCTATTCGCTTGTAAAACATTTCTCCAAATTAGTCCTAAAACCCCAAACCTGCTGGCATACGATGAACTAGGCAGCGCAGATATCCTTTATTTGTCGATTATATTTTAAAAGTAATCAGATATTGGTTTAAGTTACAAACATTAGATCAGTGCAGATTACCAAAACAGGCATATGAAATGTATAGATACAAGAGCATCCAAGAAACAGAAAATCAATTTGACAAGCATAACTGGGTCAGTACAGTTAGATGTTGTTTAGATACATATGGGTTTTCAGAAGTATGGTTAAATGGTGGGGTGGGGGCGTCCGCAAAAAAATATTTGCTTACATGTGTTTAAGCAACAGATCATTGATTGCTATAAACAAGAATGGTCTGGTAAACTCCACGAAAGTGACAGGTTTGATACGTATCCATGTTTTAAATCCTGGTTGGACCCGGAAAAAGGTATCTTACAGACATAACTATTATGAAATTCCGTACAGCATTCACAAGATTTAGACTTGGCGTTTCTGGTATTAATTTTCACAGACGACAATATTCAAATAAATCGTAGTGCTGTCCAAATTGTAACGTTATAGAAGATGAATAGGCACTTCTTGCTAGTGTGTCCACTGTATCAAACGTTGAGAAAAAAAAGTACTTAACAAAAATACCAATGAAAATATGCATTTATCTGTGTGACAGTGTGCCGTTTTCCATAAGGCCTACCTGTCACGCAACACTATTTAGCAGACAACAAGTGTGCCTAACCACTTTTCCAAGTCATGCGCGCCTCGCTATATGACATCAAATCTATTTTTAGACATGTCAAAATTCAAATCGTATCATGCGACCCGGCTTTTCAAATCTCCAACGGCCTCCCCTCAAATCTCAGGCCAACTAGTAGTAATAATAAACTTATAATTTAGCCATTTTCTTCTATTTGATTGTCATTCCAATAATAAAATCTTATTGTAGTTATGACCAATCACTTTATTAGTTATGTTAATTAAGCCATTGAATGGCTGATTATATTAGTAGTCAGAATAGAGCTTAGTTCATCCTCTTTCTTCTCATATACAACATGCCAGGGTTTAGTGATTAGTGGCATAGATATCTGTGTTGTACAAAACCAAACAAACACAGATCTGGTCACTCTCGCCACCCACAGAGCCATTTTCGCTACATCCAGCGACTGCTGTCCTTGCGGTCCGGCTCTCGAGCATATATATAAAAAGTGCCCAAAATCTGGGTTCACACTTTTTCAATCCGCGCCTAACAAATTAATAATTTAGCACTAGGTTTATGAGATTTTCGTCTGCTCGATCTCGGCCTGCCTTCTCATTCATGCTGTTGATGTGAATCTACAGTGACTACTGTAAGTACTGATGGTTGAACTATGCTTTGATGTATTTTTATGTTTGTTAACAGCAGGAAGTCCAACTTTGTTTACTTTTTGCCGAACTTATGACGTTCGAGTTTGCCGTGAATCTATGTGATGCATCTAGATCAACACACAAAAGACACTGCCGTTAACTGTTGTTTAGGCACTGCCGTTAAACACTGCAGCCTAGACACTGCCGTTTTGACACTGCTGTTAACGGTTGCTTAGACACTGCCTGTTTCAACACTGGCTGTTTAACAGGTTGTGTTAGGCAGTTGCCGTTGTACACTGCTAGTCCCGTCACTGCACCTACGTGTGACGGTGCACGTTCCATGTCATAATGCCAACGAGGCAGCTAAACCTGACATGTTAGACTTATATGCATGACTATGTGCAGCTTTGTGAGAACATCGTGAGATCACGCTTTCTGAGGTACACACGTTTTGTACGCTGGGCATACTACATCCATGACCCGTCACAGCATCTCTCTGTCTTCGGGACCAACTGTTACGTACATGTACATGACTGCTTGTAAACAATGTAAGGGCACTTTGCCTACATCATTATAATTTAAACGCCTAACTTGCTCCATTTTTTTATGCTATTAATACTATTGCAGACATTATATTGTTTAAAAGCCTAACTGTGCTTCTTTTCACATGGTTACATTGTATTAATATTATTGATCTAGGCTGGTGTGCGCGTACTGGGCAATGGTAGGCCTACGTGGCAATAGTTTCATTCATCAGCCTAGGTGTATGTGCTAGGCATAGTATGGTGTTGTGTTAATACTAATACTATAGTATTAACAAGGCATTCCATTTTGCTGTAATAGTGATGGTTTTTCTTGCTCTGGTGTCTATACGATAAACACTCAATAGGCCTACATTTGTCTTTTGTCAATTTTCCCACTTACAAACTGATCTCAGCCAGTACACTGTGATGAGTAGTCTATTTTTAGTAACACAGCATATGATGATGTCAGTGTTACAATACTTCGTTTGGGTTAACTCACATGAGCTCAAATGTTTGTGTATGGGTTAAGCAGGCATAGGGTCAGGTAAAACCGACCTATTTTATGTTTCCAAACCCCAACTAGGCTTGTGTCAGTGTCGGTTTAATCATGCCATTTAAGTCATAAAATGAGCTCCTTCCACTGCTGTGACGGTACATTTCCCTCATGTTGTTTAACATTGAGTGCTATAGCACAAGGCCTACAGTCATACCTAATCATTTTTATTTCTTGTTTATATCTATGTGTGCATATTTTGTATCGTTGCAGGATGCAATCTCTGCACTGTCTTCCTTAGTCTTCCTATGTCTTCCTTAGTATGTCCTAGTACCCAAATAAACAAAAGATAAACAACTGTCTGGTTGCACGTGCTGATTTTTTCGCGATCACTACATACGTCTGCGGGGTGTGGCATATCTGAACCCGCCAAGCCTGATCACTCAATCAAACTCTTTCACTATCGCGCGTGGAGACCTTTACCCCCTTTACCACCCCATCACAAACTGGCGCTGCGCATCGCAGGATTTTAGGAACAAGGGGAAAACTCAGACAGTTACCTAGGAAGACAGTGCAGCAGACCAACCTCCACCCATCACAACGTCATCAACATGGCTAACCCCTACGTTTACCTGCCCCGGCTCCCGGAGTTCTCTGGAGAGGAGGGCAGCGCAACATCAGTGGACGACTTCATCAAGGAGGCGAAGTTAATTCTTCTCCTTCAGCCGGTGGACGACGGGACAGCTGCCCTCTGGCTGATCGGCACCCTAAAAGGCCATGCTCGCCGAGTGGTTGTCAGGCTGCCCGCGGCGGAACTGAACTCTCCAGCGAAACTTTACAACATCCTCAAGAATCGCTGGGGAGGAAAGAGGGAAAGCAGCATGATGTGGTCAGCCTGGCCCCCCCCCCCCCCCCCCCAAAACCTTTTTCACCAGAGAACGGGGCAGGGGGGAGCACATCAACGCCTACGCAACAGATCTACGGCAGCTGTGGGACCACATCAATGAGCTGGAGTTCGGCATGGTGTCGGACAGGGTTCTCCGCGACGTCTTCGCGAAGGGCCTGCGGCCGCCATCCCTCAGGCGAGACGTTCGGAGCTACATCCGGCGGAACCCGACACATCCTTCGAGCTGCCCAGGATGAAGCGCTCTGTGGGTGCGGTAATGCGGACGGTGTCTGACTGACTGCAGCCTAAGCC
>CM065683.1:60530955-60542344 GCA_017654935.2 Phymorhynchus buccinoides | reverse complement strand
TGTGTGTGTGTGTGTGTGTGTGTGTGTGTGTGTGTGTGTGTGTGTGTTGTTTTCTGTTTTGCATATTTTCCTTTTTATTTTTTTACACTTGCAGTGGGGTGGAGAAAAATACGAGGAAGTGCAGAAGACAAAGGTGATGTGCACTGTGCTCCCTGGCATTGAATGTTTTGGGAACAGAACTTTTCTCAGAGGAGGAATTCCCTGCATTCGGTAAGATCTCATCTTATTTTTTTTTATTGCCCCAGTGAAAATCAGAAGCTGCATAATATTTGACACAGCTGATTGTCAGCGGGCCCGGGTCATTTACGTGTGTTGATAGTGATTTGTCCCCTCATTTTGTGCAGCCAGGGGTTATCTGACTCATGAAGTCTGCAATGAAATTTAAGTTTTATGCTTGTTGGCCCATTATTTTGGAAATTGACCCATCATTTTCTGTAATCAGGGGCCATATGACTCATGAAGTTTAAAGACAAACCAGAACACGTGTCAAAATCACAGGTTTCACATGTTTTCCCTCTTAGTCTTATAGCTGGAAATAAATCTTGTTTTGACCAGGTCTCACTACCATACAAATGCCCCCAAATTCAAAGCTTAACATAATTTTAAAGAGCAGCCTCAATTTGAACATGGGGACATTTCTATGTGGGTCACAGCTACCCATAAAAAACCAAGGGACTTAATCGTGGTGCGTCAGTGTATCTTTAAAAACAATCTGAAGCTCTGCTTGACATTGTGCAGAATTAATTAGTAATTACTCAGTTAGTCATTGACTTGACATTGTGATCTTCTTCTTCTTCGATCACTCAGATAGTTTCCTGTCAATTATGGATGCAGATGCATCATGCTGCCGTTATGCGCCTAAGTAAGAAATAATTAGGCCCAGCATGTTCGACTTCGGCTGGAGGAAATCTTTTTGAAAGTGTTTCTTGAAAAAAAGGCAGGAGAATGGACCGTCAAGGCAGAAAGATAGTATTATGACAGGAAGCAAAGGGAAAAGGCAGAGTCAAAGAGAGTGACAGGTTAGAGGAAGTTACAAGCACAGAACTTCCAGGAGGTGGGGGGACTATTTATACAAAAGACCCCCGGTATTGTGATGACATTCAGTGATTTCCATTCCACTCATGGTGTCTATCCCTTGCTTATAAATAATTGCTGTAGCCCTTTTTACGAAATTGGTTTTTGCTCTGTGTGTGTGTGTGTGTGTGTGTGTGTGTGTGTGTGTGTGTGTGTGTGTGTGTGTGTGTGTGTCTTTGTTACTCTGTGTGCGTGTGTGTGTGCTTGCATGCACATGTGTGTATGTATGTGGGAACAATTTGTGTGCATATCTTGTGTAGGTGGGTGCACTTAGGCATGGGTAAATGTTTATTCGTCCACGTTTTTAAAGCTGAAGTTAAATAGCAATGTTGGTGGAAAAAACCCCAGTCACTCATCAGTTTACATTAGGTTTAATGTTCATGCTTTCCACAGAATCATGGTTGACAAATACTTGATGTAACACACTGACACAACATGCTACGATGAACAAAGACCATGCCTAAAAAAAAGAAGTGTTTTCTATGTATATTTGTAGTAATGTTATGTTACATGATTTATGTGTTTTCCATGTATATTTGTAGTAATGTTATGTTACATGATTTATGTTTGCATGTTTGCTTAAAAATGGAAAAAAAACCCTCGTGGTAATCACTACTTATTATTAAATAAAATTTCCAACCTTCTCATTTCAACATGATTACAAACTCACAGTCACTCACTCATTCACTCTTTCAAATCAGAAACACAAAGAAACACTTTAGATTTTAAATGTAGTTTATTGTTTGACTGATTCATACATTTTTATACATGTACAAATGTTATCCATAATACTTACTATTGAAAATGCATATTGATGGATGGGTGTGTGAGAGAATGAAGGAATTGTGGAGTGGAAGGATGAGAGAGGGAAATAAAATATGTTATAACAAACAGACAAAAGCAAGCCAGTCTAAAAGAAAAGAAAAGCCTGTTTTGAAATTGAGCACCTGTGGTGTTTGAGCTCGACATATATACATGACTTCATTTGTTTTTTCTACATGCTTTGCTACTCTTCCTACCCATCATCCAAGAAATATTAAATTTAATTTGATTACATTCTCTCTGACTTTGGTTTGTCAACATGAATCGTTTTTAATATTGTGTGTGTGTGGTTTGCCACAGATACAATGGTCATCATTTTGTCACTACCCTGATGTACTCTGTTCTCCTTGGATTCCTGGGAATGGATCGGTTTTGTCTGGGTCATACAGGTCAGTATGCTGATTAAAACCAAACCTGGAGACATTTCAAAATCTAAATAAATCAGCCATTGAAACCTGTCCAGGGCTGGCCAAACTTTAAAAATTGAACTCGCCCTCCGGGCGACTAACTTATTCTTACTCACCCAAACGCATTTTCACTAGCCCAAAGAAAACAACAAAAATCCTACAACACACACGCGCGCTTGCGCACGCACGCACGCGCGCGCGCACGCACACACACATACACGGGACACGGGACAGGAGAGAGAGAAGGAGAGAAGAGAAAGGAGAAAGAAAGGGGAAAAAAGAGTGTGAAAGAAAGGAGAGAAGTAAAGAAAAAGAGAAATGATTTGAGGAAAGAGGTAGAGGAGAGAGAGAGAAGGGGGAGGAGGAGACTGAGGAGACTGCCTTTCCTTTCTTTTCAGTGCCAGTGCTGGCATGTTGTTATCTTAGCAGACAGCTGAGCTTGCTTTGATAGTTGGTTACATGGAAAGGAGAAATGGTGTGGGGAGACTCAGTGGTAAAAACAAAATGAAACAAGGCCGTGCAGTACTGAAATTTTCAGTCACCCATCGGGCTAGTGACTTTAGAAATCTACTCGCCCACAGATTTTTCTACTACTGCCAGTGGCTACCAGGCTAGTAGTTTTGGCCAACCCTGCTGTCCATGAGTTTACTCCCCTTAAGCTTCTTGCGTTTAGGTGGTTTTCGCTACATTGTACAGCCATTGTTATTAAGGTATACTCAATGTCAATTCTGTTTTCAGTTCTCAATGTCTTCGACCCACAAAGTGGAATGAGCTGTGCGCTTTGGGTTTTTGTTTGTCTCAGTGTCTTTGAGTGTGTCTGGCACTTTGATTTTATTCTTCTGAATGGATTTTGACCAAATTTGGTCTCGTGAAAAACTATCACCCAAGAACTTTAACTCTTTGATCACCAAGGTAATCAGTTTGATCATTTGATGCATGAGAAACGTTTCATTAAACTAAAAGGTATTGATTATAGGAACGGACCTTTCTCAATGGCGAAAATAGTAAATCACCTCCCTTTATTACCATAGGTGTTGAGTGCTAAATCCAGTGAAGAAATGCAGAAGCTGAAAAGCGGCCAAGGATATGTTAGTGACACCTAGTTATGGCTTTTTATGTTTGAAACAGTGTGTTGTTGTTGTTGACGTACCCTGGCTAAAAGACTCCAGGGATCATCCCAGTAACCGAAGCACTTGAACACTATGGTACAAATGCAAAGAACATTATGTGTGTGACCGTTTTTGGCGTGGGCAGCCACACTCCGTCCGTGGGAGAGAAAGTGTGTAAGTAAGTGATGGTCATTTTGTGGTACTGCCCTGATGCGAACTGTGTTGCTGTGTTCAGGTACAGCAGTGGGCAAGCTGCTGACGCTGGGAGGCCTGGGCATCTGGTGGATCATCGACGTCATCCTCCTGGTCACCGGCATGCTCAAACCTGCCGACGACAGCAACTGGGTCCCCTACTTTTGATGGCAGTGGCTCACCATACTTCTGACGAAAGCAACTGGGTCCCCTACTTTTGACGGCAGTGGCTCGCCATACTTCTGACGACAGCAACCTGGTCCCCTACTTTTGATGGCAGTGGCTCGCCATACTTCTGACGACAGCAACCTGGTCCCCTACTTTTGATGGCAGTGGCTCGCCATACTTCTGACGACAGCAACTGGGTCCCCTACTTTTGATGGCAGTGGCTCGCCATACTTCTGACGACAGCAACTGGGTCCCCTACTTTTGATGGCAGTGGCTCGCCATACTTCTGACGACAGCAACTGGGTCCCCTACTTTTGATGGCAGTGGCTCGCCATACTTCTGACGACAGCAACTGGGTCCCCTACTTTTGATGGCAGTGGCTCGCCATACTTCTGACGACAGCAACTGGGTCCCCTACTTTTGATGGCAGTGGCTCGCCATACTTCTGACGACAGTGCTCTGTGGGTTTACTCTCCTGATAAGGGCACCCACTCAAATGCGTGGAAGTTCTGTGCGGAAACCCATGCGCAATCTGAAAAATTATATAAAAATCTGGAAGTCAGAAATATGAAGGATTGTGTGCATTACCTGCGGAAACTCATGCGCTTATTTCTTTCTTATAAAAGTGTATGGGGTTTCCGTACGGAACTTGCGGATTGCGGATGTAAGGTATACAAGGGCTGTGAGTGAGTGGAACTCTCTTCCACCTGAGGCAATATCATCAGCCTCGGTGGAGGAATTGAAATCCCGGATCTGAGCCCCCCCCCTCCCTCATTCCTCCCCCCCCCTTCCCCCTGTCCTCACCTTTCCGTTGTCTCAACGGAGTCAACTCCATACCCCCTGTCCGGGCCTCCCCCAAAAAAAAATCATGCCCACCCCCTCTCCCATTCAATCCCGCATTGAGCTGATCATCCGTGCAGCAAGTCCTTCACACAAGTCTCCTGATTAGCTGGAAACCACCCACGTCGTAAGCGTCATAATCATCAAATTGTTGATGGAGGATGCTATATGAAGAAGAAGAGCCCTATCAGTTGTGGATCACCAGTCGTCTTTTCACAGCAGAGGGGTCCGTCATTCTTCTGACGACAACTTAGGCCACCACACATCTCATGACAATGTTGGGCCGCCATACTTCTGATGACAATGTTGGGCCTCTGTGGTTTTGATGATAGTATCAGACAGAGGTTGCCATGCTTCTGTCACAATCATATGTTTTAATTCATTCGCATCGCAACGATTTTGAATTATTCGAAAAACTCACAAATCACTCCAGCCATACAGTCAAACAAAACGTACATAAACAAAAGGAGAAATGAAAGAAGATTACAGGTTTTTACTTCAGGTTTAGACATAGGGAAGTGGTAGATCAGACTTTTTTTTAATATATAGATTCTACACCGATTGGTTACCTCACAACAAACCACTACAAAAGCAAAGTCAGAGGCAAAATGGTGGTCTAAGGGAGCGAAGCGAGTTTAGAAGTGACCAAGGTATGGTGTGCACACAGATTTACTTCCCTTGAAGCAAATGCATCAAATTGACAGCTCTCTATTAATTCCGCACCATACATGGCCGGAACGACTTGAATGAGTTAAAGGTTCCTGTACTTCCACTGACAGTAATGAGCCCAATATGGGAGTCGACTGATGAACTTGTTAAAGGTATGCTAGCTGCTGCACTTCTGATGACAGCAATTACATGCACTATTTCAGAATGAGAGTATTTTCATGATTTATCGCTGGTGGGAATGTTTGACCCTTTAGTGTAAGCTTGTGTTAAAGCAAGCTTAGGGAACTGCTTGTGTGGAGTGTTTTATATGTTGAAGAATGAAACTTTGTGATGGTCTTTTCTAAACTTTTGTTTTCATTTATGGACAAGTTCATATTGAAGATTCAATTACAATTTCCATCTGAAACGGATTAATTAAGAGTTAATGACAATTAGCGACAAGATTAAAGAAAGATAATTAGATAATAAAATATAAAAAAACAGGTTTCGGGTTTTACTGCTCGGTTTCATTAGGTTTCGGGTTTTTAAGGGGGGTTTCGCCCGGTTTCGGTTTTCATGCGCACCCCTTGCCCAGGGTAAATCCCCACTCTCGGCCATTAGGATTTGAGAACAGCTGGCATTGGAGAAGGTCCCCGAAGGCTAACCAATCCCTTTGGTTGCAACACTAGAGTCAATGCAAATGCTTTGATCAGTTTGATGTATTGAAGTAAATTAAGGGTAACAGACTTAATGACAGAGAGGAACACGCAACATGCGCACACGCACACACACACGCACGCACACACACACACACGCACACACACACACACACACACACACACACACACACACACACACACACACACACACACACCTCATAATTATACACACACACACACACACACACGAACACACACACACGTACCATACATACATACAGTCATATACATAAACGCATCGCACACAACACAAACACACGCATGCACACATACACTACACACATGGAGCACATGATGACGCACGTACACGTAACAAGATGGACAAAGAGAATATTTGGTAATATTTCTAAGCAGTCACACACGTAATGTTCTCATCCTTAGCTGGTGCATTTGTACCAGAGTGTTCAAGTGCTTTGGCTGTTGGGATGTTCCCTGGAATCTTTTAGCCAGGGTACGACAACGACAACAACATTGACATAAGCTCTAAAAATAGATGAACGCATGGCAGGACACTTGGCAGTGGATGTCTTTGCATTTGGTGGGAGTGTACTCCTCCGAAATCGGAATGTGTCGGTTGAATGCAGCGAGGACACCAGTGAAACATTGACACATACGTACCCATTGTGGCCTTATGGCCCAGGAACGCAGAAGAAGAAGAAGAAGTGGAGTGTAGAGTGATGTACTGAGTGAATGTGTATTTGCATTAATTGTGTGCTTAGAAAGGAGATATGAATGTGATTTCATACATCAGGTCTGTCATCTAAACATTTGAAGATTTGATATTCAAAATGGCTTCAAACTGTGGGTTTTTTTTAAATTCTAAGTTAAGGGCCCCTTACACTCTGGCATGTACCATAAAAACAGCTGAAGCAAGTACTTTTTTTTGTTTTTGGGGTAAACATTTTATGCGAAACTTATGTAAAAATTGTATGCCATAACCCAAAAGGCAGTTGTATGTGTGTGGCAAATTTTGTGTATGTAGCCTAACCCCTTCATAATTAGGCCGAAAACGTTTTGGACACACGGGTACAAGTTACCATGTATCTGCCTTTGCCTAAATTCTTATTGCATGATTGATGAAAATAGTCCCTGCATGCATTTGAACTAGGGATGCAGAGGTATGGCTTCTCTCCCTTGAAAGGGCAAGTTCTCATACCCCTACCCCACCTCCATTTTTGAGAGAAAGAAAACAAAAACACCCCTAAAATAAAATATGTGATGTTGCTGTTTAAGGTATATTTATTAAGGTATATTTACCTCTATTTCCATGTGTTCTGTTCAATGTCCAAAATTTGAAATAAAAATTGGAATGATTTTGTTTATTCAGTATTTCCTTAAATCAAATCAAGAGGAAGAAACAATGAAAGAGAGAGAGAGAGAGTGAACAATGAACAATGAATGAACAATGTTTTAATGAACCAGGCCATCTGTCCATGTCGAAAGGAACAGTGGGAAGGGGTGGGTGGGGTGGTGGTGGTGTTAAATCAAACCCCCCAAAAGGGAAAAAATCCATCACACAAGAAATTAAGCAAGCATTAAACATCCTCATCCATAATTACACCATTATTACACTAAACCTCGCCTATCTGCGCAGAACATAAAGTGAGAGAGACAAGAAACATGTGAAACTAAGTATAATACTTAACACATACCATAATGGTTATATATAAATCAATGTGCGAAGAAACTAAATGGCACAATTTGAACGGGGACATCCCGCGATAGCTACGTATCGATAACACTACCAAGATAAATCAGTACGGCTATCACTACGTACCGATAACACTACTGGGCTAAATCACTTCGGCAACTAAGGGTTAGGGTTAAAATAGGGTAAAACTTAGGTAAGGAATGGGTTAGGTTACGAAAAGGGTTAGGGTTAGTCTGTCGGAGTTCAAACTGTCAGATTGGCACAGTCATCATCATTGTTCTCTGTGGGTAGTAGGCCTAGTGATTACAATGGGTAGTTATTTCGATACGTAGTGATAGCGCTACACACCCATTTTAGCAATGTCAATTTTTTTTAGATCCACAAAAATGCAAACATTTACATGAAACGTGGGCACATGCACAATGCACGCGCACGCACACATACACACACGCGCCTGTAATGAGAGAGAGAGAGAGAAATGACAAGATGCACGTGAAGCGGTCACACGCGTAATGTTCTCATCCCTGGCTGGTACACTTGTACACGGTGTTCAAGTGCTTCGACTGTTGGGATGGTCCCTGGAGTCTTTTAGCCAGGGTAGTAATACAACAACAACAACATACCTAATTAACAATGTCATTACTTTCTTTACTTTTCTCTTTATTTTCATTTTTTTCATTTTTTTTCATTTTTATATTGCTTCTGTAGTTCGTAGCTCTTCAAGTTGTCTGAAAATGAATCATACAGAGATGGGTTCTATACAAGGGAGAGCATAAGTGCGTCCAAGACAAACAGCAGATCTTTTCAGAAAGGAAGACTTGCTTCCCTTTAATCTCTCTCTCTCTCTCTCTCTCTCTCTCTCTCTCTCTCTCTCTCTCTCTCTCTCTCTCTCTCTCTCTCTCTCTCTCTCTCTCTCTCTCTCTCTCTCTCTTTTTGTGTGCGTGTATTTTCCTTGTTATGTTCTTTTATACAAACGTTGTATGGAAAGGTGCTACCCCCCCCCCTCTCTCTCTCTCTCTCTCTCTCTCTCTCTCTCTCTCTCTCTCTCTCTCTCTCTCTCTCTCTCTCTCTCTCTCTCTCTCTCTCTCTCTCTCTCTCTCTCTCTCTCTCACACACACACACACACGCGCCCGCGCCCGCGTGCGGAACTAGAAAATGCTACTAGCACATGACAGTGAAATGCTCTTGTAAGAGAAACTCATTATTAAATTCAGACTTATTTTGATGGGAAAAAATCGTCGTCGTCAAGTTCATGCATACTACAATTATCCTTCGTTTCCTGTATGTGTGTGTGTGTGTTTCCGTGCAACATAGTATTTATAAATGAAAGATGAAGAATGAGTCTGTGTGTGTGCTGTGCGCGTGCGCTTGTGTCACTGTATGCGCGCGTGCGTGTGTGGTGTCTGTGTCTGTGTGTGCTGCTTTGTGCATGTGTTGTTGTTGGTTTGTGCATGTGTTGTTGTTGCTTTGTGCATGTGTTGTTGTTGGTTTGTGCATGTGTTGTTGTTGGTTTGTGCATGTGTTGTTGTTGCTTTGTGCATGTGTTGTTGTTGGTTTGTGCATGTGTTGTTGTTGCTTTGTGCATGTGTTGTTGTTGGTTTGTGCATGTGTTGTTGTTGGTTTGTGCATGTGTTGTTGTTGCTTTGTGCATGTGTTGTTGTTGCTTTGTGCATGTGTTGTTGTTGCTTTGTGCATGTGTTGTTGTTGCTTTGTGCATGTGTTGTTGTTGCTTTGTGCATGTGTTGTTGTTGCTTTGTGCATGTGTTGTTGTTGCTTTGTGCATGTGTTGTTGTTGCTTTGTGCATGTGTTGTTGTTGCTTTGTGCATGTGTTGTTGTTGCTTTGTCTCATTCTTTCATACTATTTTTTATGTCTGCTTATTGATGAACACTTGGTTGTAAAGCGCTTTGGGCTCATTTGAGGTATAGCGCTATATAAATGTGCTGTTATTACTGTTATATTCTATTCCGTCTTCCTCATCGCGTAGGCTACTGACAAGTTCCTCTCCCCTGCTATGCGTGGGTTGTGGGTTGTTCATTAAATATCGGCAACGGGTCCATCAAACAGGAACAAAAGAGTTCACGGACTTCAAACTTTTGCGTTCCGTTGAAGAAGACATTTCCTCTTTGTATGCACAATTCCAGCTCTCTATGCCAGGTTTCAAGGTCATTTTGGTAGCTTCTTTAAGGTAAGGGTCTTAGCTGTGATTTTGAGCTTTTTGCGAGGGCCTAGGTGCCAGAAAATTTCGTCCAGCCAAAACTTCTAAAATTATAAAAATAAATTGAAATCCATGTGGAGCTAAGTATAATACCCATTGTGGCGGTACCATAGCCAATGAGGTTTAACCGAGGCGTGGTTACCGCTACACCTATCTGTATTGTTAAAAAAATCGCCTCCATTGCCTCCAGTATTGTTCCCACCATCTTTGTATCTACAAATGTCCCATATGTGTCTGTTCCAGACCGAGAGGACGTAAAGCACCATTTTTCTTCTTCTTCTGTGGAGCTAAGTGAAGTCTGTAGAATAGGTGGTTCCAACATTGATTACCTTACTCTTCTTGGAAGGTCACAGCGACCTTGACCTTGTAGGCACTAGCGTTTTCATACAAAAGTAGAACCTTGTAGGGAATTTTGTTGTGAGCTTTTTCACTAGAAAATGTCTACGCATTATCTTTACTATTGTACTCAAAGAATTGTCACTCATCTCACTTCTTTCTATCAGTGTCAAATTTGGATCTTTATAAGTCAGGTTGTTTTTTAAACTATACATGTTTTGCGTGTTCATCACTGCAAAAACGTGAACTAGAGAGTGGCATTTTTGGAAGCTGTGTTTTCCAGGATTGAAAACTTCAACACATTTGCAAATTGTGGAATAAGAAGTACACAATCGGCCATAAATATATGACATCGGAATGAATTTTTAATAGTTCCTATGAAATTACAGCAAGTGAAAAAGTTGGTTCAAGAATCCACTTTTTAATTTTATTTGATCACAGGTGCTTACATAATATTTTCAATGACGTCATACACTCACGTAGGACACGGCATCACAATGATAGTGTGCAAGCTAATGCCGTAAGGAATTAAGTTTTCTTTGGCGCCACCATTATTATACCTGTATGTTTTATAGAGTACAAATGGCAGGAGCGTTGCCAAACTTTACTGAACAACCCACGTAATTATACTTTCTCGTCAGTCCTCCGCTGCTCGCGTGCAGGTGATGGCGGCCTCTTAACGACGGTGACTTACACGTAACGACCTAATTAAACCGCTACCAGCGCACACAGCCCTGACACGTGCAGCACGCTCTGGCAAGGCGACGCTGGTGACATGTGGGGGCGGGAAGACCGGTGACAGAGTCCAAAGTGCTTACCCAGTCAATATTTTTTTTCAAGAAACTTGCAAATATTATTATTTTTTTATTTATTTTTTAGCTGAAGTGCAGATCCACACCCCCTCCTCCATTTCTCGGTTCTTTCCGTTTTTTCAGTCTTGCCTTTCTTGCTGCAGATTGAACACTAAACCTCTATCGTTTTTAAAAAAATATTTAGCGTTAATTCTCACCCATTTATACAATTAAAAATAAGCATTCAATGACAGTAGAAGATAAAGGCAAGACGGAAAGAACGCGATGAACCAAGACTGTGACAGGAGGTGTTGATCTGCATCTTTACCCTAATTATTTCTTAGATAGGCGCATAACGGCAGCATGACGCGTCTGCGCTCATAATTGACAGGAAACTGAGCGATCGACGAAGAAG
>CM065683.1:60520955-60528455 GCA_017654935.2 Phymorhynchus buccinoides | reverse complement strand
GACTGCAGTGGTGCATCTCAATTTCGCCTATTTAAAATTATCCCAATACTCCATTGCACCTGCGTCAATTGCGCCCGTTGTAGTCATCAATTGCGCCTGTTGAAATGGTTGAAATGGTTCACAACAAAACTACAGATAATAATGGATATTTTGCATGCATTGAGATTTTTGTTTCAAAAGATAGAGCTATGACATTCCTTATAAAGACGAAGTCTGCCTTGGCTTAAGGCTGTTTATTAGCAAAACTATCCGTATTGTTAAAAACAACAACGGGACTTTACTGGTGTTGCACCGCCTTCGGGCTTTGCCTCCAGTATCGTTCACACCATCTTTACATCTACTAATGTCCCATATAATAATTATGTGTCTGTTCCAGACCGGAGGACGTTAAACAGATTTACTGGCTTAAGGCTGTGTCAAGACCAAGTGATATAGGCTAGAACACCCATGCTACATCAAAATGCATATATTGCATATTTGGTACTTTATAGTCACAGAGGCGTCTCTGTGAAATTCGGGTTGCTCCCACCTGGAGAGCGCGTCGCAGCCAGAGGCCCGCCACCCATTAAAATAAAAAATTGCATGCGATTTTTGTGTGACTGATGAGGTAGGAAGGAAGCGAAAAATAAACAAACCAAAAAAGATTTTTTTTGGTGTTCTGCTATCCCTGTTAATACTCAAAGAAGCGCAATTGAGTGGTAGTCGACTGCAGTGGCTGACAGTGGCTGCAGGCTGGTGATGATGGTGAGGCTGATTGCACGCGGTTGTAAGCTAATTGCCGGTGTCCCTGCTAATCGGCCTAGGCCGGCTTAGGTCTTTGTCACACTTGTCAACCAGCATCTCACACTCTGTCGCTCTCAACTCCCCACTCTCTCTTGTCTCTCTCTGTCCCTGAATCTGTCTCTATGTCTGTGTCTGTGTCTGCTTCTCTCTCTCTCTCTCTCTCTCTCTCTCTCTCTCTCTCTCTCTCTCTCTCTCTCTCTCTCTCTCTCTCTCTCTCTCTCTCTCTCTCTCTCTCTCTCTCTCTCTCTCTCTCTCTCTCTCTCTCTCTCTCTCTCTCTCTCTCTCTCTCTCTCTCTCTCTCTCTCTCTCACGTTTATGATTTTTTTCCCTTGTCACATTTTGCCTGAGGGCAGAGTGTAAAAAAGCTGTCTCAGGTTATCCAATTTCCCTAATTAAAAAAGTTCGTATTCGTATTTTCTCTCTCTCTCTCTCTCTCTCTCTCTCTCTCTCTTCTCTCTCTCTCTCTCTCTCTCTCTCTCTCTCTCTCTCTCTCTCTCTCCCCCCCTCTCTCTCTCTCTCTCTCTCTCTCTCTCTCTCTCTCTCTCTCTCTCTCTCTCTCTCTCTCTCTCTCTCTCTCTCTCTCTCTCTCTCTCTCTCTCTCTCTCTCTCTCTCTCTCTCTCTCTCTCTCTCTCTCTCTCTCTCTCTCTCTCTCTCTCTCTCTCTCTCTCTCTCTCTCTCTCTCTCTCTCTCTCTCACGTCCCTTGTCACATTTTGCCTGAGGGCAGAGTCTGTCTCAGGTTATCCAATCCCTAATTAAAAAAGTTCGTCTCTCTCTCTCTCTCTCTCTCTCTCTCTCTCTCTCTCTCTCTCTCTCTCTCTCTCTCTCTCTCTCTCTCTCTCTCTCTCTCTCTCTCTCTCTCTCTCTCTCTCTCTCTCTCTCTCTCTCTCTCTCTCTCTCTCTCTCTCTCTCTCTCTCTCTCTCTCTCTCTCTCTCTCTCTCTCTCTCTCTCTCTCTCTCTCTCTCTCTCTCTCTCTCTCTCTCTCTCTCTCTCTCTCTCCCACCCCCTCCCTATCTCATTGTTATATTTGCTACTGTTGTTTGTCTATGATGATGATTTTTCTTTCTCTCAATGTTCTTTTTGTTTGTTTGTTATGGCATTAGTATTATGCCCATTTACATGCTGCATGCTTGGGACCAAGGACAGAATGGAAGAAGAGGCCCAGCCTAAATTCTTATCCTTGTTTTGAATCTGGAAAGTCTGATCTCTCTCTCTCTCTCTCTCTCTCTCTCTCTCTCTCTCTCTCTCTCTCTCTCTCTCTCTCTCTCTCTCTCTCTCTCTCTCTCTCTCTCTCTCTCTCTCTCTCTCTCTCTCTCTCTCTCTCTCTCTCTCTCTCTCTCTCTCTCTCTCGTTTGTTCTAATAGTTTGATCTCCCCTTCACCCCCCCTTCCCATTGTATTGTGGCCCAAGGCCGATGTACATGAACATATTTCTGAGTTCTGAGTTCTGAACTCTCTCTGGAATCTCTCTGATCTCTCTCTCTCTCTCTCTCTCTCTCTCTCCTCTCTCTCTCTCTCTCTCTCTCTCTCTCTCTCTCTCTCTCTCTCTCTCTCTCTCAAAAAACCCACCCGGGAAGATGCTGGTGGCACCAACACGCACGCACGTGGCCCACAGGATCACCAGATAGAGACAAAGACCTCTTTTTTCAGGTAGTAGCTGCTGACAACCGATGATAATGAGCATTGGAAAGGGTGGAGGGGTATCCCCCTGGTGGGGGTGGTGGAGGGGTGAGGGTCACGATGAGAGAGGCCTGGGGTGGGGGTGGAGTGAGAAAGGGGGTGCAGGTGCAAAGAGACGGGCGCGGTGTGAAGATGGCATCGAATTTGATGGATTAAGACAACGATGAGACGCAACTCTCGTTTGATTGCCCAGTGCCGGGAAAGTAGCTTAGAGCATGACTGTGCAGGTTTCGTGTCACGCAGTCACGGAAATTCGAACCAAGGCCTAGGTAGGGGAAGACGGGGTAAAAAGCGCATGGGCGGGTAAGAAGCCCACCCCAATTATCTCATGAAAAGGGTAAAGAAAATTTCAGTCAAATTTGCCCTTGAGACGAAGGCTAAACATTACGCTCGTCTCATGGGCAAATTTGATGAGACTGAACGCAACTCTGCTTCATTGCATGAGATAGTAGCTTAGGCATGACTGGGCTTCTTACCCGTCACGCATCACGCTTTTCGACCAAGGCCTAGGTCTTCCCCTATTAGGTACTTCATAGTCACAGAGGCGTCTCTGTGAAATTCGGGTTGCTCCCACCTGGAGAGAGCGTCGCAGCCAGAGGTGCGCCATCCATTTTTTTTTTTGTGTGCATGCGATTTTTGTCACTGAAGAGGGGGGGGGGGGGGGGAGTAAATTTTGACCAAATGACAACTTTTTCGTTGCCACTGGGTTTAACGTATGCTAAGTGCATGGGCACACGGGACCTCGGTTTATCGTCTCATCCGAAAGACTCCACGTTCAGACCGCAAGGCCTAGTGCAGAATGAGAGGAAAAAATCCCCTGTACCCAGGTTCGAACTCGGGTTTACTTGACACGAAGCGAACGCGATACCACTGTGCCACTCTACGCCCTACTACATCATATTCAGAAGCGCACTGACTTCACGTGTGTTGGAGGAGTCTTTATCCGGTGTTCTCTTTTAAAGGTGGACCCTGACGGATGAGTTTTTGCAAGAGACACGTCGAGATCACCAGAAAGACAGCCTTTTCAAGAATCGGAACACTCAATTTGCTTTGGTTTCCTATAAATCAAACCGTCAAAACGGCGATTCCTCCTTGGCGGAGATGCCGGAGAGAGAAGCCATTTTGGATGGGGTGGGTGGAGGTCACTCATTGTGGTTGAAGCTTTTTTGCTTTTTTTGTAGTGCAGTAAAAAGAAAAGAAAAGAGGAGCTGTTTCCTTTGTTGTGAGCGAATCTCCTTTAGGTAAACTGCATAAGATTATAAAATAAATGAATAAAAAGGCTTGTATTGTGAACATTTCGCGCAAACGATTTGGTCTAAACTCAGGCGGACATTAGAAATGAGAAGGCACATGTCTTCTCTTTCACGGAAATAATTTGACTTCCAGCACCTCCGCTATGGAGGAATCGCCGATTTGAAGGCTTGATTTCTAGGAAACCAGAGCAAAGGGAGTGTTGCGATCTCTGTAAAGGGTGTTTTCCTGGTGATCTCGACGTCTTTCTTGCAAAAACTCATCCGTCAGGGTGCCCCTTTAACATCCCCAAACCACCTCACATCACGCGCACATAGGCCTACTCGCACTATTCTATACGTCATTCTCAGAAAAGTAGCCGTGGTTTTTGTTGTAACTGGTTGCATAAAATTGTAGGCCCGTGAAAGCATTAGCGTGACTGGTTCATATTACACGCAATCCACGTTGGGCATACAATATTCATTAACAAGTGTTGGAAAATAATCCCACGAGTCACGTTGGTTGATCGTGAGTGGCAATGGGTGTCACACGTACGAACCAAAGTCATGACACAGGCCGGATAATTAACATGCCTTGATCATTTTGGCAGTAAAGTGGATACTGTGCGCATTGGAATCAAAGAGAAGTTAGTTTTTAATCACACACACACACACGCACACACGCGTTTACCTAACGTTGTGGAGTACAGCTGATTTGTGTGTGTGTGTGTGTGTGTGTGTGTGTGTGTGTGTGTGTGTGTGTGTGTGTGTGTGTGTGTGTGTGTGTGTGTGTGTGTGTGTGTTTGTTTACCGTAGGTTATGCAGTAACACACTATACCCAATACCGATGGTGTGGAGTAACATTTTTTTTATGGAGTAACTTTTTCCATTACTGCACAAAGCTTCTACACGAGCAACCTCACAGTGGTCTTCTGAGGTATGTTAGATTTATTTCAGGGCAACGAGGACAGACTGGACGCTGTTTATGAGGTTAGCGTTGTTGTGTCATGGAAAAAGTTACTCCATAAAAAAAGTTACTCCACACCGTCGGTGTTGGGTACTGTGTGTTACTCCATAACCTACGGTAAACAAACATACACACACACACACACAACAACAAAAAACATACAGTATTTATACGGCGCTGAATCTTGATAGAAATCAAATCAAAGCGCACACACATGTTAGCATTCATAACGCATTCAAACAAAAACGCAATACAAAGCGAACACACACGGATGACATAAATGGAATACAGCAGAAACAGACCTAATGGCAAGAGAGAGAAGAGAAAGAGAGCGGAGCTTTAATGACGGGGGAACAGGTGGGTTTTGAGGTTAGCTTTGAAAGCACACACACACACACACACACACACACACACGCACACGCACACGCGCGCGCGCGCGCACACACACACACACACACACACACACACACACACACACACACACACACACACACACACACAAACACACGGGTAAAAATAAACTGAATTTAAAACGCATCGCTCAATGATTTGATAAATTGTACACCAAATGAGCACTAATTGTCCTTTGGCCGACCACGGTCAGCAAATGAGTAGGCCTATAAACTTGTCCCCCCCCCCCCCCCTGTCTGTCCAGGCTGTGTCTTGTGAACTGCAGAATGAATGGAATCTCCTCAAATTGTGTATGGTGATGTATCACTCAAGAGCAGAATGTCCCAAAGAAAAAGTATAACCATGCTGACCTTGACCTTTGGTCTTAAAAAACATACATTTCTTCTTGTGGACACATCTTTCACATCCTTGGACTTTCTTGACCTTTTGAACTTAGCAGAGGGTATAGTTCGAAGACCATATCACATTCTTTATAGCATTGACCTATGTGGAAGACATTTGAAGCCTTTGACATTGATCGACCTTGACCCTTGAACTTGAGCCTGTTACGTGAAGCCATTCATTATAATTATACCCACATAACCAAATGTATTATTGATCGACATCACTCAAGGGATGCAGTGGGAAACAGTTTGAAGCTTCTCGACTTTCATCTTTACCTCTGACCTTGTTTTTGTTCTGTCTGTCCGGCCTGCATGTCGTGAACCGCTGGACGGAATCCATTCAAATCATTTTGCGTGGAGGTGTATCACCCGTAGGACGCAAAGACGGCAGGGGCTAAGATGGGGGTGGGGTAGGATGAGGGGGGGGGGGGGATGGAACGGGCAAAGGACATGTCTGCCGCTTGGCGACACCCTTGTTGGATCTTATGATTTATCAGATGAAACTGAAACAATTGATTTTATGTCTATCTTGTACTACTTTACGCCTAGTCGTTATGATCTTTGTCTAGCCGTTAATTGGTGTTGGCGATACTGTTGTTGGCTGGCGTTTAGCTTGATTATACCTGCACCAGGAATCACTCTACCCTCAATGTATCCCGTTATCTGATCCTAGGTGAGAGCTGCTGAAGATGACGGTGGTGTTAGATTTCTGTATCCCCGCACTATAACTTGAGGCGTCTTGTTTACCTGCTCGTTTTTATAGTATCTGCGGTTCATCATTTTCTTTCTTCCTTTGTTGTTGTTGTTGTTTTGTTTATACCAACATTTACAAGTACTAAGAATCCGTACTCCAGCCAGTCAGTGTTACTGTTGACTCCAGCCAGCCAGTGTTACTGTTGGTCTGTCTCATAAAGCTATCAAGGCGACTTAGACGAGGAGACGGTTAACTACCGCTGATGAAACGGTCGATGCCTATCTACTTACTATACTACTTAGCGGTGTGTACTAAAACCGCACGCCACTCTATTGTCAGCGCTCGTTAGATCTGTCCCTATTGTCGTGGTCATTACTTTCCCCTCCCTACTAAAGCTGCCTTTTCTGTCTCCCTTTCCCTCCCCCCACTCCCCCCCCCCCCCCTACACGTGGTTGTGTCGCCTACTGAGCGTCGAAAGCAGCCAGTGTCAGGGCCTGGGAAAACTGTCAAGGAGCGGGTCTTGCCATCAAGCGCGCGCAGCCCGTCCTTCCCAGTCCCCCCTCCCTCCCACGAGCTCGTGACAGCCCTGCCCCTGTCGCCGCTGTGCCCGCGCCCTTTGATTGGGTGGGCGGGGCCAGACGCCGTCTGATTGCGAGTCATTAATCGTATTACAGTCCCCTCCCCCCGCCAATCAGCGCTGGGCTGTGGCGTCTGTCATTGGCCTAATACCCCGCTGAAATGATTAGCGCGCGATTAGGAAGACGGATGGCACTTGGTGTAGCGGCTACTACGATACCAGAGAAGAGGGCAAGTCTGAGGCGACGACAACTTGGTCGAGTTCAGTCGTAAGGGGGGACTGGTGGTAGTAGTAATAAGTCGTAGTAGAGAGAGTGTTGTTTGTCGTTGAGCGAGGGAAAAAGTGACAGGAAGCCAGGGGACCAGTCACTCGCGTCACCCGCGCCAGAGCGTACCGCACGACTGTCCTACACAACAGATACTGCTGAGAGGCCTTTCGTTCTATCAGTTTGGTTTTCTTCATTTACTCGTGGGAACCCGTTTCTTCTGTGCAAGAGTTGGAGTTGTGCGCTTTCCATAACTGATCACTTTGTTTGGAGTGTTTATTATTTTTAATGTTTGTTTAAATCTTTTGATGGTGTTTTACTAGGAAACCACAAAATACGCTTGAATTTGAGACGTTTTGGCTGCTTTGACATTCATTTTTGTGTTTGTGTACTGACATTTTCGCAGGTGCGTGTGGTTACTAGTAGTTCCAGCTGACTGGTCCTTTTTTGTCCTGTTTCTTGTGAATTTCGATTTGTTGAGTAGATGTGAAACTCAACAAGAAGACTTCCGT
>CM065683.1:60498455-60510955 GCA_017654935.2 Phymorhynchus buccinoides | reverse complement strand
TGTCAATACTGCGTAATGTCCCTCTTTTTTTCTGTTTTTCGCGTGAAAAAAGTTTTAAAGAAAGGAGACCTCAGTCTCTTTTTCCTGCTTACTTTTAAAATGTATTTTATCTTTTTTTGCTTGTTTTGGGGAAGGAAGAAAGGATGGAAGGAGAAAAACTGGTTACGGGAAAAAAAGGTGCGACTTTCGACCGGGTGGAACGCTGTAAGACAGCTTGTGAAAGGTAGCAGGTAGTAATGATTCCTTTGATTAAGGAGGTAGAAAGGTACGAATATATAGGGTGCATCACGACTGTCAGAAGAACGGTTGAATGAGGATTGTGAAAGGTAGCAGGTAGTAATGATTCCTTTGAATAAGGAGGTAGAAAGGTACGAATATATAGGGTGTATCACGACTGTCAGAAGAACGGCTACCAGAAGAACGCCTGTCAGAAGAACGGTTGAATGAGGATTGTGAAAGGTAGCAGGTAGTAATGATTCCTTTGATTAAAGGAGGTAGAAAGGTACGAATATATAGGGTGTATCACGACTGTCAGAAGAACGGCTACCAGAAGAACGCCTGTCAGAAGAACGGCTACCAGACGAACGGCTGTCAGAAGAACGGCTACCAGACGAACGGCTGTCAGAAGAACGGTTGAATGAGGATTGTGAAAGGTAGCAGGTAGTAATGATTCCTTTGATTAAGGAGGTAGAAAGGTACGAATATATAGGGTGTATCACGACTGTCAGAAGAACGGCTACCAGAAGAACGCCTGTCAGAAGAACGGTTGAATGAGGATTGTGAAAGGTAGCAGGTAGTAATGATTCCTTTGATTAAAGGAGGTAGAAAGGTACGAATATATAGGGTGTATCACGACTGTCAGAAGAACGGCTACCAGAAGAACGCCTGTCAGAAGAACGGCTACCAGACGAACGGCTGTCAGAAGAACGGCTACCAGACGAACGGCTGTCAGAAGAACGGTTGAATGAGGATTGTGAAAGGTAGCAGGTAGTAATGATTCCTTTGATTAAGGAGGTAGAAAGGTACGAATATATAGGGTGTATCACGACTGTCAGAAGAACGGCTACCAGAAGAACGCCTGTCAGAAGAACGGCTACCAGACGAACGGCTGTCAGAAGAACGGTTGAATGAGGATTGTGAAAGGTAGCAGGTAGTAATGATTCCTTTGATTAAGGAGGTAGAAAGGTACGAATATATATAGGGTGTATCACGACTGTCAGAAGAACGGCTACCAGAAGAACGCCTGTCAGAAGAACGGCTACCAGACGAACGGCTGTCAGAAGAACGGTTGAATGAGGATTGTGAAAGGTAGCAGGTAGTAATGATTCATGTGATTAGGGAAGTAGAAAAGTGCGAATATATATAGTGTGCATCACGACTGTCAGAAGAACGGCTACGAGAAGAACGCCTGTTAGAAGAACGGCTGTCAGAAGAACGGTTGAATGAGAATCGTGAAAGGTAGCAGGTAATGATTACTTTGAGGAGGTAGAAAAGTGCGAATATATTAGTGTGCATCACGACTGTCAGAAGAACGGCTACCAGAAGAACGGCTGTTACAAGAACGGCTCTCAGAAGAACGGTTGTATGAAGGTAGCGGGCTAGCAGCTGTCCGAATACGATGCTGCTTTGCTCTCCAAGATGCATATGACACAAGTGTGTTTCGGCGGGACCTCGTTGGTATACATATTTTTTTAATATTATTTTAATACCAAATGTAACCACTAGCGAAATTCGAAGTAGGGCCTGTCACCATCCTCAACAACAGCAAAAAAAAAAAAAAAAAATCAACTCAGTTTTACCTCAACCTTTATAAAATCAATGTTGAATTTAATATTGAATAAAAAATGTCATCGTATTCATGGGGAAAAAGCAACGTACGGACTTTTTCAAGACAGTTTACTTTACCGAAAAAAAATGATTTTTTTACGTTAAAAAGTCGATTTGTTTCAGGAGAACGTAATTCGTTGTGTATTCATTCTCAGCAGCAACAACAACAATGAAAATCAAGTAAGTTTGACTAAACTTTAAAAAAAAAATCAATGTTGAATTTAATATTGAATAAAACTGTCATCGTAGCCTATTCGTGGGGGAAAAAACCGCACGGAATCATTGAATAGAGTTTACTTTAACATCTTTTAACTAGAACAAGAGAAAAATGACTAAGGTCCCACCTAAAAAGTATTTACTTAAAAAGTCGATTTGTTTCAGGAGAACGTGCTTCGTTATGAAAGTTTTTTTTGTTTTGTTTAGTTTTTGTGTGTGCAAATTGCGCTTGATTTTAGTGTACATAAAGTATGAACACAAACATTGCAATTGGAACTGAATTTTTTGATTGTAGTTCATGTACTAATTTTAGAAATTGATGTTTCTATTATCTTTTTTAACATGAACGACAACAACAATAACAATAACAGCAGCAACAACAAGAACAACATAACAACAGAAAAGGTACAAACACGTTTAGTAGAAAAGCTTTTGGGTTTTTTTCTTCAAAACTTTGATTCCAAATCAGTGGTAATGAAATGAAATGGGTCATCTATAGCGGTTCGTTTGAATAAATTATCCTCTAAATTGCTGTGTTTCTCTCGTGTTTCGTAGTTTGTTTGTTTTTCCTCCTCTTTTCTATATCTACTTTGTATACAATCGAAACCTGTGGTTTGTGCAGATCTTGTCGCTGCATTAGTTCATCAAGACTATTACAATACATCGTGTTATTCTCCGGCTTCAACTTGTCGCTTCAACTTGGTATTCATGAATCAATCATTTGCCACTTTCAGTCAGCCACTTACTTCTATAGTACTACGTGAGTAACACTTGTCCACCCTTACCCCCCCACCAACCCACAGTATTGATTCAGTCTGGCGCCAAATATTAGGAAGGAATGACTAATTTAGGGAGGGAAGACCTATCGACTTCATAGGGAGGGAGGGATGAAGTGGACGGGGAGAAGAGCGAGGGCGAAGGAAGGAGGAGGAAGAGAGAGAGAGAGAGAGAGAGAGAGAGAGAGAGAGAGAGAGAGAGAGAGAGAGAGGATTGATTTGAACATCGTATGACTTGTCATCAATCGGGTCCTTTCTAATCATTGTGGAGCATATTGCTGGCGTGGATGCACTCAAAGGCATGCATCTTATGGGGACAACACAGACGTACCTTTAAGGATGTTTCTGAGGTGCTTTACATAACGATATCACGCAATAAAGAATAAAACAAATTTTTTATCAGCTTCATGGCGTGTGATGTATCGTCAGATTTTGCAAACCCTTCAGGTAAAATAGGATCAACAACGTCGAGCGCGTTTAGTTTGTTGCTGTTTCTTTCCTCCCCCCCGCCCACTCCACGTATTGTTTTGCTCTATTCTTTGCTACTTTATAAAAAGCAAACCTATTGCTATTGGTCCAACACTGGGTAAGACAAAAAAAAAGCCGGATGAGCAACGGAAAGAATACGACTAGCAGGACTGATGCCAATGGATGCCAGGAAAGGTCTCTGTCTCTCTTTTACACACGCACACGCACGCGCGCGTTCTCTGATATTGTCGTTATTCACAAAATAATTGCTTTCCACTTCATAAACATTGATGTCAACGATGATCACTGTGACACACAACTCAAGACCATCGCAGAAGTTCAGACTATTTTGTTCGTTTCCTTTGTGTGAGCGTAACACATAAAATGATTTGTATAAAAAAAAAAATACAACAAAAACTGGGCCAGTAAATCTGATTAAGTTCAAAGCAGTGAGGGAAAGAAAAATGTAATAATGTATGTCATATTACAAAAAAAAGGTATTTGTTCCCCAACTGCATCATGAATTGTTGCCCTTTTTAGGTTTTAACCCTTTCACCGCCAAAGTCGCATTTTAGCACCATAGTGATTTAACAGCTATGTCACTAAAAGGCATCAAATTGGGGTCTATTATCCAAAGACCCTATTGTCTTAGTTTGGGGAAGTAAGGATAGACCTTATTTACATGTCACAGGAGAATCCCCAATACTGCAGATGGAGTTTGTTTCTCTACCCAGGTAAACTTAATGGACATTTTGGGCTGAAATATGGCTGGCGGTGAAAGGGTTAACCTATATATATTTTTGTTATTGTTCCACTCCCGTTTTCTTTATAAACTATATTTATTTATTTTAGCAATGGTTCAACACAGGTATAACAATATGACAGATTCCATAGCCATGGTAAAAGAGTTTTCATGCCGGCAGACCAAAACAAAACCAACAACGGAGAGAGAGAGAGAGCGTGGCAATATATCAAATATCAGTATCGTTGTCATACGCTCACTCACTCATGTAAACTAACCGAGTTTATTGATTCAATTGTTATTCAACGCAGTGACAAGTTGAATGCATTTAAACTCGTACCTTGTTAAGGCCTCGGTGCACGTTCACACTATTCACAATATATCACTATTTCCCCGTGGCAACACAGTGAGTTGTGAGTCATATTATCAGTGGCCTAACACTGTGTTTTCATGGGGAAATAGAGATCATATTTTGTGAATGTTAACGTGTACCGAGACCTTTATTGAAGATTTCTTGACATGCATGTATGTTGTGTATATTGATTCACTCTCTCCCTTTCTCTTTCTGTGTGTGTGTGTGTGTGCGCGTGTGCGCGCGCGCGCGCGCGCGTGTGCGTGTGCGCGCGCGTGCGCACGCATGTGTGTGTACTATAATGTGGTATCACACATACACGCACGCACACACACACGCGCACACGCACGCACACACACACACGCGCGCGCGCACACACACACACACACACACACACACACATACACACAGAGATAGAGAGAGAAAGGAAAGAGAAGAGAGAGAGAGAAAGAGAGGAGTATTCTATAACTACAGTGGAACCTCCCTTATATAACCTTCAAAAATCATCCAAAATGAGGTCTTATAAGGGACGGGTCTTATAAGGGAGGCAATTTGAATACTTACAAAGAAGGGCAATGTCTCAGAGAAGTAGGTCTTATGTGGGAGGGAGTCTTATAATGGGAGGTCTTATAAGGGGGGTTCCACTGTAGTATATTTATTTATCCTTCCTACTTTTCGTTTCTCTCCCCACCATTACCCATTCACATTGCTTGCGTGTATTTTAGCTTTCCTCGTTGATTATGATTATTATTCCATCGTTCTTGCAGCGTAAATTAACTCATTCTATGTGGTTACTCCGAGTAAAAACGTCAGCTGATTATGAAATAAAGGAGTTTATGCAAATACAGCTACAACTCCTTAATTATCCCCGACCCCCTCCTCCCCACCCGCTTCCATGATAATCGCCCTAATAAGTTTTATGTGCTGCGCTCGATTAAATTTTGTTTTACATTTCAGCACCAAAAATGAACCTTCTGTAGTTATTTTCATTGCTCGTTTATTTCGCTTATACGCTGTTTTTATTTGATATATTTATTTACATTTATCATACGGTCTTATGGTAGGTCTATTTGGTTAACCCTTTCACCGCCAATGTCGCATTTTTGCACCACAGTGTTTTAACGCCCATGATACTAAAAAGGAATCAAATCTGAGCCTGTTATCTGAAACCCCATTTTCCTAATTTTGGGAGGTAAGGAAGGATAGGCCTAATGTTATACATGTCACACAGGAATTCCCAACATTGCAGATGCATTGTTTCTCTACCCAGTTAAGCTTAATGGTATTTTTTGGCTGAAAAATGGCTGGCGGCGAAAGGGTTAAGCTTCATTAGCATTGACTGCAGCAATCTTGAATCCTCCCCTCCCCTTCCATCCCCGCCCAAATCCCTCCCAGCGATTTGAATCTTCTTGTACGCTTTTTTGTTATTTACAGACACACACACACACAGACGCACAGACACACAGACAGACAGACACACACACACACACACACACACATACACACACACACACACACACACACACACACAGAGGCGCGCGGACGGACGCACGCACACACACTGAATATTGTTTTGTATTTCACACACACGCACATGTATACACACACGCATGTACATACACGCATACACACACACACACACACACACACACACACACACACACACACACACACACACAACCAAGAAGAAAACGACGCCAAGTTTATCATAATAATAATAATAATAATAATATATTGTATTAGCTGCTATCTTATAACCGTTCTTCCGAGGCTTGGAGGGGAAAAAAGGCTTTCGGTATTGACTTGCGAAAAACATAAAAGCTGGCTCCATGCTGTGGCGTAGGCCTATTGATCCCACGTGACATACAAAGGCAGATTTAGTTTGTTGCCACAAAAAGGGTGTGGCATAAATGTCACTGCATCGCGGAAAGCCTTGTTGAATTAAGAAAACCAAACACAAGAAAACCTAAAAAAAAGAAGAAAAAAAGAAGTAAACAATCGCACATAAAGACCAATCACTCAGATTGTCTCTCCGTCTCTCGACGTCCGCCTCCCTCTCTCATACCTTCTCCGTCTGTCTGCTTGTCTATAGAGATCCCTCTTGCCCTTTTATCATCAATGGTGAACAGAACTGATGTTAAATAAACCAATGAACACTGAACTGAACTTGTTAGTTGTTTCAGCATTTGGGGCATTTTCTTTGCCATATAGACTGTAAGATCTAATAACAATCAACCATTTATTCATTATCTCTGTGTAGGGGTGGGTTTCAGGGTAGATTGGGGGGGGGGGGGGGGGGGGGGGGGGGGGGGGGGGTAAAAAAGCTTTTAAAGCATCAAAACGAACAAACAAAAGCTCACAGATTAAAGAAGTATCAAGGAAATAAGTCGCAGTAGACTAGAGAAAAAAATATATACAGAGAACAGGATAAAAACGCAACAACAAAAAATATCTGCTTTACATCTCTGCTGGCTACTCTAAAACTAAAACTGCTAACAACTTTCATCAAGTGATTTCTTGTTTGTTTGATGTGGGTTTTTTTCATTAAAATTTACAGAAAACTTCGACAATTAAAACTAACTTTTTTTTCTTTTACCCTTCAGCGAGTGCAAACAAAAAAACAAAAACAAAAAAAGCAAAAACACGAAATTCAAAGAGAGAGAGAGAGAGAGAGAGAGAGAGAGAGAGAGAGAGAGAGAGAGAGAGAGAGAGAGAGAGAGAGAGAGAGAGAGAGAGAGAGAGAGAGAGAGAGAGAGAGAGAACGAACGAACGAAATGTTATTTATTCAGGGTAACGAGATAAGCTAATTAGTTACAGCTTTTTGTCACTCAGCCCTGAGGCAAGCAACAAGAAAGCACCAAACACAAAATTAAAAAGAAGAAGGGGAAAAAAAGCAAACTAAGAAAAGCAACAATCATAAAAACCCCGAAGAACATTATTTACATATATACAGAGAGAGAGAGAGAGAGAGAGAGAGAGAGAGAGAGAGAGAGAGAGAGAGAGAGAGATATATGGAAATAACATGTTTTAATTGTATATATAGGCCCGCGACCAGTTGCAATTCAGTTACAACAGAAGCAAGGATTAAGGAAATAATAAACGTGTGATTAACCCTTCCACCGCCAGCCACACTTCAGCCAAAAATGTCCATTAAAATTACCTGGGTAGAGAACAAAATCTATCTGCAGTATTGGGGATTCTTCTGTGACATATATAAAATAAGGTCTGTCCTTACTTCCCAAAACTAAGACAATAGGGTCTTTGGATAATAGACCCCAATTTGATGCCTTTTAGTGACATAGGTGTTAAATCACCGTGGTGCTAAAATGCGACTTTGGCGGCGAAAGGGTTAAAGAAATAACTCATGAATGAATAATAAACAATAAAAAGAACATGCATGCATACATACATCACAAACAGAAGAGAGAGAGAGAGAGAGAGAGAGAGAGAGAGAGAGAGAGAGAGAGAGAGAGAGAGAGAGAGAGAGAGAGAGTGTGTGTGTGTGTGTGTTTTGAGCGACTTTGCATCAGTCACAAACGACTGAAATATGTAGGCTACCTCGAAGAGATAGGCCTACTAGAGTATATACGTAGGCACCTACACCTTTATTTGTCTGTCGTCTGTCTATCTGTCTGTATGTCACTCTCTCACACACTCGCTCGCTCTCAGTCTGCCATCAGCCTCTCTCTCTTCTAACATTTTCACACCAAAAAAATCTCACTTCCAGCCCACTCTTATCTTTTCCGCCCCACAATTCTTTCTACTACCCCTTCCACCCCCACCCCCTTGTCTTGTCTACCACCACCTCCCCACCATATTCTTCACACCTCACCTCATCCCCCTCCGTCATTAATCATCGTTAATCATCATTGCTCGGTTGTCTTGTATTTCATACCTCAGTCCACACCCCCCCCCCCCCCCCCCCCCACCCCCCGCCCTCTTAAAATTTTCGCATTGAACATTTTCACTGAGAAACAACTTTCTATAATTTTTTGGAAAGGGTATGGTTAGGGTTAGGATCAGCCTAGGATTTCTTTCATAAAACTGAAATAAGCGGACTTTGAGATTGAGGGTCGTGAACATGAGAACATGCACTTGAGCGCACCCGCGTTTTCGCCGGGACGAACAAGATACATTGGCTTTGACCGATGGAAATGAGGGACACTGAATTTTAATTGAATTATTTTTTTGGGGTCAAAATTTAGCGCAAATGATTAATCGTTACGCTTTACTGAGGCCCGCAACATAGAACTCGCGAATCAGATTAACAAAACAAAAAAACACACAAAAAATTCTTATCGGCAAGTTCAATAGGCTAATTAACCCTATGATTATGAGAATGAAAGAAATAAAATGATAAAACAAATATAGGCCAACGTTAAAAAGAATTAAAAGCAGCAACGCTGGAACAAGCCGTAGCCAACAATAACGAAATGTATAAATAATGTTCTATCGTCATTATCTAATTTATAGCCTCCATCGATTATCCCCAATCTGGCAACCGAAATAAACCCTAAACGAACAAAAATTAACAAACTCGTGAGCAAAGAAACAGCAACGCTCTTTCGTTCGCTTCCCGTCTGCATCCTTGTTTACTTGCGGCTGCAATTTCGTGCTGTTTTTGTGTGTTTTATTCGTTTTTTCCACCTCACATCTCCGAACCCAAGTCTTCCAATGCAGTCTTGATAGTGTCGTCTGCCCAGACATGCACACGGCGCACCGCTGCCTGAAACTGACGCTGTCACTCACCGGGTAGAGGGCGCGGCCTGTCCCACGATCGATAACTCTTGGCGGCTGCATGCATGTGAGTGCTTTCCCATTGCCTTAACCCCCCCCCCCCTCTCTCTCTCTCTCTCTCTCTCTGCACCGACCTCTCGTCCCCACCACTGTCCATTCACGGTACAAGAGATGAGGCTCTTGACAAACGATAGCCACAAGCACGCGCAAAATAATGCGCGTGCGACCCGGTGACCTGCCTGGCCTGGCGCGTGCGCAGTCCTCAGACTGGCGGACAATCAGAATGGAAGACGATCACGCAGTTTACTTATCTTAAAAAAAGAAGAAGAAGAAAAATCTGTCTGTCTGTCTCTGTTTCTCTTTCTTTGTCTCTGGTTCTTTGTCTGACCGTCCGTCTGTCTGTCTCTCTCTCTATGTATAATTGTGATATATCTCTCTCGCTCTCTCTTTGCTTCCAACTTGTGATGCATGCGGATTTTTTTTTTTTAATTGGTATCGGTGCACATTATAATTGGCTTATCATGCTTCTGCTGAGAACAAGAAAAGCCCAAACATCGTCGATAAAATCGTTTTTATAAAAATTGTTTTTTGTTTAACTTAATGGAAACAACCGCGAAAGTTTCTCGTAGAGCAAAGGTTTCTGATTAGTTTAATTGCTAGACATGACGACTACGAGCAGCAAAACAATTACATGTTGGCCCTACGTTTACGTGGAGAGAAGAACTCTTAATTGATGGTGATTTTGAAGTCATGTTGATGTAGAGTACAATGAAACCTAAGCTTTCAATTATCTCTAGAGCTACGGGTTCTGGTTTTAACCACTGGCATAACACATTCTTTTGTTTATACTGACATTTGTTTGTGTGTGTTTAAGATTGGGTTCTCCGATGTGTGGGTGTGTGGGTGCGTTTCGAGTAACAAGTACGTGACAACATCGGGGCTAAACCTCAAGGTGCTTATAAAACAATAACAATCACATAGGCTTAGAAAGAAAGAATAAAACAATCACGCAGAGAGAGAGAGAGAGAGAGAGAGAGAGAGAGAGAGAGAGAGAGAGAGAGAGAGAGAGAGAGAGAGAGAGAGAGAGAGACAGAGAGAGAGAGAGAGAGAGAGAGAGAGAGAGAGAGAGAGAGAGAGAGAGAGACAGACAGAGAGAGAGAGAGAGAGAGAGAGAGAGAGAGAGAGAGAGAGAGAGAGAGAGAGAGAGAGAGAGAGAGAGAGAGAGAGAGAGAGAGAGAGAGAGACAAAGACAGACCGATAGAGAGAGAGAGAATTTGATTAGGCTCGTAAGGTAATTATTACCAGCATCTATTCTGCTGCCGTCTTCTGCTCTTTCTTCATCTCTTCCCCTTGAAAACTTGATCCACATGCCACAATTAGTGCCACGCCAAGGAGTGAGTGTGGAAGCCGTTAGAACTCATGTTCCATTATAGGGCGCACAGGGGGGGACGCCTACCGAGCGACCGTCTACCAGGCTTTTGAACACGAGCACAATCTTCTCTGGTTTTCCATTCCATCTCCTTTATGTTTCTGTTTTTGATGCTCTAGTCCTCACAAATCTGGCCTCTTCTTCTTTTTCTTCTGCGTTCCCAGGCCATATGGGTAAGGTACGTATGTGTCCGGTCTTCAGTTTTCACTGGTCTCCCCGCTGCGTACAGCCGACAGATTCCGATTTCGGAGGAGCTCAAGGGAGAAAAATTATTTGGAAGATTTTGTTGAAAAAAGGCAGGAGAATGGGCCAATAAGTCAGAAAGATAGTAGATGATAGAAAGCAAAGGGAAAAGGCAGAGTCAAAGAGAGTGGCAGATTAGAGGAAGTTACAAGCACAGAACTTCCAGAAGGTGGGGGAACTATTTTTTACGAAAGGCCACCGGTATCCCCACGGGGAGAATCTGGCCTATAATAGCTGGAGAAGGGAAGATTTGACCTCGCGGTTGCCCCACATGGCCGAAAGGCCAAAGAGGGCGTAAAACATTATTTTCTCTCTTTTTTCTCTCTCATTTGACCTCGCTCCACTTAGTTATTGCCCGAGAATCTCCACGATCCTCTAAACTGAACGACACCTACTGGTGGCAAGGTCTAAGAACGATAATTCTACCCAGTGATCGCGTTTAATTTAACCCTATGACTACCCATCATTCAAACCGAGAATCGATCCTTACTTCCAGTGATGGGAAGTAACTCTGAACGTCACACCAAATCTTTTATAAAACAAAAATCACCCAGAATAAAGTCGAACTCACATTTAATTTCTGAAAGATGCATATTGAATAGCAATGATGATATTTTAATTCGAAAGCTAACACAATGTCACACAACAAACCATGAATTAGAAGAAAAAATCCGTAATGGCGCTCCGAGCATCGCGCCGAGTCAATACAGCACACGTCACGTGGAAAGAAGAACAAAATGTGGGGTCACATCGAAAAATCCGTTCAAAAAGACTAGTGGGTGCTTTCCCTTGCTGTAAAAGCCAAAAACGGACCAGCGAGACTGAGGTAAAGGAAGCACTAACTTAGTATATTGCATTGTGGGTAGGGCAAAAGTGAAAGTGAAACTACTAGACCGGGCGTTCAGCGGGCGCAATCGGCGCATACAGTAGCCAATGGTAAGAAATAAATCGGTCACATTTGGCGTCTGTGTCCCAGAGAGGGTGTAAAACACTGATTCTAAAACCAAAACTGACTGAAAAAAAGACCTGTCAGTCCCAGGGACTGATAAAATGTTTTACTAGGACTGATAAATTGTTTCAACAGAGGCTTTGATAATTATTGTGGTTTTCTCTGTGTGTTTTTGTGTCGCTGTATCAGACCAATCGACATAAGCTAGAACACCAAGGCTACACCAAAATGTTGTTATATTCTGCATAGTTATGCGGGGATTGTCTTTAGCCACGACAAGCTCCTAGCATAACATCATCAGTCCCCAAAGTCATCCGAAGTCGGAGTGTGGCTGCCCACGTGGCGGGGTAATGTTCTCTCATTGGTGCACTTGTACCATAGCGTTCAATTGATTCGGCTGTTGGGATGATCCCCGGAGTCTTTAAGCCAGGGAACAACAACAACAACAACTGGTTTTTGTTTCCCAGGGACTGGTTTTGACACTGGTTGTTGAGTGCCATCTCTGACGGGACTGGTTTTCCAAATTCCTAGCGCGATAACTGTGAGTCTACCTAAACTGCCCAATTTATTGTTGTGTCTGTATCAAGAGCGTTAACCCTTTCACCACCAAAGTCGCATTTTAGCACCACAATGATTTAACACCTAGGGGAAGACGGGGTAAAAAGCGCATGGGCGGGTAAGAAGCCCACCCCAATTATCTCATGAAATAAAGAAAATGTCAGTCAAATTTGCCCATGAGACGAATGCTAGACATTAACGCT
>CM065683.1:60488455-60495955 GCA_017654935.2 Phymorhynchus buccinoides | reverse complement strand
ATACTAGATATTGTACAGAACTAGCGCAACGCCGAGTACCGGTAACGCCTAGTAACGGTAACGCCAAGTACTGGTAACGCTGAGTACAGCAAATTTGAAGCAATTCGGTTAAGAAACGGCGGAGTTATAAGGCCCCGTTTCCCGTTGGCGCTGCTCTGAGAGTGACGCGCTCTCCCTAGTAACGGTAGCGCCTAGTAACAGTAATGCCAAGTACTGGTAACGCTGAGTACAGCAAATATGAAGCGATTCGGTTAAGAAACGGCGGAGTTATAAGGCCTCATTTCCCGTTGGCGCTGCTCTGAGAGTGACGCGCTCTCCCGATTCTCTTCACAGTTGCTGCCAGGCTTTGCCCGGGATACAGCAAGCCTGACAGCAAATTTGAAGCGATTCGGTTTAGAAACGGCGGAGTTATTTGTGAAAAGGTGAAGTGGCGTATATCGCGCGCGTTTCTAAATCGATTCGCTGCCGGTTTGGCACATCGATAGTCACCGTCCCCGGTCATCTACCTGCCAAAGGTGAAGGCAATCGGTCTAGACACACCGGAGATACGGGCGCCGAGAGGCCGGCAGATACACGTTTCGCGCATTTGCCAAACCGCGCAAATGACACGGCCGCCTCAGCTGCCATTGCCATCGCCCCGTTAGGGCTCACAGCAAATTTGAAGCGATTCGGTCGAAAAACGGCGGAGTTATAAGGCCCGTTTTGTGTTTCACACAGACACACACACACACACACACACACACACACACACACACACACACACACACACACACACACGGACACTTAGCTTTTTACTATATGATGAGATATATATAGATAAACAGAGAGAAAGAGAGAGAAAGAAAGAGAGAGAGAGAGAGTCAAAGTCAAATTCATAAATGTTTTAATTGTTAGGCCTCTGGCCCCTAAAAAATCAGTGTGTAAATCACACTCCAATTTAGGAAACACCTCGCGCACACGATTGCATTAGAAAGAGAGAGAGAGAGAGAGAGAGAGAGAGAGAGAGAGAGAGAGAGAGAGAGAGAGAGAGAGAGAGAGAGAGAGAGAGAGAGAGAGAGAGGGTATGGTACAATGTAAAGGGATCGAAGAAAGAACAAAACTTATTGAAAATAAAACAAGACACAAAATCAATCTTTAATCATGGAACATTCTGTTGTAATGACAAGAGGTCCAGGAAATAGGAAACGTATCAAAAATCGAGAGAGAGAGAGAGAGAGAGAGAGAGAGAGAGAGAGAGAGAGAGAGAGAGAGAGAGAGAGAGAGAGAGGAGAGAGGAAGAGGAAGAGGAGGATAAAAAGCAAGCTCAATCATCAAGAGAAATGAAAAGTGGCTGAACCTGCTAATTGAACCTATCAACTAGCAAGATATTTAATTCTAACTAAAGGGCCAGCAACACATCCACTAAAATCGCACGGCTGTACGATACGATTCGATCACGTGGTCCCCCAAGAACAACTGTGATTGGCGCATCGAGATCACGTGATCGAATCGTATCGTACAGTCGTGCGATTTTAGTGGACGTGTGGCTGGCCCTTTAAAGGAACCTTCGAAGGACTTTTAAATACCCCCCTCCCCCCACCATTTTCTGTATCATTTTTTTTTTTTACCCTCTCCTTCTCTCACCCAGCCCCACCCAATTCCAGTGGAAGCTCCCATGGTTGTCAGTACTAAGCAAGCTACTCAACACACACACACACACACACACACACACACACACACACCCTCCCCCCCCCCCCCCCCACCAGCAGGTCTCCCCCCCTCCTCCGCAAGGAACCAAATACGATGGAGTCCATCACCGCTGGTACAAGCAGCTAATACAAGGCATGTAGCACCAGAGTCCATTTGGATAGAGAGAACAGGGGTTAGACGAAGGCAGTTATTAATTTGCAAGTGGTCCTGTTGTGCGACCTTTTTTTCTTTCTTTGGTTCTTTTATAACTCCATCCTTTACTCTCTGGAACCCAAGAGGGTGGGGGTGTTTTGAAGAACGTGTCGGCTTCGGCATCGATCTCAGACACATGCTGCATAGGCCAATTTCAAAATTGCACGTGCGAAAAGAAAGTTGATGGCATATTTCCACTGTTCCGATCCCTTTACTTCTCCACCCCCCCCCCTTTTTGTCTTCCTTTTCATTCACCCGTCGTTCCATGTCTTCCCATCTCTTTGTCTGTGTGCCTATGTCCGTCCGTCCGTCCGCCCCCCCCCCCCCCTCACCCCCCCCCCTCTCTCTTTCTCAGTCCTATTTGCCTCCCAAGAATTCTTAGTTAAATTCTCGTGTGAGTTTTTTTTAACGTTATAGGGTGAAACGCGGAAAGTCGGGTGGTGTGTGTGTGGGGGATCGCGTGATGTTTTAACAGGCATTCTGGAGCGAAAGAACTATTACGAAAGTGATCGATATCTGCAAGACCTTTAAGCATAGAGGGTTCAATTAACTAATTGCTGTCTTCTGATCCGTGCGAAGGGAGAGGGAACCGCTAGTGCAGGAGAACGTAGCATATTACGCTCAAGATTGTGTTGGTAGAGGTGGAGGGTGGTGGGGATGAAGTGGAGGATGGAGGAAGGGAGAGGGAACCGCTAGTGCAGGAGAACGTAGCACATTACGCTCAAGATTGTGTTGGTAGAGGTGGAGGGTGGTGAGGATGAAGTGGAGGATGGAGGAAGGGAGAGGTATGGGTGACTGGTGTGTGTGTGTGTGTGTGTGTGTGTGTGTGTGTGTGTGTGTGTACACGTGCGTGTGCGTGTGTGTGTGTGTGCCCGCGCGCCTGCGTGTCTGTCCCACTCTCACCCCTCTTTTTAATATCTGGCTCTCTTGTTTCGTCAAGATAACTTAATATTATTATTATGGCGTTTATTTATTTATTTATTTATTAAGACAACTTTTATAGCGCCTAATCTTTAAGCTGTAAGCGCTTCTATCCACCTTTAAAATAAATTCATGTTCATTTCACCATCAGGGGTAGCTTCATAACTCAGACAGCTCATTGTTTTCAACCCCCCCCCCCTCCCCACCCCACCCCCGTTTTCAGAGCACTGTTTTTTTTAGCTGCTGTTGTTTCTTTTTTTAAAAATCCAACCTTTTCTAACAATTGCAATACTTGATTTTGTTTTTTACTTCAAGATAATGTTTTGTTGACAATAATAATTGTTCAAATCATTGTCCATCCTTTTCAGTACCAGCCGCCGCCCATCGCCTGAGAACCCCCTTGTCGCCCAAACCGCCCCTGTCCCCTCCCTCCCCTTCCAGCCCGTACAGCGACGGCGGGGGCCGCACGGACCGGGACCGGGACCGGGACCGGGACCGTGGTAGCGACAGCCGGGACAGCACCACCAGAGAACGTGCCCTAGAGCGCGAGGAGAGCGCGCGCGACCTGCTTCTTCACCACCACCACCACCACAACAACCTCCTTCCCTACCACCCGCACCACCACCACCACCCCTTGGGCCCCAGCTCCCCTAAGCGCTCGTGCAACAACAACCACCACAAGGACATTTGCGTGGACTCTGGCGAGGAGGACGCGGACGCGGATGCCTTGCCCTCTCCCAGGGACGACTCCAACAACGGCGTGGACGGCGGCAGGAGTCGTAGTAACGGAGGGGGAGGCGGTGGAAGTGGTGGTGGTGGAGGGGGTGGTGGTGGTGGGCTGGAGGACGGGGATGAGGACGACGAGAAGATGAAGGCGAGGAAGAAGAAGACGAGGACGGTGTTCTCCCGCAGCCAGGTGTTTCAGCTGGAGTCCACCTTCGACATGAAACGCTACCTGTCCAGCTCCGAGAGGGCGGGCCTGGCCGCCTCGCTCCACCTCACGGAAACTCAGGTCAGTGGTCAGAGAGAGACAGAGAGAGAGAGAGAGAGAGAGAGAGGGGGGGGGGGTGAAGGAGAGAGGGAGAGAGACAGAGACAGACAGAGAGAGAGAGAGAAGTCTGAAGTGTTGTAGTTGTGGAGGCCACCGACCCATACACATACATATAGGTTAGGTTAGGTTAGGGGCATTATAGTCACAGAGGCGTCTTTGTGAAATTCGGGTTGCTCCCACCTGGAGAGCGCGTCGCAGCCAGAAAGTATATGTATATACTGCTACTACTACTGCTACTACTACTACTACTACTACTACTACTACTACTACTACTACTACTAACAATAATAATAATAATAATAATAATAATAATAATAATAATAAGGATCAATAAATTTGCAGAAGCATCAATGCAATAGCATGAGCTTACATGCCCATCTCACGCCATCTTTCACGTATCCTACAAGCGTGCATGCATGCATACACATACATTCATACATAGAATACATACATACATACATACATACATAGATTATAATAGAAAAACAACCCACTGCATCTCTTCTTAGACCTTTTTATTTTCAGAACGTTTCGCCGTAAGGCTTTTTCACTGAAACTGAATGACTAAGTCTGGCTAAGTCTGGGTTCACAGATGACGCACACATTACCTACAGAACTTTGACGTCAGAAAAAACCGTCAAAGTTGAGGGGAATTTCGGATGAGTTGTAAACACTTTTATACATTTCCCACTTCTAGATTTTACCTTTATGTGTGTGCATGGGTCTCAGAACGGAATGTACGCATGTATGTGAACCCAGCCTAAGAACAACAACACTACATTTGGGGAACAATCAAAATACATACATACATACATATCAATTACTTTATTGCACATTTTGTAAAATCTACAAATATGCATCATGGTCCAGAAAATGTCATGCATACATACATACATACATACATACATACATACATACATAGGCTACATACATACATACATACATACATACATACATACGCATCGTATTCAATAAACCCGAGTTCGAACCTGGGTACAGGTTTTTCCACCTCTCACTCTGCACTAGGCCTTATGGTCTGAACGTGGAGTCTTTCGCATGAGACGATAAACCGAGGTCCCGTGTGCCCATGCACTTCGCACACGCTAAGCCCAGTGGCAACAATAAAAAGTTGTCATTTGGTCAAAATTTACCCACCCACCCTTTTCCTTCCTCATCAGTCACACAAAAATCGCATGCCAAAAAAAAATAAAATGGGTGGCGCGCCTCTGGCTGCGACGCACTCTTTATGTGGGAGGGAGCAACCCGAATTTCACAGAGAAGCCTCTGTGACTATAATAAAGTACCAAAAAATACCAAATTCTAGAATGAATACCTAGAAGCCTCCGTGACTATAATAAAGTACCCCAAACCACCACATTCTAGAATGAATACCGAGAAGCCTCTGTGACTATAATAAAGTACCCCAAACCACCACATTCTAAAATGAATAACAAATGACCCTTGCAGGTGAAGATCTGGTTCCAGAACCGCCGCAACAAGTGGAAGCGGCAGCTGGCGGCGGAGATGGAAGCGGCCAACATGTCGGCCCAGCGGTCCCCGCACCGCATGGTTCGAGTCCCCGTGCTGTACCACGACAGCGGTGTGGCCTTCCCCCCTCCGCCCCCTCCCTCCTCCCGCCCCGAGCGTCTTCCCAGCAGCTCCTCCCCGCCCTCCCTCTCCTCCTCCCTGTCCAGCCTGTGCTACCCCCACCCCTACCCGCCCATGTCCACCCTCCGGTCACTGCACGGGGCTGTGTGATGCCGGTAGTGCTGCTAATGACGCGTGCTGGGAGGCAACGGCAGGGGGGGGGGGGGGGGGGGGTGACAGGGGGACGCGTAGGTGGGAGCTGAGAGAAAAACACATTTTCGAGGCGTTTAAAGGAGGGAGACTTTCTTTTGAAGGGGGTTAATTGTGAAGATTTGTTTTTTCAGACTTGATATCAAATAATGAAAACTTGGGTGAATTGACATGGTACGTAAGAGAAATATCTACAGCGACACACATACAGACACATACTTGTCCTGGGTTTGTGCTGGGGTTGTCGTAAAAAACGTTGAATCCTTTGTGACTTTTTACGACAGTCACTTCAGTCCTGTCAGGTACCGTAACTGTCCAGACTGTAGCTGGCGTGTCTCCAGAACAGATTTCGTTTTGCGGGGACCCAGTTGATTTTGTGTTCATAAAGCCAGTGTCGGTGAGAGTTCAGAGACTGGGGTGGAGTGGAGTTTTCTTCAGCTGAAACGAGACTGGCTGAGGTTTGTTTACCAAAAAACCCAAAAGCGTCCCGCATGCTGACGAAACCCAGCGCAGCTCTTCATATCCACGCAACTACAGAACCAGACAGAAACAACAACAAAAAGACGAAAGACACGAGATCAAAGCTAACTGTTTGATTATCTATCGACTGTTTTCTTGCTTCAGTGAGTTGGACTGGATTTCCCTTTTGCACCTCTCTGCTTCGTTCTTGCCTGTGTGTGTTCATTCCTGATGTTGACAATCGCCAAAGGGTGGGGTCTGGACTGAGATGGGATGTGGACTGAGATGAGATGTGGACTGAGATGAGAGGCATTGCTCTTCTGTAGGTGTGCTTCACAGATTTATTTTAACAGACATTTCGACCCTGTTCGTTGCGACCATCCTTTCGTATCATTACTTTGTGTGTGTGTACGTATGAGTGTGTTCCAAAGGGTACAAAACCCCACCCAAACTAACCCAAAATCCAGGTCTGTTTGTCTCTGGGTAGTCACAAACTATTTGTTGGTTTCAAAATCGAGATTGTTTTGTGAATTATTGAGTCCAACTGCACTGGCAGGTCAAATTGTGTTCAGGTTGTGATGAACTATTTCTGGTATCATCATTGTGACCATGACTTGGGGGTGGGGGGGGGGGGGGGGGGTGAAATGTTTTTTCTTCTTATGGGATGGGGTAGGGATTGGGGGCGAGGGATGAATGGCGTGAGGGAAGGGAGAGTGCAGATTTCTTTCCATGGTTGAAAGCAATCCAGTTTGTCTTTGTCATGTCACAAACGCATACCCGCCATGTATTTCAGGTTATGTGCAAAATAATGTTCGAAAAACCCGCGCGCCATCTCAGCGATTCCCGTACTGAATGTGTTGTGTGCATAACAACAATGACAATGATTCTCAAGGTACAGTGATTTATTGACCAATGTGAATTTTTATTTTATTTATGTGCTTGTTCTATGTATGTGTGTGTGTGTGTGTGTGTGTGTGTGTGTGTGTGTGTGTGTGTGTGTGTGTGTGTGTGTGTGTGCGTGCGTGTGCGTGCGTGCGTGCGCGTGTGTGTGTGCGCGTGCGTGTGCGTGCGTTCTGCTTTGTACATAAGCGTTGATGAACGCTCTCTCATGAACGGGGAGAATCGCGTTATTTCAATGTTGTGTTGTGCTCTGCAGAGGTAGGCTGACAGGTATTTCTTGCGCTCTCTCTCTTTCTGGTTGGTTTAACGTCCAGTCATTTGGCGAAACCAAAGCAGACTTTTAAAGGACTTGTGTTTAAATCGACGAGGTAGACCACAATGCATCTGTGCAGCTTGATTGTTAGAAACTATATAACATAAATGATATATATATAATCTGATTCGTTTCTGTTTCTATTTTTGCTGGATCATACTTTTTTGAGAATATTTTG
>CM065683.1:60468455-60483455 GCA_017654935.2 Phymorhynchus buccinoides | reverse complement strand
CTTCTTCTCCTTCTCAACAACCCCGCGCACCCCCCCCCCCCCCCCCCCCCCCGATCCCGTCGCCACTTATTGAAAAAGAAATACCCGAAGGTGTCGATAGGACATAGAACCGCTCTGCCCCCCCCCTCACCCCACCCCCCGATGCCCTACCAACACAAGAGTATCCGTACAACAACCCTGGAAACCTGTGTTGCGTTAGATAGGTGTAGGAACACGTGGGATATTCCATTAAGATGGGGGGGGGGGGGGGGGGGGGGGGGGGGGGGGGGGGGGGGGGGGGGGGGGGGGTCCCCACGAATGAAAGTTAAGTTTTACGTCCACTCGGCTGCTGAACAGCACATGGGACGAACCATCAACCAACCATCATTCAAAGCTCTGAGCTTTCTTCTATGCAGCCGTCAAGTTAGACGTGTAATGGGTATCTTAACGAGCACACTATAAGCTTTAAGCTTGTTGCTGCTCAAACGCTAGTTATGGTATGTGTTGGTGCATGACATTGACAACAAAAAGCTGTTTAAACCAAAGCTCTGAGCAGATCCTGGAGATAGTGCCATACCAGGTCTGATCTCAATCCAAAGGGGGACCCATTAAGGGGGGTCACCACTTAGATACGACGCGAAGGAGTCCTTGTGAAAGTGTCCCACGGGTGTACCAGCCCGTTTCTCATGACTGCAGAGCCCACCGTCCAAAAATACACCACCACTCAGAAACCCAGCACGCATCCAACAGCCCTCTCCCCTCTCTCCACCCACCAAGGACAGGCGAAGCCTCCAGATAAAGCAGCAGGCTTCTCTCTCTTTGGCTGCATTTACGTCTAATCAGGCGTAGCTTCTTATAGACAGTTCAAAGCTATCTCCATACGGACTTATGTGCCTCGGATGAATATCCCAGTAAATGTCCTATGTTCAAAGTATCCCAGGAAATGTCCAAAGAATCTTTCTGTAGGAATACCCCTCACAGCCCCTCTTTATTCCCTCACTTTTCGTCTCTACCCATGACCCCTCAATAGCCGATTTTCGAAAAAAAACCCACCTACACATTAGGGGAGAGCACTTCGTGAAAATCAGAGTTGATTACCTCGACTTACTCGGTCAAGACCATGGCGTCATGACGTCGAAGCTTGAAACCGCAGGATGCGAGTCAGCGACTTGCAAACATTTTTTTTAAAATAGAAAAATGAACCATAAACTGATGGAACTTGCAAAATGTGATGTAAAAATATAAACTACATCAATTTTAGAATGTCGCACGGTGTTCTAAGTGCTACTCAAACACACGAGGCGAGAGCTGGGGATCTACCTGGTGGTAGAGTAACTTCCCCTGTTTGACCGATTGAATTAGGCAAGAGCACTCCCCCACACACACCATGAAATCACTCCCCTGAATTATTTCCGAACAATTTCTATTTCCTTGCCAGTCATTTTCCTTTATAAATAATACAAGTGTCATTGAATCTACTTTAAAAAAAAAAAATATATTTCGCGTGTCGATTTCTTGTTTTGTTTATTCCAACCCCCACCCCCTCCTTGTCCCACCAGGATCAAGTATTGCCTACTCTTTCGTTTTATTTATTTTACTGGATACCTTTTGTTTTGGTGATACGTTGCCTTTTCTGTTCAGGTTATATCTACTACGTATGAGCATAGTATTTTCCTCGTACACGACTCTGTATCGGTTGTTATTTAAGACAGTTAAGGACCGGCCACACGTCCACCTATCTCGCACGACTGTACGATACGATTCGATCGCGTGGGTCTCTAAGAACAAACGTGCTTGGCGCATCGAGACCACGTGATCGAATCGTGTCGTACAGTCGCGCGATTTTAGTGGACGTGTGTCTGGCCCTTTAAGGTGTAGGAGTGAACACATTTCCACTTTGCAGGTTCATTTTTGAATTTAACCTCGCCCCCCAAAAAAAAAAAGAAGAAAGAATCAACAACCCAACAAATATATATATATCGTTTGTATATAATTATTATATATATATCATTCAATTATAATAATTATATATAAACGATCAAGAATTATATATATATAAATAAATACATACATTAAACTTTCCTCTTATAGTTTGCTTTAATAAAACTATATATATATATGTATCTCCCATTTCAATCAAACCCAAGTAAAAATTTCTCATATGTGCCCTTATGGGCCGAGAGGACGTAAAACACTATATATCATCATGTCTCTCCCATTGGGAGAAAAAGTAAATCAGCACAATGTTTTTAATTTTTTAATTTTTTTAATTTTTATTTAATTTTTTATTTTTATTTTTGTTGTTGAACACGGAACATTACTCAAAGTTAACGTTAACTGGTTTTGTTTCTGAGGTTCACAAATAAAGACATTGGACACAGAAAAGTTTTATCAAAGCAAACTATTCTGCATTTCAAATGCACTAATTTTTCAGTCCTTCAGAGTAGGGGTACGGAGCTGGCTATTCACTGAGAATTTTCTTTCATACTATATATATATACATAAAAAATAAAAATAAAATGTCCAAACCTTCCGCACCTTGTTTTAATTGATGATTGTACGCTGTGTATACATATACATATATTGCAGGCCAATCATGCAAACTGATGAGAACTTTTTTTTTTTCCTTTTTTTTTTTTGAACACGAACATTACTCAAAGTTAACGTTGACTGGTTTTGTTTCTGAGGTTCACAATTAAAGACATTGGACACAGAAAAGATTTATCAAAGCAAACTATACATATATATATGTAGGCCTACCCATATTTCTTTAGTCATGAATATTATTATTTTTGTCTCAAATGGACCTTGAATTTTTGAGCTGACTGGCTGGCGCTCTTGATACCGCTCACTTTCATTACAATGTGTTTATAACAAGTCGTGCTTTCATGTATGTTTTGTGTTGTTTTTCTCCCCCCAAAGAAGTGACTTTGTGTTTCCCCATGTATCTGCATACATGTTTATGCGCATAGACACACGCATACGCACACACACATACACGCAGGCAAACACACAGACACACACACACACACACACACACACACACTCACACGCACACATACACAAAACACACACACACACACACGCACACACACACACACACACACACACACACACACACACGCACACGCACACAAACACACACGCGCACACACACACGCACGCAGACACACGCGCACACACACAGACACACACATACCCACACACGCCCACATATACATACACACACACACGCACGCGTGCGTAATACCACCCCCCCAAAAAAAAACCCACCCCCAAAACACACCCGACATTACAATTTTTTTAATCAAGAGGGCAACGTATATCCATCGGGTTTTGCCTTGGGAAATCTCAAGAATATCTTGTACTTATATTCTACATAGCAATAGGCCTATAGGCTGAGGACACACATTGAAAGAGGGGAAATCACGAGAATATCTAGTGCTTGTGTTCTATAATATTAAAAGCAGAGGACACATACTGAAAGGGGGGAAATCACGAGAATATCTAGTGTTTGTGTTCTATATTAAAGGCGGAAAACACATATTGAAAGGGGGGAAATCACGAGAATATCTAGTGCTTGTGTTCTATATTAATTAAAGGCAGAGGACACATACTGAAAGGGGGGAAGTCACGAGAATATCTAGTGCTTGTGTTCTATATTAATTAAAGGCAGAGGACACATACTGAAAGAGGGGAAGTCACGAGAATATCTAGTGCTTGAGTTCTATATTAAAGGGGGAGAACACATACTGATAATCACGAGAATGTCTAGTGCTTGAGTTCTATATTAAAGGGGGAGAACACATACTGATAATCACGAGAATGTCTAGTGCTTGAGTTCTATATTAAAGGGGGAGGACACATACTGAAAGGGGGGAAATCACGAGAATATCTAGTGCTTGAGTTCTATATTAAAGGGGGAGAACACATACTGATAATCACGAGAATATCTAGTGCTTGAGTTCTATATTAAAGGGGGAGGACACATACTGAAAGGGGGAAATCACGAGAATATCTAGTGCTTGAGTTCTATATTAAAGGGGGAGAACACATACTGATAATCACGAGAATATCTAGTGCTTGAGTTCTATATTAAAGGGGGAGAACACATACTGATAATCACGAGAATATCTAGTGCTTGAGTTCTATATTAAAGGGGGAGAACACATACTGATAATCACGAGAATATCTAGTGCTTGAGTTCTATATTAAAGGGGGAGGACACATACTGAAAGGGGGAAATCACGAGAATATCTAGTGCTTGAGTTCTATATTAAAGGGGGAGAACACATACTGAAAGGGAGGAAATCACGAGAATATCTAGTGCTTGTGTTCTATATTAAAGGGGAAGAACACATACTGATAATCACGAGAATATCTAGTGCTTGAGTTCTATATTAAAGGGGGAGGACACATACTGAAAGGGGGGAAATCACGAGAATATCTAGTGCTTGTGTTCTATATTACAGGCGGACACACACTGGAAGGGGGACGATCTTGGAGTTTAAAAACGATCCGTTTCAGTAGCGTATGAATGTTTCATTTGGTTAGTTAGTAGTTTTTCGTGTGTGTTTTTGTTGTTGTTGTGGCTATTGTGTATTCTTTGTGTTATTCTTTGTGTTCTTTGTAATACACTCATTGTCGATCCTGGTAGTTTGGACGCTCAATTAATCACATGGGGTGTAGAATAATATGTAATGATGAGTAAGATGATGATAGTGATGTTGATATGATAATGATAATGATAATGATGATGTTGATGACGATGATGATGATGACACTGTTTGCATTGAATATCTTCCATACATCAATCAACCCAGTTTAAAAATAATGATTTGATATACAGCGACATTCCGGTTGCCTAAAAATAATCACGCTCTTGTTCTTGTTTGCTTTGTTTTCTTGTTTGTTTGCTTTCTTATTTTGTTGTTGTTGTTGTTGTGTTGAATTCACTCACGAGTTGTTACATCCCTTCCATTTACAACTGTCCCCTTGCCCATAACATTAATTAATTAATAAATAAATTAATTAATCGACCACCTTTTGTATCTACTTGTCTCCCATAATAATGACCACATAACATTTTTCTTTTTAAGTGCATTTTACTTGATGTTTTTAAATTTCTTCTTATCGTGGAGCTTCAGGGGAAATACTTGTGTTGCTGCTAAGGCTAAACTCACACGTGATCACAAAGACGATATGTTTATTTTGGGTGTATGTCTGTCCACATGCATGAAGATGTTTACCATTATGCAGCGCGGCGCTCTTGCAGTACAGCTTTTAAATTGAAGTAAAACTTAAGTTAGCTCAGTGGCTGGATTTGCTTTTTTTATATATATATTTTATTATTATTATTTTTGGGGGTTGGGGGTCAGGTTTCCCAACGCTCACTCTTATTCCATATTGTGTGTGTCAACCTCTTTCCATCTGCCAAAAAAATGGGCACAAGTTGGGCGATAATGAATGTGACCCATAAATTGGGCATGATTCTGTGCTGTAAAAACTGGGAGTAGAGTACTATTTTATTTGATTTCGTAAAAACAAACACAGCCAAGTGCAGTGAAAAGTATTATACAATCGTTATTATTGTTGTCACTATTTCTGTTGCATAGGGGACAGTTTTGGTTTGTTTGCAAGTTTGTGTTCCGGCAGACAGACACCACTTCCCTGATAGTAGATTGCGCATTACCAGGATTGTTGATGAGAGTATTGTGTATTATCAGGCTGATGGATAATTGTATTGTGTATTATCAGGCTGATGGATAATGGTATGGTGCCAACTGGGCATATGTCCCCGGTTCTTATCATCAACCTTGTTGTTTACTTAGCTGTCTTGTTTGACTATGTAAGGGTACTGCAGACAAGACACCGTTCATGTAATTATCGGGGGATTCTTTTCATGTTTCTCTAATTTACTTGGAGAATGCACAAGGTCAGGCGCTATGTCAATACACTGTCATTGACTCGGTGATTGGGGCGTTATTGCAAATGATTCTATTAGCTGAAACACTTAATTAACAAGGCCGAAGACCCATCTGTTTGTAGCAGCTGCAGAGTTAGCATCACGGCGTGTCTTTCTTTCTCTGAAGAAAGCTTTATAGCTGTAGTTTTTGTTCTTTAAGGGGGGTAGAAAGATATATATATATGTGTGTGTGTGTGTGGGGGGGGGGGGTATGGAGGGGGGGGGGAGAACAAATGATGAAGTGATGCTAGGGAAGGGTGTGGTGTGTGGGGGAGGGGGGAGGTTTTTATGCTATGATTTTTAGTCCACTTCCACTTTTTTGTTTGTTCAACCCGACTTTGTCCCCCCCCCCCCCCCCCCCGCCTTACCAATGTGTTTGGGTGCATGAAGTTTGATTTAAGACAGCATTTGACCACACTAGTGTTTGGTGTATGACTCCTAATGAGCCTGAATGAAGTCTGCCAATCATATTGGCAAGACGAGGAGGTCGGGGGCAAGTGAAGTGGCCATGAAGAGACAAAAAAAACAAAAAAACCCAGCTAGTTAGTGTGTATAAGTGCGCGAGCGCGCGCGTGTTTGTGTGCGTGCGTGTGTGCATGCGTGCGTGTTGTCTTTATTCTAAGACGGGTTAGCGCATACAGGGACCATTGAAGTGGACAGCCACACTATCATTATTTTTGACATTTTCTTTCTTTTTGTTGTTGTTGTTGTTGTTGTTGTTGTTGTTGTTGTTGTTGTTGTTGTTGTTGTTGTTGTTGTTGTTGCTGTTGTTGTTGTTGTTCCCGTTCTTTGGTGTTTTTTGTTTGGAAACTATGACACGTACAGCTGACTGAACCACAAAGCCATGAATGCAGCTGAATATCATGCATGTTTCCCCGCAGCGATTTTGGGGAGAATCGTTCCTGTTAATATTTTGTGTTATGTCAGGGACAGGACAGCATATTGTGGGGTTTTTGGCATCCGCACAAATTCTTTGTCCTCCTTTAAGTTCCTCATTTATACCCCCACCCCTCCACAACATAGTGCGATTCGTTGGAGTACCTGTAGTATTCAATTCCTACGTTGAGTTTGTTCTCGCTCCCCATTCTGACTTACGTGAGAATAGGTTCTCTCGTTCTTTCTGCCCCCCCCCCCCCCCCCCAACTCCATCCTTTCATAACCTATAGACAGACACACCTCACTCACGCACACCCACCTTACTCTCTCCCTCCCTCTTACACATGGGCACACACACACACACACACACACACACACACACACACACACGGACGCGCGCGCACACACACACATAGAACAAGCGCGCATGCACGCATCTACACGCTCAGATACCCGGACCCCTCCCCCCTCCCCCCAGCCCACTTCATCACACACGCTCACACACACTCGCGTAGATCATTTTTGCAAAAGTAAAAGTTTTATAAATGTTCTTCAACTTCTTAGTCTTTACATAGCGTTGTTTATTTGCTGCCCCTCCACATCCCTCCCCCCTTATCATTTAACACGAAATGGAGCCTGTTCGTAAACGCCGATGACTTTTTAACATGTCTTTTGTTTTATTTGTGTGTGTGTGACCGCTTTATTTTGTTGTTGTTATTGAGTTGCTGGGTTGTTTTTTCTCTCAAAAAGTTCTTCGTTTATGTTATTTATTTATGTAATTTTTTTTAATTTTACTAAATTGTTTTATGTTTCACTTCTGGTGAGCGATTTGGTTTAAAAGAAAAGACAGACTCATGTATGAGGTTGGATTAAAAGGATTCGACACGTAGTGTCAATCTCACAAACTATCTTGTTTCCTTCCGTACACATCCAATGGTCTTATCGGATATTGTGCTTCTGTTGTGCGTCTATTGCCAGTTATTTGTTGATTGATTTATAAGATGTTGAGCAAGTTTGAACACACATACATTTTGTCCAGGACTAGTGCTAGACAACCCGAGAGTAAATAAGACCAACAACCCAAATGTTGACTTCCTTTTGCATACAGTATTTACACGTGTAGGTAGGTAAGCATTGTGTTGATACTGAGAACGATAAAAGCGATTATTATCGTAATGATTGTGTTTATATCTTTAAATATATCTCGCTGTTGGCTGTGGATTTTTTCACTATAAAGGATTGATGTGTTTGGAGTTGGCTTACTTGCATTGAAAAGCGAGTCTCGCAAAGTATCGGCCAACGTGAAATGGGACAACGTTTTGTTAATTAAAATCGTGCATTAAACGTTGATGTTGTTTACAAAACGATTTTTCACCAGCTTTCCCTGATTTATCAACATTCTCACCCTTGTCTCTGAATTGTCGCTTTTAAAAAACCAAAGCGTCTGTTGTTCTCCCCTTCTTAATAGCCAATAATGTAATTGTTGTTGCGTTTTCATTAGCGGTATACCCCCCCCCCCCCCCCCCCCCTTTGTTTTCCCCTGTCCTCTCTTTTCATCAATTGAACACATATAATCTAAAACGACCATTACGTTATCTGCTTTTGTTTTGCCCCTGTGAGTGTGTAGTTTTGAACATTGCAGATCAGACGGAAGAAAACACCGTTCTACAGTAATTTAATATCCAGAATGAGTATACTGTTTTTGTTTATATGAATATTCTTTTGCATATAGTATTAATATTCGTACTGAAAGGATAATCTATATGTATACTACATATGATGACCACAAAATATTTGCTTTGGATGAATGTGTTATTATTATTATTATTAATGAGTACCCCCCTCCCCCCCCCCCCCCCCCCCCCCTTTCCTTTCACGTTTTGGGGCGTATTGGTTTTCTGCGCATCTAAGAAGTATTGGTAATGGGTATCTGCGTTTTCATTGGCATCATTTATTTACGTTATGGTGGTTCTATATTACAAAAAAAAAAGAAAAAAGAAAAACCACTCAAATTTTCATGACTTTACGTTCGTGAAGGAAAACAGATTTGAGGGAATTTATTATACATTTTACTTTTATATTGTTGCCAGATTGTGGGAGAGAACGGGTGACGATGAGAGTTCTGAAAAGGGAAAGGGGGGGGGGGTCTCTGATTCGCGGATGAGAATTGAAGAGGATGGTAGCGGTTGAAGATGCTGCTTGGTGTTGCCTGTTGGCCACTGCAACTGCAAAGAGCACCTTTTGCAAGAGTTAATGCCCTTGGTGGGTGGGGGACGATGGCTGAGTACTGACCAAACAAGGGAATAACTTTCGCCAATAACCATATTTGAGGCCACGTAATGGCTGCCTTTTGCAAGAGTGAATGCCCTTTTGGATACTGATCAACAAGGGCTTAACTCTTGCCGTCAAGGGCGTTAATAACCTAACTTGCAGTGGCCAATAGGAGGACTGACTAGCTACGAAGTGTACCGTGCTCAATGTCAAACCATGTTCTTTAGCTGGTTTTCAGGCTTCTACTTACTACAGCTGCGCACAAATTGTTTTTTTATTCTTACGTTCGTGTCCCGTTGATTTTACAGATTAAAATAAAAAAGATATCATGTTTACCCTTGACTTGACCAACTCACTTTGTTTTTCGTCGAGGTTTGTTTCTCTTCCTGTCTAGTCATTAGGGTTCATTAAAGTTTGGTCCTAGTCTTAAGCCTTTGGGTGCAAACACTGCCATCCATGCGTCCCTGTTTACCTCCCGCGCCACCCCTACTTCTGCGCCATGTTTGTCACCCTTACTGCCCCGGTTCTACCCGTTTCCACCCCGTAGAACGTACGTTTCTGGCCCTGTAGTCATGAGTATGAATTAGACAGTCAACACGGGGATTAGTATGTAAATTAGACTAAACTCCCAAAAGCGATTGGCTCTTGAGCCTAATTTACATACTGATCCCAGTTTTGAATGCAGTCACCACACATGTCCTGGTCACTCGACAAAATCGGGGATTGATACGGGTTTTTTTTATTTTATAAAGGAGAAAAAGGGAGAAAGAAACACAACGAGCACGTTTCTAGTTTCTTTGCTCTGTTTTTTTTCTTCCCCCTTCACATTTGTTTGTAGTTTCTGTAGTTTTCTTCTCTCCCCCCCCCCCCCTCTCACCCCCCCCCCCTTGTCTCTCTCCACTGCCCCCTCCCACTCCTTAATAACCTTCGCCCATGTTGATGTCTGAGCAAGAAAACAAAACCCTCACAAGGTACATGGCAATGTTTACAATAATGCTTACACGCGTGCAACATTTTGTGTGTGGTTTATTATTATTATTATTATTATATCAACAGATATTTGACATGATTTGATATTAAGTCTGTTACTATTACAAATTGTTTGTTTTGAGGGAAGGAAGAAGAATTTAATATGGGTACAGAATCTTCTAGTGAAATAAATACTTTCGCTTTTAAATATGAATAAATTGTAATGAACACATTCTTAGCACTAGTACACCTAAACGCATTGGAAATGTCTACTGTACTAATTTGGGTGAAATCAGCTCACTTCCTATTTTCATTTTTAAAAGCTGTACGTCTGCTTACCGTTGTACCCGAATCTACTTATATAGCCAGACAGTAAATTTAATTTTATTTTAAATGTATTTGTTTTTGTTGACCTTATACTGATTTTGTACGGTATTTTGTGTTGTATTGAGAACGGTATGGGTGGAGGTCTGGGGCGCAAGAAAAGAACTGTACTGATCATGCTTAAAGCAGATTTATCACACATTAATAAACTCGTACACTATGTTTGGAAAAAGGATTAGTGGGTGATACATATGATCTAATATTGACTTTGAACGTGTTAAGTGCTTAGTTGTTGTTGTTGTTGTTGTTAATAGCAAGCATTGAAAAAAAAAGACACTAATCTAAATAAGAAACAATGTATGGCTTCACGTGCTCGCGTTAATGCGCTATGACTTAAACCACCGAATTGTTATTTAGGTACAAGGGGGTCTTGGACAATTCAGTTGTTTGTGCAACCTCTCTCTCTCTCTCTCTCTCTCTCTCTCTCTCTCTCTCTCTCTCTGGATTTCACTTACGAAATTAGTCGGTTTTATAGCGTGTTGCTGTCTTTTTGAAGTTATTTGTTCCTGAATTCAAATTTTCTCCCTTGCAAGTGGTTGCTTTGTGTCTTTAGAAGCAAATTACCTCCCTTTTTGTTGTCGACATCTTTATCTTATTTCATGAACGTGTAGCCACTGTATATGGCCGGTGGCATTACAATTAAAAAGTTTCAGAGTCTCTCTCTCTCTCTCTCTCTCTCTCTCTCTCTCTCTCTCTCTCTCTCTCTCTCTCTCTCTCTCTCTCTCTCTCCCGTCGTCCATGATCAATACAACCAACAATGATGAAGAACAAAGTTTCGCTTATTTGTCTTGTTTTGTTCTTATTGTCTTTTTGTGCTGTGCTAATTAGTACAGTCTTAAGAGACACACACTCTCTGCTGTCTTTAAATCTTCTGTTTTGTTAATCAATGTTGTTTATTTTATATATATAAAAATATATATATTTTTTAGCAGATTGGAGGAAGGGATACTGGCATGTAGTTGGAAACACGTATCACAATTTATGCTTGTTTGCCGTACATTTACAATGTAAAGTAAAAATATCACTTTTTGTTTATTCTTTTGATGAAATGTTCACGATATGATTGATTCGACGAAACAGTACGTTTTTCTGTGTGCGTGTTATGGCTAGAACTGTTAATTTAATGTATATTCTATAACGTTTTAGAATATCAGTTTATTTGTTCAGTTTGTAATCTGGGTAATTGTGAGAAAAAAAAGTCTAATAAACACATGCAAAGTACCGAACCATCAAAATAACGTTAATCAATCATAAAAGCGAACACACCTGTAAATCCGGTTGTTTGGTTTAAACAACTTTTTTATTAACACAATTTCATGCAGATAGGGGAAGACGGGGTAAAAGGCCCATGGGCGGGTAAGAAGCCCATGCCAATTATCTCATGAAATAAAGAAAATTTCAGTCAAATTTGCCCATGAGACGAATGCTAAACATTAACACTCGTCTCATGGGCAAAATGTGACTGAAATTTGCTTTATTTCATGAGATAATTGGCATGGGCTTCTTACCCGCCCATGGGCTTTTTACCCCGTCCTCCCCTACAAATATATCTCAGCGCAAGAGTTGTTTGTTGTTCTCCTGACAGCACGTGACCACCAGTGACCTTTTACTGAATCAGAATACAATGGCCTGTAAATAAGATAGTAATAATTCATATAGAAGAGAATTTTTTTTTTTACAAACAAATCAATAGGGTTAGTGAGTGAATTCTCAGGATGGATCCTTGAGCGAACTACCGGGCCCTGTGGGAGTCATGAGTACGTCTTAAACAGCCAACACGGGTAGTAGTATGTAAATTAGGCAGATTGGCTGTTTAGCCTGCTGTGCATACTACTACCCGTGTTGAGTGTCTAAGACGTTACTCGTGACTGCAGGGCCTGGAGTGTATAAGAACAGGTTTTTGTATGTTATAAGTTATGTATGCTCCCCACATGGCCGAAAGGCCAAAGAGGGCGTAAAACATTATTTCTTATAAGTTATGTGGATCAAATCGTTCTTACTTCCACGCGCCTGGATAAGCGTTGTGTTTGGCGTTTTGGTGCTTTTTTTCTTCTGGGTTTTAGTCAGAAATGGCAGGCTGCTATGTCGTGCTTCTAAAGTTCTTTACCACCTTAATTAACCCTTTCGTCGCCACCCATGATCAACCAAAAATTACCATTAAATGTAGCTGGGTAGAGAAAAAAAAATCTGCAATATTGGGAATTCCTCTGTGACATGCATAACATTAGGCCCATCCTTGCCTCCCAAAGTTAAGAAACTAAGGTCTTCGAATAACAGGTCCGGATTGGGTACCTTTTAGTGACATAGGTGGTCAGCCAGTGTGGTGCATAAATGGGACATTGACGGTGAAAGGGTTAAAAAAAGGCTTCACCAGCAAGACTGTATGTAGGCCTCTCACTGCATACATTAGCTAACGTTTATGAGGGACTGCTGGTGAACTTCGCTCAGTGTGTCTGTTCAGAGAGGCATGATGGAGCGAGCGATGCCGAAGACTGTGTGGACATGGCAGCTGGTGGTGAACGGAGAAGGAACAGGGGTACGAAGGATAGTCGGATTAACGTCCAGTTAACACGAGCTCTTAAAGACCCACCACGTCACGTGTCAAAATCACGGTGTTCACGTGTTTTCCCTCTTATAGCTAGTAAGAAATCTTAAGGAATCTTCCAAGCATAAGAGGGAAATGTGACGCGTGACGTGGGGGGTCTTTAAAGACCCACCACGTCACGTTTCAAAATCACGGTGTTCACGTGTTTTCCCTTCTTATAGCTAGTAAAACATCTTGCGGAATCTTCCTAGCATAAGAGGGAATGTGACACGTGACGTGGGTGTGTGTCTTTAAATGGCAATGTTCCTGAACGGAACCAGCCGTGTATTCACGCGCAAGCATCTCCATTTTGCACTGTCGAGTTTTTACCCAACTATTATTGTACACTGAGCAATGACACGTAAAAGGACATTTTTGCTGCATTGTAGACTTTGCAAACGTCTACTGTTTTTGTGTGTTTTTCTTCTCTATTTTTTTTTGGGGGGGGGGGGGGGGGGGGGGGGGGGGGGACGTGCAGCGGAACAGAAGCTGTCATTCGCTGTTAAATCAAGGTAGCCTTTTTCATCATCTTTTTTAATTTTATTTTAAGGAATGGTGCCTGTTTTGGTACATGTCCTTGCTTAGTGAAGTCGGTGACATTTGTCTTGGGAAAGGCTTTACCACGCTGAGAGTACACCTTGCATAATGGTTGGGAAGGACTGGTGTGACTAGCATGCTTTAGGGGAAAGGTTTCACCAACAAGCCCGTATAACTAGCATATGATTGGGAAAGCTAAAATCACCAATAAGACTGCACAACTAACATGCGCTTAGAAAATGTTTCACCAATAAGTCTGTAAAACTAGTACGTGTTTTGGAAAGCTAAGCTCACCATTAAGACAGTAGGGGAAGACGGGGTAAAAAGCGCATGGGCGGGTAAGAAGCCCACCCCAATTATCTAATGAAATAAAGAAAATTTCAGTCAAATTTGCCCATGAGACGAATGCTAGACATTAACACTCGTCTCATGGGCAAAATGAGACTGAAATTTGCTTCATTTCATGAGATAATTGGGGTGGGCTTCTTACCCGCCCATGCGCTTTTTACCCCGTCTTCCCCTACAACTAACATGCGCTTGGGAAAAGTGTCGTTAGTTAAAGAAGGCAGCATAACTGAAATGCATTTGGGAAAGTTTGTTTTATTGTTTTTACAAATGCGAGTTAAAAAAACCCAACTAGCCCCTATTTGGAAATGGTTTTATCAATAAGACTGTTTGATAAGCTTATGTTTGGAAAAGGCCCGATAACTATAAATGAAAAGCTTCATTTTTGGGTTAAAAAGGCTTCACCAATAAAAGCTACGTTTGGGGGAAATGTTATTTACCAGTAAGAATGTATAGACATTACACATAGGGTGGTGGTGGGGGGTGGGGGGGTGGGGGGTGGGGGGTGGGGGGTGGTTTAAAGACCCACACCACATCACGTGTCAAAATCAAGGTTTTCACAGGTTTTCCCTCTTATATTTGGTAGGAAATCTTAAGAAATCTTCCAAGCATATTAAGAGGGAATGTGACACGTGACGTGGGGGTGGGGGGTGGGGGTCTTTAAGTAAGTTTGTAACCAGCTTGCGTTTTGGGAAAGGCTTCATCTATAGAAAGTCTACAGCTAGTATGTTTTTGTTTTAAGATTGTGTAACTAACACACGATGTTTGAGAACAGATCTCAGTGACGGAAAGAGCCTATAAAGTTAAATGCTCGTTACTTTGTATTTTAGTTACGTTTTTGATTTGTTTTTGTTTAGTTTAAAAAACAACAACAACCCCAACACACACACACGCACGCACACACACACACACACACACACACACACACACACACACACACACACACACACACACACACACACACACACACACACACACACACACAACCGTTTCACGCTATAAGTGCCATGATCGTTATGACACATGTTACCTTAACCCGTGTTTTGTCCGAATTTATCTTTATCGTTGTCTTAGTACTACGCTTGGAACA
>CM065683.1:60438455-60463455 GCA_017654935.2 Phymorhynchus buccinoides | reverse complement strand
AGAGAGAGAGAGAGAGAGAGAGAGAGAGTGTGAGAGAGAGAGAGTGTGAGAGAGAGAGAGTGAGAGAGAGAGTGAGAGAGAGAGAGAGAGAGAGAGAGAGAGATGAAATGAATGACATGAAATAAAAAATGAATTGTATTGACATTAGCAAACAATACTCCAATGCCAAAGAAGCACAAACAATGAAGTACAGAATATAAGCCTAAATGGCGACTAAATCAGTTCATAAGATTTGCTAAGAAACATAAAATAAATCATCTTACATGCATAGATAGTTTACACTAGAGGGGGGAAAAAGTACACTAAAGAATAACTGTTAGACTGACCAACCAACAATACTAAGTAAGTTACCAATAGGGTAAGTCGGGTAATGCACCACAAAGGTATATGCAACAATCCAATTTATCTTTTCTAAGCTTTGAGAGAGAGAGAGAGATAGAGAGAGAGAGAGAGAGAGAGAGAGAGAGAGAGAGAGAGAGAGAGAGAGAGAGAGAGAGAGAGAGACTCAGAGTCAGACTCAGAAACTGAGGAAAAGAATTTAGGCTGGGCCTAGTCTTCCATTCTGTCCTTGGTTCTAAGCCCATAACTAATGGTTTCGAGACATTGGGTTGACAGGAAAATCGCCAACAAAACCCCCCAACTAACAGTAATATTGCAAAGTATACAGAGCGTCATATAAGCATTTCGTAAAATAAATCTATAAACAACCCCGCTTCTATCTTCAATATATTTCTTCTACTACCAATCTTTCAAACGCAACACCAACAATTTTTAAATAATGCAGTCAACTGCAAACGAATATGAAATCATCAGAGGTTTTAGTGGCAAGTCCAGGGCAATGAAAGCAAATCAATAAGCCGATTCACATTAAAGTAGAGCCTTATTCCCGCTTTATTCATTCGAACATTCAAAAATACAATGGCTGCAATTGATAATCAAAAGGCTTCGAAAGCACTCGATGTACATTATTGTTAAAGAGATAACAGTTTTGCATATAACATACAAGAAGGCATTTTTAACTTTCAAAGCAATGTCTTCAAGTGCAAGTACAAAACTGAGCCGATAGATGAAAACAGATCCCCAAACTAAACAGCCACCAGTCACACTGCAATGTGCTATGCTAATAAACTTTGTTCAAAACAGTCACGTGAAGCCTTACATGCAACCAGAAGAATAAATAGCTCACTGCATCAAGTTAAAAAGTGTTCAAAACAGTCACATGAAGCCTTGCATGCAACCAGAAGAAAAAAAAAGGGGAATCACTGCATCAAGTTAAAAACAATGTTCACTCAACAGTCACATGAAGCCTTGCATGCAACAAGAAGAATAAATAGCTCACTGCATCAAGTTAAAAAGTGTTCAAAACAGTCACATGAAGCCTTGCATGCAACCAGAAGAATAAATAGCTCACTGCATCAAGTTAAAAAGTGTTCAGAAACAGTCACATGAAGCCTTGCATGCAACCAGAAGAATAAATAGCTCACTGCATCAAGTTAAAAAGTGTTCAAAACAGTCACATGAAGCCTGGCATGCAATCAGAAGAATAAATAGCTCACTGCATCAAGTTAAAAAACCATTAAAAACAGTCACATGAAAACTTATATGCAACATCAGAAGAATAAATAGCTCACTGCAATGAAAGCAAAAAACAAGCCGTTTCAATTAAAGTCACATGAAGCCTTACATGCAACCAGAAGAATACAATAGCTCACTGCATCAAGCTAAAAAGCGTTCAAAGCAGTCACACGAAACCTTACATGCAACAGTGTTGCAGAAGAATAAATAGCTCACTGCATCAAGTGCAAACAAAACTGTGTTTAAGATGAAAACACATCCCCAAGCCTTGTATGCAACCAGAAGAATAAATAGCTCACTGCATCAATTAAAAAGTGTTCAAAACAGTCACATGAAGCCTTACATGCAACCAGAAGAATAAATAGCTCACTGCATCAAGTTAAAAAGTGTTCAAAACAGTCACATGAAGCCTTACATGCAACCAGAAGAATAAATAGCTCACTGCATCAAGTTAAAAAGTGTTCAAAACAGTCACATGAAGCCTTACATGCAACCAGAAGAATAAATAGCTCACTGCATCAAGCTAAAAAGCGTTCAAAGCAGTCACACGAAACCTTACATGCAACCAGAAGAATAAATAGCTCACTGCATCAAGCTAAAAAAAAGTGTTCAAAACAGTCACATGAAGCCTTACATGCAACCAGAAGAATAAATAGCTCACTGCATCAAGTTAAAAAAGTGTTCAAAACAGTCACATGAAGCCTTACATGCAACCAGAAGAATAAATAGCTCACTGCATCAAGTTAAAAAAGTGTTTAAAACAGTCACATGAAGCCTTACATGCAACCAGAAGAATAAATAGCTCACTGCATCAAATTAAAAACAGTGTTAAAGAAAGTCACATGAAGCCTTATATGCAACCAGAAGAATAAATAGCTCACTGCATCAAGTTAAAAAGTGTTCAAAGCAGTCACATGAAGCCTTACATGCAATCAGAAGAATAAATAGCTCACTGCATCAAGCTAAAAAGTGTTCAAAGCAGTCACACGAAGCCTTACATGCAACCAGAAGAATAAATAGCTCACTGCATCAAGTTAAAAAGTGTGCATTATCTCCAACAGGGAATTATCTGAACGCTAATTCATTGTTTACGAAGGGCAAAGAATAACGCAGGTTTTGACACACGTCCTTGTTCCACACCATAGCCGTGCAATGGGATCGAAATTCATTGAGGTTACAGCTCCATCTTACTCGACATTTAAGTTCTTATGTATGGTTAAGACAACAGTATGCTTTACATGGTTGATACCTTCCTTCAAGAGAAAATTGCAGGGTAGGCCCTTACGTCTGTTACAGGAATCAAATGCCTTAAGAAAGTCAATAGCAAAGTCACACACAGGAATATATTTTTTAGAATTGATGACAAGAAACTGTTCTTTTATTACATGTATTAAAACCCCCCACCAATTATTATAGTAGTCATGTAAAAAAAAGTCTATTGAATCCATTATCATGTCTTGTTTTCTTAAGAAAGTATGTACCCAATAAAATACCCAAGCAGTTAGATGGGTGGTCTTTCTCTTAAATTATAAGAAGCACGTGGCTTCGAATTAAGAACATTCCCGTTTATCAAAAGAAACAATCCAACCAACAAAGCAACATCAAGAAAAACCCACCTCAAGCACATGTTGTTACGTAATTTCAGAGAGAGAGAGAGAGAAACATTTGAAACATTTGAAACATTTGTTTATTGAGGGAAAAGAATAAGCACACAATGGGCTTGTTTAAGAGAGAGAGAGATGAGAGAGAGAGAGAGAGAGAGAGAGAGAGAGAGAGAGAGAGAGAGAGAGAGAGAGAGAGAGAGAGAGAACACTGAACACTGAAATAGTTTTTTATTTGCACATTGGCCTTGGGCCACAATACAAATGGGACAGGAGAGAGAGAGAGAGAGAGAGAGAGAGAGAGAGAGAGAGAGAGAGAGAGAGAGAGACGAGAGAGAGAGAGAGAGAGAGAGAGAGAGAGAGAGAGAGAGAGAGAGAGGAGGAGAGGAGACAGAGAGAGAGAGAGAGAGAGAGAGAGAGAGAGAGAGAGAGAGAGAGAGAGAGAGAGAGAGAGAGAGAGAGAGAGAGACAGACAGACAGACAGACAGACAAGAGGGGGTGGGTGGGTGGCAACTAGGGATGAAGACAGCAGGAACACTTTATTGTACATCAACACTATATAGCTCATGATCCTCATTGAGTGAAGTGACGTTAACAGCGTGGCTTGCCAGCAGCGTTCCTACTTAATATAGTAGTCCTTGGCGCTGTTTCTCTGCAGTACCTACAAGATGTGGATCTCCCCCACAGCCCCCACGCCTGCTATTATATCGACAGAGGTCATGCCGAGAGAGTGACACGCACGTTTCTTCTCCCAGGGCCCATGAATAAGGGAGGCAATAATGATATTGATTAACACCCCCCACCCCCCACCTCCACACACACACACCTCACGCAGCAGCCAACCACACCCTCCCTTCCCTTTGTCTTTCCTTTTCCCTTCCCCGTCCGTCATCGCTGTGGGTTTTTTTTCTCCTTTTTTTTTCTTTCCTTCCCCAACATCATTGTCTTTTGGGTTTTTTCCTCTCCTCCTTTCTTTCGCTCGCAGTATTGTTTCCTTTCGCTCTCGTTTTATCCGCCAACCGCGATTTAAGAATGCAAACACATACGTATAGAGAGGAGGAAAGGTGAGAGAGAGAGAGAGAGAGAGAGAGAGAGAGAGAGAGAGAGAGAGAGAGAGAGAGAGAGAGAGAGAGAGAGAAAAACTTGAAAACTTGAAAACTTAAACTTTATTTTCCAAGGATATAGATTTTAGGCAACGCCTATTCTTCCAATCCGTCCTTAGAGAGAGAGAGAGAGAGAGAGAGAGAGAGAGAGAGAGAGAGAGAGAGAGAGAGAGAGAGAGAGAGAGAGAGAGAGAGAGAGAGGGGGGGGGGTATTTTATTCCTATCATAGAAGAAACATCATCCCAACGCCCTTGCATATAAAAAGCAGCAATATCGACATGCATTTCCTTCTTCGAGATAAAACAACCCAACATCAAATTGAGGCTGCTCTTTAAAATGATGTTTCGTTTTCAATTTGGGGATATTTGTATGGGAGTCAAACCTGGTCAAAACAAGATTTCTTACCAGCTATAAGCGGGAAAACACGTGAAACCCGTGATTTTGACACGCGACCTGGTGGGTCTTAAGAGCGTGCCCATGCTACCCGTGTACGATGATGAAAATCTGTTTAACGTCCTCCGGTCTGGAACAGACACATATGGGACATTAGTAGATGTAAAGACGGTGGGAACGATACTGGAGGTAATGCCCGAAGGCAGTGCAACACCAGTAAATTCCCGATTTTTTTGTAGCAATACAGATAGTTTTGCTGTGAACCACAAAGATGGGGCAATGGGCTGGTCTACATATTGCATCGGCTTGGATTTGTCCTGTTTATTTTGTTTATTATTTCCTTCTTATTTAGCTTTGAATTGTTTTGTTGATTATAGGGGAAGACGGGGTAAAAGGCGCATGGGCGGGTAAGAAGCCCACCCCAATTATCTCATGAAATAAAGAAAATTTCAGTCAAATGTGCCCATGAGACGAATGCTAGACATTAACGCTCGTCTCATGGGCAAAATGAGACTGAAATTTGCTTCATTTTATGAGATAATTGGGGTGGGCTTCTTACCCGCCCATGCGCGTTTTACCCCGTCTTCCCCTATCCATGTGAGTTCGCACGTGCGCCGTGTCTTTGTGTGTGTGTGTGTGTGTGTGTGTGTGTGTGTGTGTGTGTGTGCGTGCGTGTGCGTGCGTGTGCGTGCGTGCGTGCGTGCGTGTATGTGTGTGTGTGTAATTCACGCACACGCACGCACGTCTATGTGCATCAGGCTCATGCATGCGAGAGTCGAAGGAAGGTCAGAAGTTTAGCAACGGCTCATACAAAAGAATTTATTAATAGTTGGCCTACCGATAGGCATCTGTTAGCCGTTCGTGTTTTCGGTTTATTTTTGTTTATTTTTTTAATTTGCAATGCCAAACAACTTCGACTGTTGTTGCACATTCGTCACATATATTTTGATTGCTCAATAATTTGATTTGATGATGCAAATAGCTACCCCGCCTTCTGGAAGTGATGTAACCTACCTTCCCTTCTTCTGTGCTGGCGAACAACTTCAGTAAACGTACGCAAACTTACACTTATTCGTTACTCTCTTTGATTATGTCTGTCAGGTGACATGTACCATCTGTTTGTATTATTTGCCCATTTTCAAACTATTTTCCCTATAAAAAAACACCTCTTTTAAAGACACACTGACCCACCACGATTAAGTTCCTTGGTTTTTCTGGGCAGCTGTGACCCACATACAAATGCCCTAACTTCAAATTGAGGCTGCTCTTTAAAATGATGTTTCGTTTTCAATTCGGGGGGCATTTGTATGGGAATTAAGCCTGGTCAAAACAAGATTTCGTACCAGCTAGAAGAGGGAAAACACGTGAAACCCGTGATTGGGACACGTGATCTGGTGGGTCTTTAAACCTTTAGGTCTACTCCTGTGAGGGCCTTCGAAATTCCGAATGGTTTGGATGAGGGCGGCGAGTAGATCGGAGAAATGAAAACTTGACCCACAACGAAGGTAGGTGATAAACTTACCATTTTGTGGTCATTACCCTGGGTCCGTATCACAAGAGCGAACGTTCGTAGCTTTTCGCGCAATTCGGTGTAAAAACGGTCCTAAGAAACACCTTCGTTTGCCGATAGTTTGGCTAACGTTTTGCTCTTCCTCCAAAGCGACCACGACGCGAACTGTCACGTGACTTGCACGGGGTTAATATATTCCTTGTCGTTGTTGATTGGCCCATTGAGATTTAGTTAAAGTATTTTTTATTTTTTTTACCAAGCAGACAAGAAATTGTAATATTTTCCCGCAAACGCTTTGTAAAGTTGTTTATCTTTATCATACCCCTTTTTTGGCGTAAACGTAATTCGCGCGCACAGCGACCTCGAGTGAAACTCTCTCTGGAACAAACCGCAGAAGAAAAGGCCTCTTTTAGTTGCACAGACAGCTATTTCACTGGAAGAGAAGGATAGAGCGGACATGGACAGTAAAGTTGAACTGTGAATCGGTTTAAGAAAAAAAAAGAAAAAAAAAGTCTAATTAATTTTATTCGATTTTCTTCAGTTTTTATAATGAATTAGTAGTTCTCAGAATCATTTGTCATGACCTTGATAATCATGTTTGATTATATTGTTCACTTTTCCCCCGAAAGTTGCATTGATCATTATTTAGTTTATCTTACAACGTATGTCTGACTTCCATCGATTTTAAAATGTGATGCAGCCTGTTGCTAGTATATTGAGTTGAGTATTTTTATAAGCCTCTGCTTGTTGTACTCTCTCTCTCTCCTCTCTCTCTCTCTCTCTCTCTCTCTCTCTCTCTCTCTCTCTCTCTCTCTCTCTCTCTCTCTCTCTCTCTCTCTCTCTCCCCCCCCACCCTCTCTCTCTCTATTATAATAATAAATAAAGAAAACAAACAACAACACTATTAGTAACAAACGTTTCGCCTTTGCTTCGTCAGTTCCCAATATTTCAGTTGTTTAATACAACTTTCCTCAGGGGACACAAAATGTCCACACCAAAAAAATCGGTTTATATATATATATATATATATATATATAGTTTGCTTTGATAAAACTTTTCTGTGTCCAATGTCTTTATTTGTGAACCTCAGGAACAAAACCAGTTAACGTTAACTTTGAGTAATGTTCCGTGTTAAAAAAATAAATAAAATGTTTTAAATATAAATTGTGCTGATTTACTTTTTTCCCCAAAGTAAATCAGCACAATTTATATATATATTTTTTTTTTTTGAACACGGAACATTACTCAAAGTTAACGTTAACTGGTTTTGTTCCTGAGGTTCACAAATAAAGACATTGGACACAGAAAAGTTTTATCAAAGCAAACTGTTCCGCATTTCAAATGCACTAACTTTTCAGTCCTTCAGAGAAGGGGTACGGAGCTGGCTATTCGCTGAGATTGTTCTTTCATACTATATCTATATTGTATAGGGGAAGACGGGGTAAAAAGCGCATGGGCGGGTAAGAAGCCCACCCCAATTATCTCATGAAATAAAGAAAATTTCAGTCAAATTTGCCCATGAGACGAATGCTAGACATTAACGCTCGTCTCATGGGCAAATTGAGACTGAAATTTGCTTCATTTCATGAGATAATTGGGGTGGGCTTCTTACCCGCCCATGCGCTTTTTACCCCGTCTTCCCCTATATATATAGAGAGAGTAAAAATGATTCACCCCCAACTCTAGAAGGCAGAGCACCGCACCACCGAAGACGAAAGCAATAACAGTCATAAAGGAAAACACATTCATAGCTCTTGAAATTCTGACACCCAATCTTGATTTACTTGGAGCTTTCGCCAACCGGCTTGTTCACCGAGTGCATATCTCTCCCACATATATATTTGTCGCTGCAAAAGTAAAACATTTCTTGAAACCAAGAAAAAAAGGTGTACAGGATGATCAACAATTTTGCATTTAAAACCCCAAACATCATTGCAGATAGAACGTTAGAAATAATGAAACTAGCCCTTAACGGTTTGTGTGTGTGTGTGTGTGACTATTATAGTTAACCCCAGCTCACGTGGCTGATTGTTCCATAGCTTACGCACGGTGGTATTGAAAATGAATTAATGTAAAACGCGCGCTTTGCTATGATACTTGCTAGTTTCTATATTGTTTAAGAAAAAATCTATTTAATGATTAAAACTTGATTGTTTTTGTTAGCAGATATAGCCACGTTTTCTCCGAATCAATCATTTTTTTAGCCCCTCCCCCTCCCCCCCCACACATTATCAATGATTTTGTTGACTGTTTTAAACTGATTTCTTGGGGGAGACAGTGACCTAATGTATACTTTGTTTTGACAATCAGGGAAACTCTTGATACGATTTTAATTAAGCAATGAAATCGTACAAATAGTAGGCCTACTTATATATATTAAAAAAAAGTTACAAACACCATATATTTTATTTTATTAGTGCGAAGCATTCACAATATTTACAATGACGTAAACTGCTTGTTTCATTTTGAAATGTAGGGCATGCACATATACCAGATAAACAGACAGACAGATAGACAGACAGACAGACAGATAGACAGACAGACACATTCATACTGACATTAATACAAACACGCATACAGACACATAAGCATACACACGTGCACATACATGTACACACGCACAAGCACATGCACGCGCGCGCGCACACACGCACGCACGCACGCACACGCACGCACACGCATACGCACACACACGCACACACACGCGCGCGCGCATGCATTATTATCTGCTGGCCTATGCGCTTCGATGATCAAATACTAAGGCATCCGTATTTTAAGGCATAGTGCAACTACAATCATTTCACAAAGCATCTTCTATCATTTGCATAAAATACAGTGCTGACAACATGGGACTCGGTGCATTGATGTTTCGCCCTATCTGTTTGTGCATAAGCATCTATTGCATTTGTCTCTATGATTATATTCACTATCTGTATCGCACTCTATCTCTTGTTGGTCTGGACCTCTCTCTCTCTCTCTCTCTCTCTCTCTCTCTCTCTCTCTCTCTCTCTCTCTCTCTCTCTCTCTCTCTCTCTCTCTCTCTCTCTCTCTCTCTCTCTCTCTCTCTCTCTCTCTCTCTCTCTCTCTCTCTCTCTCTCTCTCCGTTTCACTTTTGTCTTTCTTGTGTATGCCTATGCCTTCCAGCTTGCTTCTTTTGGGGGGGGGGGGGGGGGGTTCAGCGCATGCGCACTTACGCGCACTTATTTTGAAAAGTAATTATTAGTTGCATCGGCAGAGACCGGATGCAAGTGCGTGCTCCTACTTAAGGATTTCCACTTGTTGCTGCTATTAGTATTATATGCTTTGCATTGGACTTTGATGTCTTTACAGGCCTGTTTACATGGGAACTATTTTTCTTTGCGCCATTATAAAACACGGAGTACCAATACTTATTATAACTTTCCAGTCGTTTCTTTTGATTTGTTTTGTCTGTTTGGTTGTTTAGCATGTTGTTGTTTTTTTGCTTATTGTTTTTTTGCTTATTGTTTTACTTGTTAGCGTTTCGAATGGACCACAACTTGCTGGGTGTGTGTGTGTGTGTGTGTGTGTGTGTGGGGGGGGGGGGGGGGGGGGTAAACATCTTGAAAGGCGCACGTAATAAACATTGTGTTGGGTTTTATCATGATTATTGCCAATAAGATTGTGCTATATTTCGTTATCTTAAATACTGCTTTGTTGCTTTATAACCTATTCTCTTCTATTGGCAATAGACAATAACAACAACACACTTTACGTTCTTTTATAATGAGACCGGACATGTCAGTTACAAAACTAGGAGAACTGAATCCAATGCAGATACTAGCTATATTGCAGGGTGGGGGTGGGGGGGGTAAGAGAGAGGGAGAGAGATGGAGAAGTAGTTGAGAGAGAGAGAGAGAGAGAGAGGGGGGAGGAGGGAGAGAGAATGAATATTGCAGGGGTCTAGGGCATACAGGATACGGAGATGAAGTTGGGGGGGGGGGATTAAAAGTTGTTTGGCAGAATTCTAAAATATTTGTTTGCATGTATGTGTGTGTGTGTGTGTGTGTTGTGTGTGTGTGCATGTGTGTGTGTGCGCGTGTGCGCGTGCGCGCGTGCGTGCGTGCGCGCGCGTGCGTGTGCGTGTGTATGTGTGTGTGTGTGTGTGTGTGTGTGTACTCGCGCGTGTATGCGTATTATGAGATGGGCTAATATAAAAGTAACGTACTATAGCGTTGGATGTGTGAATCCCTTGGGTACACTCGAGAAGCTTAACTTTAGCTATGAAATTTCATTTTTATAAACATTTAATTACACAATTATGTATCAATCAATAGCTCAAATGTTACCCTGTTTCTTTTTTTGGCGCATTTTTTGTTTCTGTTGTGATAAAGTGAAACTGTTCTATTTTTTTTTCCCAATCAATGGTTATCGAGGATATTATTCTGAGCCATTATCGTGAATGCAAGTTTTGGATTGCTCTGTTTTCGTTTTTTTAATTTTTGTTAATGATAGAAACATTCTTAGTTCACTTATGTTGCTGTTACAAACAATGTTATTCAAAATATAAACGGGGGAAGTGTTAACCGTGCTTTTTTGTTTAAAACAAAACAAAACTGTATATCTTTTTTTCCCTGGTACAGACACAGTTTCATCTTGCCATGCTACTTCATTCAGCAGTGTTGGAGGATGCACACAACGTGGTTAAATGCTATGTTATTATTGTAAAATTATATAAAAGAATGTTTATTATATTATTTGATCACATGGGTGTGCAATCTGTATTTCTTTTTTCTGGTTTTTTAAAGACAAGGAAACCGTAATAATATTGACAGTGAACCACTAAGATCATTTCAATTTTTGAGGGTTAATGTGAATGCTAAGTGTCATGAAATCGCCAATTTGTACGTCCTTTGAACTGTACTTCTTTAATTAAGCTCAGAGTGCTGTACTATGCTGTGCTGTAAAACCGTAATAATATTGGCAGTGAACCACTAAGATTATTCAATTTTTGAGGGTGAATGTGAATGCTAAGTGTCATGAATTCGCCAATTTCTACGTCCTTTGAAGTGCACGTCTTTAATTAAGCTCAGAGTGCTGTACTATGATGTGCTGTATGATTATACACCGTGTTGTATTAAACGCTACTGTCTTGTTGTGTGTGTCTGTACTGCACTGTACTGCACTGTACTGTACTGTACTGCATCGTACGGCACTGACCTGCAAAGCAAAGATAAAGACACACATTCTTCTTCTTCTTCTTCTTCTGCGTCCCCAGGCCATATGGCCATAATGGGTAAGGTACGAATGTGTCCGGGTTCCAGTTTTCACTGGTGTCCCCGCCGCGTTCAGCCGACACATTCCGATTTCGGAGGAGCTCAAAGCAGATAATTATTTGGAAGATTTTCTTTTTCAAAGGCAGGAGAGTGGGTCAATAAGTCAGAAAGATAGATGACAGAAAGCAAAGGGAAAAGGCAGAGTCAACTAGAGTGACAGATTAGAGGAAGTTACAAGCACAGAACTTCCAGAAGGTGGGGGAACTATTTTTTTAAAACGAAAGACCTCCTTTTTGTTTGTGGCTCAAGCCACAAACCTATAACTCACTTTGTCGGTCTGTCGGTCGGTCTGTCGGTCCAAAATTGTCGCACATTTTGACAAAATTGTCGCACTTCAAATCGAGGCTACACTTCTGGCCGCTCTTTAAAATGATGTATTTTAAAAGCGTACAAAATAATAAACATACGTAATACAGACACTACAACAGACACGACGAGTATGCGGTGCTTCTTTCGATGAGTATAAGTAGGATAAATAGTTTTAAATGTTTTCCAAAAGATATAAAAAGTTACGAAATGGTGCAGAGATAACATTCTGGTTTACAGATTAAAATTATTGAAAATCCAGGGGAGGTAACCCATGATTGGAGTGGTAAAAATAGACCGCGTGCCACAAACTATCGCGCTGGTTAAAGGAAGGGTCTTATCTGGCATGGAAACGAGCAAAACACAATTACATTCAATCCAAAAGTAGCGCATACGTTTTTTGTTTCTTCTCTTTAAAAAAACCCCCGGATGACCTTAGAAAATTAAAGAAAAAGGACAGACCGGCTCGCCCCTTAATCCCTATCCCATCCTGAGCCCACTGTCCCAGCAAAATTAACTCTCTTGATTTTTTCTAGTCAGGTGTGACCCACATACAAATGTCCCCCCAAAAAAACCCAAACGAGGCTGCTCTTCAAAATGATGTTTTGGTTTGAATTTGGGGTCATTTGTATGGGAGTCACACCTGGCCAAAATAAGATTTCTTACCAGCGTTAAGAGGGAAAACGCGTGAAAACGCTGATTTTCGCACGTGACGTGGTGGGTCTTTCATCTTTTCTTTCCACCTAACTCCACCAGAAACGCTTGAAGAAAAAACAGAAGAGCCGTCAGAAGAGTAGGCTTAGTAATGAAACGTTGAATGAACCTGTTGCTGTTTAATTAACCTGGGCCTGTATTCACATTGAGATAGCATGAGACTTAGCATCATGCTAACTTAGAAGCTCTTCCAAAAGTCCTATTAAATCCTATAGGACATTGGAAGAGCTTCTAAGTTAGTATCATGCTAAGTCTCATGCTATCTCAACGTGAATACAGGCCCTGCATCTGTACCTTTACCAGATAATATCCCAAGATGGCGGCTGTGTCGACAGCGGATATCCATCCATTCTGCCACTGGTATATAATTTTAATTTATATTGCTTTTTGTGCTCAGCATGCGTATTTGTAAAATCCCTAGCATGCAAAGTAGTGATTTACTTATTTAGCAAATTACCTCCCCCCACACGTGCCTGTGTGGGTGGGTTGTCGGGTGTATGACTAATGTTTTTAATATATTCTGCGTATGAATATTCTCTGGTGTTTAGCCAGTCATGTTGATGACACTATTCTAATCCCAATACATATGTTTTGGTTTTGATGTTTAAGAGGTGTACCGTTTTAGAACGCTTTTACATCTGTTGCCTAGGCATTACAAAGCCCGCATTATTTGGTTTCAAAAATGATCTCTCGTTTGAAAAGTAAAATCTTGTCGTTTTGAATGATGTCTTTGGTTTATTACATGATAACGAAAGGCTGGTGAACAATGTGTTTATAGTAAGTAGACTCATGTGTATTTTAGGATTGTTGCTTGCATAGGATCATTGATATTTCTATATATTACCATGACCCATTTGTAATTTTAAAAAACCGTGTTCGATTAATGTTCACTATAATGGCGCGGTTCTAGTTATCCTCTTAACTGATCATTATTAATTTTGCGTGAGCCTGAATGATTATTTGAATGCCAAATTTACCCAAACACTGTCACTTCGTCAACCACCGTATTCCTACTATGGTTATTGTGATGATGTTCAAAATGATGATGATGAACCCATAATCAGCATGTTGCTTGATTGTCAAAACATCTGACCATCTCTGCCACCACCCGCTGTCTGTTGTTGCTATGTGAAACCGAAGGGTCATGCTCTATCCCAGTGCAATGCAATGTCCCGTTTCTGTTTTGTATCCTCACTTCTAATTCGTAAAAGTGTGTCTTTTGTATCGCAAGGCATTAACAAGCAACATTGCATCGTACCTTGTGTCAACGTCCATATTCTGTAAGCTTAAAAACTGACCCAAGTTCACATATCAGTGTTGTCCTGTTGGCTCTTGAGACACTCTAAAGAAAAGAACGTTCGATTCACATTCTGCACGTGCTACTCGTACGGATCTGTGCAATGAACGTAGCCTTTTCCCAAGTTGTTTGTCTTCACTTTTTGTCTTGGTATCTTTGCTGATGCATTGTGGACCTGTCATGATCAGTTGGGTCATTTTCTCTATAAAACCTTCATATTGTTGTCGAAACTAAGTCCTGCCTAATCATTCTATTAGTTCCGTCATTTCTTGCTCAATACCAGACGCGCAATGTGTAGCGGTCGGAGACGATCTTTTTGTAAAGACGCAGAAAAGGTAGGGGGTTAACGTGTCAGCTGTATGATGCCAAACATTATCTGGAACCAAAACGACTGGGGTGGTAAGTACGCTACAGACTTTACTGGACCACCTAACCCAATGCAGACGGTATCGCCTGTTAGCTCTTTCATCATGTAGTTTCATGAATGACAAGGCTCCTGCGATATGTCATACTCTGTCAAATGCCTTTTTGAAGTCTAAGACGAAATGCTGCTTCTTTCTGTTTGGTTATAAATTGTTAAATATTTCCTGTCAAAAAGGAATTAAATATTGTAGAATATGATGGAGTGATGTTACTGTCAGATTTGGAAACCAGATTATTCTTGGGAAACATTGTTATTTCAATCTTTTAATACTTAAAAGATACTCGATTTATGCACATTCATTACTTTATGTTACGGGGTATTTTGATAAGAATTGCGTTACTATCCTCAATTAGCAAGAGGATAATTGTGAAGACTTAGCATCTGTTAGAAACACACTGTGTTGGCCATTCTCCCGTCTGTTCTACACCTTGTTGCAAGAAGTATGTTTTGTTGTTTGGTTACATACCCTGGCTAAAAGACTCCAGGGATCATCCCAACAGTTGAAGCATTTGAACACTATGGTACAAATGCATCAGCTAGGGATGAGAACATTGCGTGTGTGACCGTTTTTGATTACCCCGCCACGTGGGCAGCCACACTCCGTCTTCGGGGGAGCAAGAATTAGTATTAATGACAGAGAAATGAGCTGATAAAAGATGAGAGCACCTTGAGTCGACCCCCCCCCCCCCCCCCCCCCCCCCCCCCCCCCCCCCCCCCCCCCCCCCCCGCTGCAAACCCTTCCAATGATTTACTCTACTATTTTCCCCCTTTTGTTTTTCTACAACCTTCCATTCTATTGATGATGTACTTCTGCTTACTCGAGTGCTCCTCCTTCTCCTCCTCCTCCTCCTCCTCCTGTTGTTATCTTATGAATGTGTTGTCGGTTGTGGTATGTGGACCATGTTATCTTGTATTGTCTTATCAAGTGTATGCTATTCGTTATTTGTTATTTTCTGATATTACTTCATGTCTGATGTTCTATTTATATTTCAATTTGTAAAGCGCACAGAGCATGCTCATAGTGAGGATTGTTAGCGCTATAGCAAATAAAAAAATATTAATATTATTATCCTCCTCCTCCTCCTCCTCCTCCTCCTCCTCCTCCTCATCATCATCATCATCATTATCATCGTCATTGTCGTCGTAGTCGTTGTTATTTTCATTATCATTGCGATCATCATCACCGTTATCCAAACTAAGTATTTGCATTCCTTGTTGCTTGCCGGGGATTTTGTGCACCCACTAAAACCATTTTAATGGCTTTAAATATTTTTTAATAGAAATCTGAGTTTAGTGCGTATAAACATTAGCCTACGAATATATCCCATTTCAGCCAGATATGTGAAATCTAATTCTAATTTTCATTGCAAAACGATGCTGAGAGGACCAGTTTATTAGAAAGTGGCCCCAGGCTTACACACTCGGTTGAAGGAAACTTGACAATGTTCTTCAAATGTTCCATACCTTTGGTTGTAAGATGCTTATGTGTTATTGGTTGTTGTTGGTTTCCTAAAACAGTTTCTGTATGTCAAACAAACATGAGTTTCTTGGTATTTTTCTCTTAACTCCCCCCCCCCCCCCCCACACTTTTGATTAGTTTTAAAACTAGCTATGTACAGCACCCCCAAAGTTTCCTTACATCCTCGTTTGCAAACACAATGCAGTGCCATGAGTTCTCTTTTCACTAACATGCACACTCTCTTATCTCTTCGTCTTCAGTTGGGATCATTTCTAAATACAACCATTTACACAATGTCTTATTTGGGTAATCTCAGGAATGCACATTCTGAGTCATTTTAGTTTACTAGAACATTCTACTTTTGAATAACACCATCCTACCCAACCCCGCCCCCCCAAAAAAAAAAAGAAAGAAAGAAAAAAACACACACACAAAAACGAGTGAGAGAGAACTCGAACGAGAACTCGAATATTTCAATTGCACAGACAAAGTAGGGAGAGAGAGAGAGAGAGAGAGAGAGAGAGAGAGAGAGAGAGAGAGAGAGAGAGAGAGAGAGAGAGAGAGAGAGAGAGAGAGAGAGAGAGAGAGAGAGAGAGAGAGAAATGCCTAGAAAAACTAACTTAATCTTTTTAACAGCTCTCGGGTGTAAAGCAAACGTGCTTTTTTATTTAAGAAAAAGAGACCTGAAAGGTCATTGACCACAAAGTATTGCCGTTGAGTACTTGGCCATTATTGTTAAACTCTCCCTGTGTACATTCACACTGACCATGAATGTTGAATGATACTAGCGATATTCTAGGTAAAGTTGTACCATTTTTTGTTGTAAACGCCTTTTGTGTCTGCCTAAGAGTATCATACTTACTGCGACTGCTCAAAACACAATAAAAGATCATTGATTTTGTTTGTTTATAAACGTTTCTCATAAATGACATGCGCGTACGCTAAATATTTGCTCACGTCTTTTTTGTGTGTGTGGTGTTTGTTAGTTTGATTTTCAAAGAAAGGAAAGGAGGGGTGGGGGGGGGGGGTGGTGGTGTTGGGGGGGGGGGGGGGGGGTAATGCACTTTGTTTTTACGGAGGCCTGTGAAAACATTATTCTGGAGTTGAAATCCTTTATTTTATTTTTATCAACAAATAGGGCCTGCTACTAGATTCTGTTTAATATTCTGAAAAAATATAGTCTGCGGGTGCGCACGCGTTTTCCTCTTATGATGCCAAACTTATAGTTTTGTCATGTAGGCCTATCATGTTCGTGTTTTAGAATGAAATAGGACAGTTTGTGCTTATTGTAACATTGGTTTTTCTTCAAATCATTATTTTGTTGACCATGCATAAATTTAAAAAAACAAAAAAACTCAAAGCAAAACTGAAACAGACTGCAACGTCACTGACCAAAGTACCACAAACAAATACACAAGTGCAGAGTGACGTTAGTTTATTGACGAGACAAAACAGAACGTGTAATAGTTCAACAAAAATGTCTTTTTCAAACAACATAGACAACACAACAATACTTGCCCTCTTCACAGTCGAGCAGTCTCCAAATTACCAAGCTTAGAGAATCGCTTTTGCAAAGGCCATAGCAGCAGTGCCTGTTAACCATTTTGACTAGCGTCAAAACACTATGGCGTCGTGTTTGCCCGAACTGGAAGTCAAGGCCTTTAGCCAAGGTCAAGGTCGCGCGCTCGTGGCAAATCGCCTAATGGAGACTGCTCGACTGTGAAGAGGGGAAGTATTGTTGTGCTGTCTATGTTGTTTGACAAAGACATTTTTGTTGAAATATTACACGTTCTGTTATGTTCCGTCAATAAAATAACGTCACTCTGCATTTGCCTAAATACGTTTTCAACTTTCAGCGACCAGAATGGACCAAGGGAGAAAGTGAACGGCTGCCTCTTTCAAAAGACACCCCCCCCCCCCCCCCCCCAACATAATACTGTATTATTCTGAGAAAAAGTACTCTAGCGCACGCTTGTCTACAATACTTGACAAATACTACCCATTGTAAGCCAGTCACGCCTTCTTCCTCTTCCGTTTTGTTCTTTGTTTTTTCCCCTTCTGATTCAAACTGATGCTATTGATTCTATTCTTTGTGGGTCAATTGTTTTTTTGGGTATGATCATTGTTGAAGCTCACGAGCGATGTAAGCAAAATGCTCAATGAATTATCGTTAATTTAAAGCTTACTTTTTGATTGAACTTATGATTTGTTGAGAAGCATTGGGGGGAAAGTTACGTTTATTTGACTACAAGGTGCAAGACAGGCAAACGTTGCTTTTATTTTGTTGACGTGTCTGTCTGTCATTTTGTTGTTGTTGTTGTTACTGAGCATAGGCCTACGTTTGGATGTTTTCTTAGCGTCCCTTGTCAATGAGTGACAGATGACTGTCAAGCATGATGTCATCGAGTGACAGATGACTGTCAAGCATGGTGTCAATGACAGATTACTGACCTGAAGACGGGTATTCGGAATAGTTAGCTCAGTGACTAAGAGGAAACATTTATCATTTTCTGCTCAGATGTCATTTGTCTCGGTGAAGCGCGACCGCGGAAATCAATGATTTCAATGGTTAACACGGTACAGGACTGTTGTCGATTCGCTCGTTCATAACATTTTGTGAGAATAACATTGCTCAGTGAATTTCGCGCGCGGTTTCTAGCCTTGCCATATCCTCTCTAAAAGGCGGATCATTATATTTGTGTTTTTGACTTGACTGCTTGTGTCACGAATCTTCGGGTAGGCCATTATATTCAATAACACACTATTATAATGATGCTTGGTAGCTGTTTTTTTTTGGTGTTTGGATTTGTTTTTAGCGGGAGGAAAATTGTCCTCGTCCAGTGTCTTGTCCTCGGCCAGTGCTTCTGGTCAATGGATGTTCGTCCATGCTCATAGTTTGCTGTGTTTCGAGGAGTCTTGGCCAAAACGTACTGTCAACTTTCTGCGTTTCTTTCGTGATGGTACGTTTAGGCAATTAATAATAATAATAATAATAATAATAATAATAATAATGAACATTTATATAGTGCTTTTGCAGGGACACCAAAGCACTTAACAGGGACATTAAAACACAAATAAGTTAACATTATTGGCCACTGCAACTAGGGTTATTAACGCCCTTGACAGTGAGAGTGAAGCCCGTGTTGGTCAGTACTGAAATGGGCATTCACTCTTGCGAAAGGCAGCCATTTAGTGGCCTCAAATAGGGTTATTGGCGAGAGTTATTCCCTTGTTTGGTCAGTACTCAAGCATCTACCAAGGGCATTCACTCTAGCAAAACATGGTTGCTGCAGTGGCCAATATGCATACGACTTAGTACAGTCAAATCAAATATACATAGAATAACATTATTTAAGCAAAGCACTGTTCACAAGCACAATTGAAACAATATCACAAGATTACAATATTACAATATTATAAGAAAAGAAACAAAGTTGCTAGGGAAACAAAGTACACGAGCTACGTTATCGCACAAACACACACACACACACACCAATAGAGAAGCACACACACACACACACACACACACACACACACACACACACACACACACACACACACACACACACATTCACACACACACACACACACACACACACACACACACAGAGAACACACACACACACACACACACACACACACACACACACACACACACACACACACGCGCACGCACGCACGCACGCACGCACGCACGCACACGCACGTACACGCACACGCACACACACACACACACACACACACACACACACACACACACACACACGAATAGACAGACACACGATCAAACAAACAAACATAGGTTGGGTTTATATTATATGGTGTGGGATCATTGCAACTATGTTGAGCTGACAGCTGCGGTTGTTGATGCTTGTTTTATTTGTATATATATATTTTTTTGCAGAGCGCACACTCACACATTTATTGTATTTTTGCTGCTCAAGACTTTGTACACATCGCCACCAATCAAAAGCGTGCTTAATTAACCCTTTCACCGCCAAAGTCGCATTTTAGCACCACAGTGATTTAACACCTATGTCACTAAAAGGCATCAAATTGGGGTCTATTATCTAAAGACCCTATGGCTTGTACCCACGTGTCGTCATATCCGGCCACAAGGAGCGTGCCATATTATGGGAGACCGCCATCTTAGTCAGTAACTTTGTTTGAAAAATGCCAGATCGATGCTGTTTACACACAAATCTGACTAAGATGGCGACACTTCCGTTGGAAGGGTCGAGATGCGCACGCAGGTGGGGGGGGGGGGGAGCCATTGTCTTAGCTTTGGGAAGTAAGGATAGATCTTACTTTGTATATGTCACAGAAGAATCCCCAATACTGCAGATGGATTTTGTTCTCTACCCAGGTAAAGTGGATGGAATGTTTGGCTGAAATATGGCTGGCGGTGAAAGGGTTAAGTCAATTACAAGAATGCGCAGACCTTCGCCAAATGCTACACGATTGGGCAAAGGTCTGCTGTCGATCCATCTGTCCAGTTTAATTCAAATTGTAACCTCCAATATACTCGGTTTAAACGTTTTTTAGATTTTATTCAACAATGTCAAATTATAAACAATAACGAGGTAACTGGGTAACAACAAGCATATAGCTTATAACGTACCCGTACACAATACATTACATATCATTCAAATGACGGAAGGTGTGTTCTCACCAATTAGAAAATATTATTTCAATATTTAGAAACATTATTCACAAACTAACAAACAAAGTGAACAAAAATAGAAAAACCAGAAAAGAAATGTCACATTTTGGAAAAATCACCACCAAAAAAAAAGAAAAGAAAGGAAGGAGGAAAACAAAAGGGGGATTGAGAGACAAATTAATCAACAATTTGATGACTCAATATGACACTCATTAAAACATCCCACAAAAGTAATTACAACCATATTTACATATGCTTTACAAATTTTACAAATATACTTGATTATGTGGTAACCGTGAAATTATGACGCGGCCAGTTAAAGAACGAGTCATTATCTTCCTAAGCGAATCGCGTCATTGATTATTATTTATTTAAAAAAAATAAGAGGTAAAAGATTGCTTGACCACAGTCATGTTTTTGATTTGAGAAAACTGATGACGAAAGATGTGTCTGATCCTGACTTTTTATCAGGACGTGTGTATTTTGTAGTCGTTCAGGAATTATAGCGTCCCCCCCCCCTCCCCCCCCCCCCCATCACCCCACCCCATTTCTTCTCTACCTTATCACATCCTTTAACCCTTTCGCCGCCAGCCATTTTTCAGCAAAAAATGTCCACTAAGCTTACCTGGGTAGAGAGAAAAAATCTGTCTGTAATATTGGGGATTCCTCTGTGACATATTTAAGGTAAGGCCTATCTGTACCTCCCAAAATTAAGAGAACAGGGTTTTTGAATAACAGACCCTGATTTGATGCCATTAAGTGACATGGGTGTTAAATCATTGTGGTGCAAAAATGCGACATTGACGGTGAAAGGGTTAAAAAAAAAAAAGGAGACCCCCCCCCCCCCCCCCAATCTTATTTAAAAGCAGGAAACTTTCAATATAATAATCTTCTGAAACTATGCCGTACGCTTTGAAGAATTGGTGGGTACGGATGATTAGGGTCGGAGAATGGTGTAAAATGTTGGTGGAGAAGGAGGTGGCGGGGGGTGGGGGGTGGGGGGGGTGGGGCTAAACTATAAGAAGGAATAAGGGCTGTGGGGGTGAAACGGGCTATGGAATCGAAGTGGAGGAGGGCTTATTTCGGCGTTAACCTGGGCGTGTATTCACGAGTACGTCTTAGACAGTCAACACGGGGTAGTAGTATGTGAATTAGACTAAACTCCCAAAACGATTGGCTGCTTAGCCTAATTTACATACTACTACCCGTGTGGACTGTCTAAGAGGCTCTCATGATCACAAGCCCTTTAAGTCTTTAATCCAGTGTTCATGTTTACTAGTGTTGTAACTGAAGCGAATGCTTTGCGCGTGTTATTGTCTATTTATCTCTCTATATATAACGTTGTTACCAATGTAATGATTTCAGAACTTGTTAATGTAACGAATCTTCTCTCTGCGTAAGAAGACAAGACTTTTTTTGGTGTGTGTCTAGCTATGGACAAGGTGATTGTACATGATTATCCATGTTGTTCCTGTTACAAGTGGCTCTGTAGAAAGTATACACAACCCGCCTCTTTCACAGGTCCGCCGTGAGCAAGTCCCATTTTGTGATGAATACGTAGCCTATTATTCATACTTATTTTTGTTCTACCATCACACATGTGAAAACCAGTAACTGCACGTAGTCTTGTCTTCTCTTCCACATCCGTAACATGACACGTTTGGTGACAGATATAACCCTAGTTGTAAGCATAAACACATGTCTCGTTCCTGTTCTTAACGAGGCAAATCGTGTGAAGACAGTTACTGTATTACTGTATGTATCTTCCTTTTTCACTTTTTCGTTCTGTAGCAAGCATTGTCCAATGAAAGCTGCAGTGACTGTTCTCACCGCAACGAGGCAAGCAGTTTGTTACAATCATCTCCATTGCCCTGCCATTCTGTCTGATTGTGTAACAAGGCAAGCAGTTTGTTCAAATAATCCCCCCTGCCCTGCCATTATGTGTGATTGTAGCAAGGCAAGCAGTTTGTTCAAATAATCCCCCCTGCCCTGCCATTCTGTCTGATTGCAGCAAGGCAAGCAGTTTGTTCAAATACTCTCATGTGGCCTGCCATTCTGTCTGATTGTAACAAGGCAAGCAGTTTGTTCAAATAATCTCCCGTGCCCTGCCATTCTGTCTGATTGTAGCAAGGCAAGCAGTTTGTTTCATCTCTCGTGCCCTGCCATTCTGTCTGATTGCAACAAGGCAAGCAGTTTGTTTCATCTCTCGTGCCCGGCCATTCTGTCTGATTGTAGCAAGGCAAGCAGTTTGTTTCATCTCTCGTGCCCGGCCATTCTGTCTGATTGCAACAAGGCAAGCAGTTTGTTTCATCTCTCGTGCCCTGCCATTCTGTCTGATTGTAGCAAGGCAAGCAGTTTGTTTCATCTCTCGTGCCCTGCCATTCTGTCTGATTGTAGCAAGGCAAGCAGTTTGTTTCATCTCTCGTGCCCTGCCATTCTGTCTGATTGTAGCAAGGCAAGCAGTTTGTTTCATCTCTCGTGCCCTGCCATTCTGTCTGATTGTAACAAGGCAAGCAGTTTGTTTCATCTCTCGTGCCCGGCCATTCTGTCTGATTGTAACAAGGCAAGCAGTTTGTTTCATCTCTCGTGCCCTGCCATTCTGTCTGATTGTAACAAGGCAAGTGTTTTCTACTGTAAGGCTCAGCCATCATTTATTTTTCTAATCAACCAGAACTTCAACGTCAATGTCTCCCCATGGGAAACCCTGGCACAGAACAGACCAGCATGGCGTGGTGCAGTAACAAAGGGAGCCACCAACTTCGAGGCACACCGTATCGAGACATCGCAGGCAAAGCGTGAGGCACGCAAGATCCGCCTAAACACTCGCAGCTCTGCAACCCCGGCAGATCCCCCCAACTCTTTCTCCTGTGCCTCACTGTCAGAGATCCTTCCTGGCTCGCATTGGCCTCACTAGCCATCATTATGCGAACTCATCCAGCATCCTAGATTTCCACAAGGACGAACTGTTGAAACATGGTCATCATCCCTCGGGACCGACGAACGAACGAAAGGCTTTGGAAGATTGTACAGTATGGCATTTTTGTGTTTTTTTCATCCCCGAACCTGTTCCGTCCGGCGTGCCTCCGTCCGGCTATTCGTCCGTTTGTCTAAAAAACTATTCGGTCTATCATCATCAAATTTGGCATACTAGTTTGCCAAGATGCAAGCTATCCTCTGATGTATTTAGTTTTACATTAAGGTCAAGGTCGCGCCAGTTACGAGGTTCAAACCCCGAAACACATAATCGCTAATATCTGGCGAAGTTTTGCATGTATTTCAATGCAGGTTTTTTTCACAACATTTTTCACAACATTTCAACATTTCACAGTTGTCATGAATTTTTCTGTGTGCTCGTTATTTAAAAAAAAAATCTTACAGATAGTGGGTCGATCCTGGAGATACTGCAATACCAGGAAAGACCACTTTGAGGGAATATTTATAGTGTGTGCTTAATATAATATTACCTATCACGCTGACTCTAAACTGACGCTAACCCCTATCTTCAACCCAGACCTTCTCTGTACACAACTCTATGCTTTCCACAATAGAGATGGCATGGGGGGGGGGGGGGGGGGGGGGACCTCTGGACCCAACAGACACCCAAACATTGCATCACGGGGCTTGACTGGCTTGACCCACCCCCATCTGCACGTGATACCTTTCCCCTTCCTTGTTGCTCTCACCCCCCCCCCCTATCCCACCCCCCAATCCCCTCTGTATTCCTTTCTCGTTACTCCCCCCCTTCTCCCTACATCCCCGCCCTTTCCATTCCCGCCTTTTCCTTTTCTCCCCTGGATCAAGCTGGACTAGAGGTCAGGAGTGTGGGTGGGGTGGGGGGTTACAGGTGGTGGTGTGTTGGGGGGGGGGGGGGGGAGAAGGGAGATGGAGGTAAGGTGGGGGGAGGGTGTGTATTTCAATGCAGGTTTTGTTTTCACAACATTTCTTGATGAATGGTCTAAATGGTCTCCCCGCTTTGTGTACAGCCGAAACATTCCGATTTCGGAGTAGCTCGGCGATGCTGCGAGGGGATTTTGCAGCCGCTCGGCGTTGCACTTGTTGGTGTCTGTAGCAATTCAAGCTTTCAATGAAAACAGATACTATACTAATTCTAAGGTACTACTACTACTATGGAAGGCAATCAACTTTATCTCTTTTTTAAAATATAAAATGCAAGCGTTAAAACGTAAAACGCCAATGTCGTTGCAACAAAGAAAACGTCCCGTTGTGTGCCCAGGCAAGCAAATGAATGCAGTTGTTGTTTTTATCCCAACAATTATCTCATGAATGTTTATGCTATCTTTTTTGGGGTTGATGAGTACAAAGCTGGTCAGAGTGAATGAAAGAACAGGGTCCATACGATGGATTGGGGGACATTAATGCACGTGACAAAGGACTACAGTTAGGAAAGTAGGACAAAGCTTTTACTGTTGTGCAACTTATTGTTCTTTGTTCAGAGAGTGGTATTTGAACGGGCATAGCATCCACAGCATAAGTCAGAATACTGAAAAAGTACACATCGGGGCTGCTTTCGAAATTGTATGCATACACACACGCAAGGTGAAATAATTATGCTTAACTTTGCACCCCGTGGGGATACCGGGGGGTCTTTTGTATAAATAGTTCCCCCACCTTCTGGAAGTTCTGTGCTTGTAGCTTCCTCT
>CM065683.1:60430955-60433455 GCA_017654935.2 Phymorhynchus buccinoides | reverse complement strand
ATATATGTGTGTGTATGTGTGTTGTGCGTGTGTGTGTATATATGTGTGTGTTGTGTGTGTATGTGTGTGACAACACATAAGCCTATCCATTAAGTCGCACAGACAGACAGGCAGACAGACACGCAGACAAACAAACAGATGCCTACTTAGGGCCTACCTAACTCCTTGTGCCTGCAATGGTGCCTGTCTTTCAGGGCAGGCTGGCTGTTTCCTTGTCTGTCTATCAACCAGGATGGTGATGAGATTAGCGTCCAATCGGCCAGAGACCCTTATGGACGGTCTCTATCAGCGATTCAACATACAGTATTTATACGGCGCTGAATATAAATCATTTCAAAGCGCACAGACACGTTAGCATTCATAACACATTCAAACAAAAACGCAATACAAAGCGAACACACGCGCATAACATAAATGGAACACAGCAGAAACAGACCTAAAGGCAAGGGAGGGAAGAGAAAGAGAACGGAGCTTTAATGGCGGGGAGACAGGTGGGTTTTGAGGTTTCGATCAACCATTCACTGCTATGATTCACACAACATTTCTTTTTTTGATATATAAGACTTAAAAACTGGACACAAAACTCTGCTAGCACCTGTACACATTTCTTCCTCAACATCGTCACTGTAAAGAAAAAGAGTGGAAATTAAATTCGTTCGTACGCCTGAGCATAAGGCCGGGTTCACATTAGACGCGTAAGTTCCGTACGGAAACCCCCAAATAAGTGGAAGAAAGAAGGATAAAAGTGTACGCATATAAGGGAAATTCGGACACGTGCGCAATATTTTTTCCCCTTCTTTCTTTTACTTATTTACGGACTGCGCACGGGTTTCCGCACGGAATCTCCGCATGTATGTGTACGTACCCTAAGGCTGTGTCAGACCAATTAACATAAGCTAGAACACTATGGCTACATCACATGTTGTTATGTTCTGCATAGTTATGCGGGGATTGTCTTTAGCCATGGCAAGCCCCTTTGCATAACATCATCAGTCCAAAATCCTCCGAAGTCGGAGTGTGGTTGGTCACGTGGCGGGGTAATAAAAACGGTAATATAAATGCCAATTATAAATGTTAATATAAATGCATAATCATTAATATTCTACTGCTAGTACTAGTTGACTTTTTCTTTCTTTCTTTGCTTTTCTTTTCAGCTGAGTAGATGTGCCCCACCTAAGGATAATGTAGTATTCATGAGTGTATATGCATGGTACTGATTGTGTGTGTGTGTGTGTGTGTGTGTGTGTGTGTGTGTGTGTGTGTGTGTGTGTGTGTGTGTGTGTGTGTGTGTGTGTGTGTGTGTGTGTGTGTGTGTGTGTGTGTGTGTGTGTGTGTGTGTGTGTGTGTGTGTTTTCAGCTGAGTAGATGTGCCCCACCTAAGGATAATGTAGTATTCATGAGTGTATATGCATGGTACTGATTGTGTGTGTGTGTGTGTGTGTGTGTGTGTGTGTGTGTGTGTGTGTGTGTGTGTGTGTGTGTGTGTGTGTGTGTGTGTGTGTGTGTGTGTGTGTGTGTGTGTGTGTGTGTGTTTTCAGCTGAGTAGATGTGCCCCACCTAAGGATAATGTAGTATTCATGAGTGTATATGCATGGTACTGATTGTGTGTGTGTGTGTGTGTGTGTGTGTGTGTGTGTGTGTGTGTGTGTGTGTGTGTGTGTGTGTGTGTGTGTGTGTGTGTGTGTGTGTGTGTGTGTGTGTGTGTGTTTTTCAGCTGAGTAGATGTGCCCCACCTAAGGATAATGTAGTATTCATGAGTGTATATGCATGGTACTGATTGTGTGTGTGTGTGTGTGTGTGTGTGTGTGTGTGTGTGTGTGTGTGTGTGTGTGTGTGTGTGTGTGTGTGTGTGTGTGTGTGTGTGTGTGTTTTCAGCTGAGTAGATGTGCCCCACCTAAGGATAATGTAGTATTCATGAGTGTATATGCATGGTACTGATTGTGTGTGTGTGTGTGTGTGTGTGTGTGTGTGTGTGTGTGTGTGTGTGTGTGTGTGTGTGTGTGTGTGTGTGTGTGTGTGTGTGTGTGTGTGTGTGTGTGTGTGTTTTCAGCTGAGTAGATGTGCCCCACCTAAGGATAATGTAGTATTCATGAGTGTATATGCATGGTACTGATTGTGTGTGTGTGTGTGTGTGTGTGTGTGTGTGTGTGTGTGTGTGTGTGTGTGTGTGTGTGTGTGTGTGTGTGTGTGTGTGTGTGTGTGTGTGTGTGTGTGTGTGTGTGTTTTCAGCTGAGTAGATGTGCCCCACCTAAGGATAATGTAGTATTCATGAGTGTATATGCATGGTACTGATTGTGTGTGTGTGTGTGTGTGTGTGTGTGTGTGTGTGTGTGTGTGTGTGTGTGTGTGTGTGTGTGTTTTCAGCTGAGTAGATGTGCCCCACCTAAGGATAATGTAGTATTCATGAGTGTATATGCATGGTACTGATTGTGTGTGTGTGTGTGTGTGTGTGTGTGTGTGTGTGTGTGTGTGTGTGTGTGTGTGTGTGTGTGTGTGTGTG
>CM065683.1:60418455-60420955 GCA_017654935.2 Phymorhynchus buccinoides | reverse complement strand
GAGAGAGAGAGAGAGAGAGAGAGAGAGAGAGAGAGAGAGAGAGAGAGAGAGAGAGAGAGAGAGAGAGAGAGAGAGAGAGCACTGTTTTGTCTTTAAGTATTTGTTGTAAGTATGTTTTTTTTGGGGTTTTTTGGTGTGTGTTTAATTTTTTGGGGGTTTAATTTTTTTGTTCTATTTCAATTTATATTGATTCAGTTTAGGCCTACTTTCCCCCCCAGAACACAAGAAAGGGTGGTAATTTCCAGTGTCCCACTTCCATGTGACCAGAGTCTTCACCTGTTAATCAGGAGGAAATGTGCCCATTCAATTCCGCAGTAAATGGGCTCACGGCTACTCCAGCACTTAGAGAAGGCAAAAACCCCACCATTAACCCTTTCACCGCCAGCCATCTTTGAGCCAAAAACGTTCATTTAATTGACTTGGTTACAGAAAATATGTTGTCTGCAATATTGTGGAATATCTCTGTGACACATTTAGAATAGAGTCAATCCTTACTGCCCAAATTTAGGAACGCAGTACCATCGAATAACAGACCCTGATTTCGAGGGTTTTAACGACATGGGTGTTACATCGTGGTGGTGCAAAAAATGCAACCTTGGCGGCGAAAGGGTTAATATGGGGATCAAGGCTTGTCTTAACAATCAAATGTTGGAAACGTAATGAACGAGACGAGGCTTAGGGAGAAGCGATAACGTTGAATACCGATGAGAAACTAACGCCGACAACTTTGCAAAGATGTCGTTGACACACTGAGCGTTAAGCAGTCGCGTCAAAAATAAAAAAGAATGGATTTTTTGTTCTGTTCCTTTTTTAATTGGACAATTTATTTAAAGTATCTCTTACAGGACCCCCCCCCCACCCCCCCAACCTCCCAACCCCCTCTCCATGTTTTTATTTTCTTTAAAATACAGACAGACATCAGCGAAAGTTAATACTATTTTGTTTTCACAAGAGCAGAAAACAAAAAACAGCTCAATCAATAGGAATTGTTCGGAAATAATTAGGGGAGTAATTTCATGGTGTGTGGGAGTGATCTTGCCTAATTCAATCGGTCAAACATGGGGAGTTACTCTACCTTCAGGTAGACCCCCCAGCTTTCGGCTCGTGTGTTTGATTATACTTAAGCCTACATCACTTAGAACACCGTGCGTCATTTTAAAATTGATGTCATTTATATTTTTGCGTCACATTTTGCAAATTCTCTCAGTTTGTGGATACTGGACGCCCCTCATGTTTTCTAAAAAAACATGTTTCCAAGTCGCTGACTCCATCCTGCGATTTCAAGCTTCGACGCCATTGTTGCATCGTTGCTATGGCATTTGACCGAGTAATTGAGGTAAGCAACTCTAATTTTCACGAAGTGCCCTGCCCTAGGTTTTGTTTCCTCCGAAAATCGTCTATTCGTTTCATATTTGACACATACATGTATTCACAATAGCTTTGTTTCAAAACCTGTATTATAGTTTTGAAAGAGTAGCTAAACGAATTAAGCAACTTACCAGCTGGGAGAAAAGGAAACTAAAACAACAACCGCGGTTACTCAAAAAGTGTCCACATTCCGTGCGTCCAAGTCTCCAGGAACTGAGTCTGTAGACACGAGTTCGGCTAAGACAAACTAATCCTGGATGGAAATGCAAATGAGTCTAAACTACCAATCCGATTGTTCGGTTACATTGTTTTCTTCATCTCAGTATCCTGGCCACCTGGAAATGTTGTTGTTGTCGTGCCCTGGCTAAAAGGCTCCAGGGATCACCCCAAAGCCGAAGCGTTTGAACACTATGGTACAAATGCACCAGCTAGGGATGAAAACATTACGTGTGTGGCCGTTTTTGATTACCCCGCCACGTGAAACAGCCACACTCTGACTTCGGAGAAACCTGGAAATAATAAGACAAGGAATTCGTGGCACCCAGTCTACGTGGTTGAGCACTTCATTGTTCTCTTGGTTTAAAAAACCCCCGTTTTACTCGTCAAAGATCTTGTTCATATTGTTACTCATCCTCTTCTTCTTCTTCTTCTTCTGCGTCCCCAGGCCATATGGCCATAATAGGTAAGATACGTATGTGTCCGGTTTTCAGTTTTCACTGGTCTCCCCGCTGCATACAGCCGACACATTCCGATTTCGGAGGAGCTCAAAGGAGAAAAATGATTTGGAAGATTTTTGTTTTGAGAAAAGGCAGAAGAATGGACCGATAAGTCAGAAAGATAGTAGATGATAGAAAGCAAAGGGGAAAGGCAGAGTCAAAGAGAGTGGCAGATTAGAGGAAGGTACAAACACAGAACTTCCAGAAGGTGGGGGAACTATTTTACGAAATACCCCCCCCCCCGGCATCCCCACGGGAGAGAACCGTGGAGGGGACGGGGTCGTCCAGCTCCCCGTATGGAGGCGCGAGGCATCCACCCACTTCCCCAGTTACTCATCCACAAAGACAATCGTTGCATGATGTAGTATTTAACGTGCGACATGCTAAGCTAGAGGGACATTTTGTGGATTCTACAG
>CM065683.1:60398455-60405955 GCA_017654935.2 Phymorhynchus buccinoides | reverse complement strand
GATGAACGCTTTACAAAGCTCCTATCAGCATAGCTAGAAGCGCGACTGGAATAACCCTCTGTTATCCAGCTCTCCGCAGAGTCTCTTAATACCTAATTAAGCTAGGACGATGACCGCGAGGCTAAACATAGGTCGCGAGGCTAAACATATACCGCAAGGCTAAACATAGGCCGCGAGGCTAAACATAGGCCGCGAGGCTAAACATATACCGCAACAAGGAATAATGCGCGCGCGTGCACGCATTTAGGATTCTGAATCTCTGTGAACTCAAATACGCTTTGCACCGAAAAACGATTTGCACGGCCTAAACACACAATGGCGAGCCAAAACATTGATTCAAAAATATGTGCCGAGTTCAAGTACCAAATTCTACGACCGGCAAAAACCTATCCAACTGACAAGTCATGACCCAGCCAGTCAGTTCCTTAGCCCCTTATGCAAAAATCAAGAAAATAATAAGAAAAATGAACCAAAGAAAACGCACACAAATATACATGTTAGCAAACCTATAACTAGCTATTCTACATTGTTACGCGCGCGTTGTTGTACGAGTTTTAACGGGATTAATACTAATTTTATGCAGCTACTGACCAAACTTCCAAGTGGCGGAATGAAGAAGAAGAATCCTCCCCACAAGACAGTCGCAGCTCTGGTCTCGCCAAGGGCTCGGGGTAAGCGCGAGCAGGTGGAAGGGGTTCCGGACCGGCCACAGCTTTCTTGCAGGACTCCAGTGAACGCCAGGGACGATGACGGGGAAGGGAGGACGATGAGAAACCAAATAAAAAGGGGGTGAAGATGGCGATGAGGATGAAGAGAAGAGATGATTTCAGCCGAAGCTCAACAGCTTCGCTATCCTCACGTCTAGGACTCGTGCAGGATAAACAATTGATAACAGGATCCTTCAGGGACGTGGCCCTCACCACACCTCAGCACTGGGCGGCCGTAGGTGGACAGAACGATGAAAAGGAGAAAGGATGAAGCGATGAAGCGATGTTGCTTAACTGAAGGAAAAATATGGAGTGACGTTTGACCGGTATAAAACTCATGAAGTCGCCAGTTGAATGTGGAGTCTCGCGAGAGGTCAGAGCTAACACGGGTTGCACGGATTTCACAAGTAGGTTGTCTCGATTAGGTTCAAAGAAAAGGAAAGATCTCGGGGTCCTTTGCGATCGAGTGGTAGACTGTGCCTTTCTCGGTCTGTTCAGAAGAACAATGTCACAAACTCGTGACAGTAACAATAACACGGTACGCAGAACATCACCATCAGTAATAAGAACAAGCAAAACAGAAACCAACCGGCCAAACAAAACATAAATGAAGAGAAGAAAAAAAAAAGAAAAAAAAAAAATTACTTCCACCACAACTTACTTCATCATCTACTACTACTACTACTACTACTACTACTACTACTACTACTACTACTACTACTACTACTACTACAATTACTATCACTACCTCCATCACCATCACTACTACTACCACTACCACTACTATTACAACTAGAGTGCCACAGTAATGTAACAATAACACGGTACGCAGAACATCACCATCAGTAATAAGAACAAGCAAAACAGAAACCAACCGATCAAACAAAACATAAATGAAGAAAAAAAAAAAAAATGACTTCCACCGCAATTTACTTCATCTACTACTACTACTACTACTACTACTACTACTACTACTACTGCTACTACTAATAATAATCATAATCATAGCATCATAATAACACAATTAGGCTAATGTAAATCAAATAAAAAGTAAAAGTAATCATAAAAGCATAATGACACAAGTAGCCTAATGTCAAACAAAAAAAGAAAAAAACACACCAAGCAAACATAATCAGAGAAACAAAATGACAGCATTAGTCTAAACAGACAAAAATGGCTCGTGTGTGGTGCATTAAGTGATAGTGAAGTTTTAATGGATGGGATTAAGAAGATGCCCCCGTAAGTTAGATTTGAAATTTGATACTGACGAAAATGCCTTTACATCTGAAGGCAGTGAGTTCCAAGCATATGGCCCTGAAAAGGAAAAGCTTGTTTTGTAAAGGTCAATGCGGGTGCGTGGAAGAACATATTTATCAGAACGATAACTACATGTGGAAGGAGTTAAGAGATTTTCTAGGTACTGGGGTGTCAAGTTACTGTGGACTTTATACATTAGGACAGCTGTGTTGTACTGTAACTGGTGTTCAAGTGGTAAAATTTCAAGATTATGAAACTTTTCTGAAGTTGACAGAGACGGATCTGGCAGGATTAGGTTGATCGCTCTTCTGTGGAGCGATGCTAGTTTTTTTAAGGTGTTTTTTTTTTAGCAGCATAGGACCATAGAGTGGATGCATAGTTGATGTGCGAGAGGCAGTGGCCATAGAAGAACATTTTACGTGCGTCTAGGTCTAGGTAGGATTGAAGTCGTTTGAGAAGGAATAGGTTGCGTGCTAGTTTATTTCTAACGTGATTTATATGTGATTGCCAGTTGAGTTTGTCATCAAGTATGACGCCTAGAACTCGATGTTCATGAACTTGTTCGATATCGTTGCCATCAATAGTTAGGTTAAGGGAATGGCGTGTTAGTTGATGCTTTTGACGGGAGGTTACAACCATGCACTTTGTTTTCTTGGGATGAATTAACATAGAATTATCCTTGCACCATTTAGATACATCATTTAAGCCTGATTGAAGAGAGTTTTGGATGTCAGTTACATTTTCCGAACTGGAATGCAGGGAGGAGTCATCTGCAAAAAGATCGCATGAAACATTTGGGTTGGATATAGACAATGGAAGATCGTTAATGAAAATACAGAACAGTAATGGACCGAGGACAGATCCCTGGGGTACACCACATTTCACCTTGCCTGTAGAAGAGGACTCGCCATTACAAAAAAACGTATTGCGTTCTATTATCCAGATATGATGAAAGGAATGTCAGGGAGTGCTGGTTTCTGAGATAGTGTGATAATTTGTTGATAAGTATTGTGTGGTCGACAAGGTCGAAGGCTTTTCTTAGATCAAGAAAGACGGAACCAGTTAACTGATGTTTGTTTATTGCTGAGAGCCAAGAATCACACAAACGGACAAGAGCTGTGTGACAAGAATGGTGATTACGAAAGCCAGACTGAAGGGGATGAAGGAGGTTGAAGTTTTCTAGATATTTAGATAGGTGACTGTGGACGTGCTTTTCTAGGGGTTTTGATAGCACTGACAGAAGTGAAATAGGTCTAAAGTTGCTTAGGTCAGAATTATCGTTTGTTTTGGGTATTGGGATAACTTTAGCTGTTTTTAGGGCAGAAGGTATTGTTCTTAGGTCTATGCACAAATTATATATATATGTAAGGGGTTCGACAATGTATGGAAGAGAAAGTTTTAAAAGAGAGGCGTTTAACGTGTCAGGTCCCATTGATTTTTTATTCTTTAAACTAGTAATAAGAGCTCCTACTTCATGAACTGCTAGTAAAGGTATCTGAAAGGAGGAGTGTTGGTTTGTTCTCTCCTCGCAAAAGGTTTGGAGCAATGAGGGGACCGTGTATTTATTAGGGCATAAGGTGTCAGACTGCATTGTTGAACTTGCTAAGTTGAGGAAGTGCTCGTTGAATGAGTTAGGAGACCAGGTGTAGCTGTGGTTTCGTTTAGTGCAGTTCTTGTTACTGAAAGTATTTATTGCTCGCCATAGTGAAGCCGTATCTTTGTTTGTGGCTAACATTTTATTAAAGTAGTTTCGCTTTGACACTTCAATAAGGTCAACTACTTTATTGCGTTGTTTCTTGAGAGAGAGAGAGAGAGAGAGAGAGAGAGAGAGAGAGAGAGAGAGAGAGAGAGAGAGAGAGAGAGAGAGAGAGAGAGAGAGCGGGGGCGGAGAGATAGATAGATAGATAGATAGATAGAGAGCGGAGAGAGAGAGAGAGAGAGGGGGAGAGAGAGAGAAAGAAAGAAAGAGAGAGAGGAGAGAGAGAGAGAGAGAGAGAGAGAGAGAAGAGAGCGGGCGAGAGAGATAGAGAGATAGAGAGCGTAGAGAGAGAGAGAGAGGAGGGGGAGAGAGAGAGAAAGAGAGAGAGAGAGAGAGAGAGAGAGAGAGAAAGAAAAGAGAGAGAGAGAGAGAAAGAGAGAGAGGGGGGAGATAGAGAGAGAGAAAGAGAGAGAGGGGGAGAAGAGAGAGAGAGAGAGAGAGAGGGGGAGAGAGAGAGAAAGAAAGAAAGAAAGAAAGAAAGAGAAGAGAGAGAGAGAGAGAGAGAGAGAGAGAGAGAGAGAGAGAGAGAGAGAGAGTTCAAACTTCAGACACTTTTATTATACAAGGATAAGAATTTAGGCTGGGCCTAGTCTTCCATTCTGTCCTTGGTTCTAAGCATGCAATACATAACTAATACTATAAATGAACATTGAGACACAGGAACATCGCCAACAGAAACAAACAACGAGAGAGAGAGAGAGAGAGAGAGAGAGAGAGAGAGAGAGAGAGAGAGAGAGAGAGAGAGAGAGAGAGAGAGAGAGAGAGAGAGAGAGAGAGACAGACAGAGACAGACAGAGGGACGAGAAAGAGAGACTCAACTCAATTCAACTCAACTCAAAAACGTTTTTTTTATTGATTAGGCCATCTGCCCGTATCAAGAAGGGGAAAATGGAACTGGTGAAAATGCAATGATCATAAATACAGAAAAGTAATGGGCGAGCAAGAGAGAGAGAGAGGGAGAGAGAGAGAGAGAGAGAGAGAGAGAGAGAGAGAGAGAGAGAGAGAGAGAGAGAGAGAGAGCGAGTGGGACAAAAAGAGATAGAGATCATCAATTGTCGCTCATGCTCGTCAAAGAGCCATTTTTACGCAGTAGAATTCCCCCAGAAGTAGCGAAGTAGTGGGTCCCGTGCCACCCAAGCCAGCCCAGATGATGAATCAGCCTTGCACTCTGAGGCAACGGAGGGCGACGGCACGAGAAATGAAGGCCACGGCAAAAACACCATGCATGTGATGTGATGTGAGAATGATCTAACTTATGATAAGGACATCGTTATTAGGATGAACTGGTGGAAAGAAGCGTTGGTGAGGTAACGAGGGGTGGGGGTGGGGGGGTCTGAGAAAGAATGAAGAAGAAGAAGAGGGAGAAAGAGAGAGAAAGGGAACATGAGGGGGGGGGGGGGTGGTGGTATATAAGTTGAGACAGAGAGAGATAGAAAGGAGAGAGACAGAGAGATTGTGTGTTTGTGTGTGTGTGTGTGTGTGTGTGTGTGTGTGTGTGTGTGTGTGTGTGTGTGTGTGTGTGTGTGTGTGTGTGTGTGAGAGAGAGAGAGAGAGAGAGAGAGAGAGAGAGAGAGAGAGAGAGAGAGAGAGAGAGAGAGAGAGAGAGAGAGTCAATACAAGCATGCACACCTAAACAGACACATTCACACATACACACACGCCACACACAAACATATTTGCACACTTACACACGCCGCTCCTTCTCCTGCTACTGTTCCTATTGCGGACGTTCCCCAACACCACAGTCATGTCAAGTCTTCATGGCAACGGAGTGTGGGGATGTACTCTGCCCAAGGCATCTTCACCACAAACGGCCCAGATCAGAGTGTGGGGATGTACTCTGCCCAAGGCATCTTCACTACAAACGGCCCAGATCAGAGTTTGGGGATGTACCCTGCACAAGGCATCTTCACTACAAACGGCCCAGATGAGAGTGTGGGGATGTACCCTGCACAAGGCATCTCCACGACAAACGACCCAGATCAGAGTGTGGGGATGTACCCTGCACCAGGCATCTCCACTACAAACGGCCCAGATCAGAGTGTGGGGATGTACCCTGCACAAGGCATCTCCACGACAAACGGCCCAGACGAGAGTGTGGGGATGTACCCTGCCCAAGGCATCTTCACTACTGTGACGAGGTAATGGGTTAAAAGGCTAAGTCCCTAGGGAAGACTTTAGAAAATTTGCCTTTAGCCCACTTCTCTAGGGTATGGGAGATGAGCAACTTTCCCGGCCCCTTTTCATCTAATAAATTTATATTTGTGCCCGGGTTCTGGCTCGTATGGTTGTAAGAAATACAAGTGGTTGAATTGCTCTAAATGGCAGACAGAGAGAAGTAGGGTTTTACATGAAATTACAAGACTCCCACTCTCATCAGTCTGACCAAAGGGTTCAGGATTATTTGACACTTGTATTTTATTTACTCCCAAAATCTGCATAAGATTATGCAACAATAATAATAAAGCAGCTCAATGGCGCCAAAACAAAATATGGATAAAAAAACAATGGAATCCGAAAGGATTTACAAGACTTTTGTCTTTCTATAAGGTTCGCCCCATGCCGGAAGGGTTACTAATTATCTTCATTGTCCGTAGGGAAGTTCAAATGATTGGCGCAGTCCGGGGACTTAGCTGTTGTCAGGTTCCTCCGTAGTGATCGGCGAATGCTGGTGTGGCTGGGCTTGCTCGTCAGATGAGAGTAGCTCCCAGTCGTTCCGGTTACGGCTTCGCGGGATGGCACGGTTCAGGCGTGGTCTCCTCGCGGATTCTGGGTGCGGGGCGTCTTTCCCGTCTTGGTGCTTGTGAGACAGGGATAATCTTCCTGCCCACGATGCCCTGCTGATAATCACAGGAGAAGGTGGATGTAGGTCTCTATGGCTTAGAGACAAGGGGCTTCAGTCGGCAGGGAATTAGTGAATCCCAACCGGCTAGAAGGCTTCCCTTGTACAATAGCACTAATGTAGTTAATAAATAAACTGAATTTCAGTTAACAAACTGAGATCAGTAAAACATAAAAGGTGATCAAGACAACATCACTCTCCATCCAACACCTGGAAAGGAATGGTATCATAAAGTGCAAGATTGCGGCCCATAGGTTTCCTACTAAAAATAGACAAAAGGGTTAGTAGGCATAAACTCCGGTTCTGGTACCAAAAGTGTTCAAGTCAGAACACACACACACACAAATAATCAGTGTGCATAAATAGAATAGAATGTTTACCACTTCTTTTCTATAACATATCTATCTACTCCTTATTCATCATTGAACATAGGATCTAGATCAAAACTAGAGTCAAACAAACAACCAGTCTCAATCACCAGTCATCAATAAGACTTACTAGGTGGGCTATTCTGGCTGGGAGAGGTGTTGCTCTAGTCAGTTTCAGCGTCTTGTGTGAAAAACTTTTTCTCACTACGCCAATTATAGCCTTCACTTTCAAACAATGAAAGCCTGTCATTGGTTTATAGCAGTCGACACGTCACAAGATGATGCTATAATTTTATGCATACTAGTACCGAACAATCACGCGCCTATTACACCCTTATCACGTGCCGACATTCAAATCCTTCTCGTGCTCGGAAAGGAAGGTTTCAAAGGGGCCGACCGTGGTTTGTCACTTTCTTGTGATGGGTAGATAGATCTTGCTTCAAAGAGATAATTGCCTTATTCGGCGTTCTTTAGATGGTGGGTGGCAATTAACGTGGCGGCCAAGTAAAGAAAAGAAAAGGAGAGAGGGTAAGGAGGGGGGGGGGGGGGGGGGTAGGGGGGGGGGGG
>CM065683.1:60390955-60393455 GCA_017654935.2 Phymorhynchus buccinoides | reverse complement strand
GAGTGGTTGAAGCTTTTTCTTCTTTGTAGTGCAGTAAAAGAAAATTGGAGCTATTTCCTTTGTTGTGAACGAAACTCCTTTTGGTAAGCTGTAAATAAAAAGGCTTGTATTGCGGACATTTCGTGATGTTTTGTCTAAGCGACTTAGGCGGCCATTAGAAAAGAGAAAGCACATGGCTTCTCTTTCACTGAAAGAATCTGACTTCCAGCACCTCCGCCAAGGAGGAATCGCCAATTTGAGGGTTTGATTTATAGGAAACCAGAGCAAAGTGAGTGTTGCGATCTCTGCGATTACCTGGTGATCTTGACGTGTTTCTTGCAAAAACTCACCCGTTAGGGTGCCCCTTTAAAGAAGCCACGAGCAGGACGAAAGGAATCAGATCAAATGAATCAATCATGTACGGACCTGGTATTGCAGTACCTCCAGGATCTGCACCAGTCATTGAATTAGGGTTGTGGTGGTTGGCTGATGGTTCGGACGTTAAAGCCAACTTTTCATAGAAACAAGAGGTTAAAATGGAGGAGGGACCCGTGGTGATGGGGGGGGGGGGGGGGGGGGGGGGGGGCGATGGGGGAAGGGAGGAGGTGGTGATAAGAAGAGATGACATTCTGATCTTCATAATTATTTTTGCGATTCAGCTGCGATGCATCTCACCAAGCTATGAACGGTAGGCCTACCATAATAGACTGTTTATGATCACCTGTGACAGCACCGCAGCATGCAATTTAGACATTTCATTTCGATATTTCAACAACAGCAAATCACACAGCCAATCTTCACGATGGTCAATTTTAGCGATTTATGTTACAACAACGTCAACACAATTTCTACCACAGACAGACAGACAGACAGACAGGCAGTCAGGCCTGCACACAGACAGAGGCATAGACAGCCAGACGACATACAGAGCTTTATTTATTATTTCCATTGATTCTAAAAGTAGTTCTTTTTTATTTCAGAAAACGGAAACAGCGAACGCACAAAATGGAGGAAGCTAAGACTCCTTTCCTGCATGATGAAGCGGCCTCAATGGCAGCAATGGCGGCATCAGAGATGGAGGGCAGCAGCATGGACAGCATTTTCTGTAATAGACCAGCAGATGGAGTGAGCGACACTGAGAGGATCGTGGACTAGGGGATTGGAGGGGTGAGGGGGTGGGGGGTGGCTGTGCAGGACGGCATGTAATGGGAACCGCTGGACCTCATCGCCCTGCACGCCGTTACACGCCACCAGTCCCCCCCACCCCCAACCCCCCACCCCACACACGCCATCCCCATTGCCTCAGCCCTCACCATCCGTCACTCACTTCTAGCTTTTCTGTTCCTGCTGTTGTTCGTGTGTAGCATGTAGTTGCAGCCTTTCTTTTGCCCAAAACTAGGAGAAGGTGGACGTTTTGTTTGATTGGATCTTCTTGCACTAGTTGTAATACTTTAAACAGAGAACATGTTTTTATTTGTTTGTTTGTTTGTTTTGGGTATGATCATCTGACGGGAAGAAAGAAACCTGTTGAAGGATGAATTGGTGTGTGCTTTACTGATTTACCTTTACAAGTTTACTGATTGTTTTAACCTACTCCTCCTAGTCGATACGGTTTGCATTTCTTTCAGTTTGTTCAATACCAACGCAATACTGTTTTTACCTCTCATTTGATTTAATTTCGCATTTTTGCGTACCCTCCACCACCACCACACCACCCACATTTCTTAAAGGGGCACCCTGACGGATGATTTTTGCAAGAAACACGTCGAGACCACCAGGAAAACACCCTTTACAGAGATCGCAACACTCACTTTGCTCTGGTTTCCTAGAAATCAAACCGTCAAATCGGCGATTCCTCCTTGTCGGAGGTCCTGGAAGTCACATTATTTCAGTGAAAGAGAAGCCATGTGCCTTCTCTTTTCTAATGGCCGCGTAAGTTGCTTAGACTAAAATCACGAAATGTTCATAATACTAGCCTTTTTATTTACAGTTTACCAAAAGGAGTTTCGCTCACAACAAAGGAAATAGCTCCAATTTTCTTTTACTGCACTACAAAGAAGAAAAAGCTTCAACCACTCTGAGTGTCCTCCACCCACCCCGTCCAAAATGGTTTATCTCTCCGGCAACTTCGCCAAGGAGGAATCGCCGTTTTGACGGTTTAATGTCTAGGAAACCAGAGCAAAGTGAGTGTTCCGATCCTTGAAAAGGCTGTCTTTCTGGTGATCTGGACGTGTTTCTTGCAAGAACGTATCCTTCAGGGTGTCCTTCTTTTCATCTCACTCCGCGTCGCTCTCTCCATGACCTTATTTTTTGTTGTTGTAATCTCTTCCCTCAGGTCTGAAATGTCTTCCAGTCCGCGATGCTTTATTTGCTGCTGCTGCTGCTGCTGCTGCTGCCCCTGCTGCTAATTGTAATAATAACAACCCAGCCTCTGTAGTTTTCCATCATCTCGCTGCTGGACTCCACGTTGCTTCGCCAGGTTCTGTGGTAGTGTTGCAATGTTGCGATGTCACCGTGGGCC
>CM065683.1:60370955-60373455 GCA_017654935.2 Phymorhynchus buccinoides | reverse complement strand
TTTCATAGGCTTTCGCAAGTAAAATGTAGCAACGATGCTGACCACCCTCACCCCTATCCCTATAAACACTCAGTCCCACCACCTGTTCTGTTTTGCTTTGTTCCAATGCATGAATAGCTTGTTTTCTGTTGCCCTTGTTGTATCACGTAGACCACAATGCAATTTCTCTTGTTGAGATCATAAAGTAATTTTGACTTTGACTTTGACTTTGACCTCCCTCCTTCCTTCCAAGTACCGCCCCCCCCACTAAAGCCCGATAATTATATTGACAGGGACCCACATTCCCTGGAACACATCCTAATTTAGGAAGAGAGGTCGCTTATTTTTGATCAGCTTGCGCACTAAAGCGCGTCAAATCTTCACTAGAGTGAAGAATTATATTTTAAAAAACACAAGAACGGCAAGCCATACCAACGTACTCCAAGTAGACAGGAGACTATTATTTTAAATTCTTCTTCCCCTTCCCTCAGAGAATGGTTTGCCTTCCCTTATTTTCTAAGCAAACAAAACAAAACACCCTTCTTCTTCTTCTTCTTCTTCTTCTTCTTCTTCTTCTTCTTCTTCTTCTTCTTCTTCTTCTTCTTCTTCTTCTTCAGCGTTCCTAGGCCATATGGCCATAATGGGTAAGGCACGTATGTGTTCGGTTTTCAGTTTTCACTGGTCTCCCCGCTGCGCACAGCCGACACATTCCGGTTTTGGAGGAGCTCAAAGAAGACAAATTATTTTGAAGTTTTTTTGAAAAAAGACAGGAGAATGGGCCAATAAGCCAGAAAGATAGTAGATGATAGAAAGCAAAGGGAAAAGGCAGAGTCAAAGAGAGTGGCAGATTAGAGGAAGTTACAAGCACAGAACTTCCAGAAGGTGGGGGGCTATTTTTTACGAAAGATCCCCGGCATCCCCACGGTGAGAAACAAAACAGACAAGAGTAGTTGGCCAGACCCCGTCCCACTCAATCAGAAACTCTGTGGTGACCTTTGGGACCTGTAGCGTACGGCCTCCTTCACCTCGGCTGCTGACGTGTCCATCTGAAGACGTCCCACTCAATCAGAAACTCTGTGGTGACCTTGGGGACCTGTAGCGTACGGCCTCCTTCACCTCGGCTGCTGACGTGTCCATCTGAAGACGTCCCACTCAATCAGAAACTCTGTGGTGACCTTGGGGACCTGTAGCGTACGGCCTCCTTCACCTCGGCTGCTGACGTGTCCATCTGAAGACGTCCCACTCAATCAGAAACTCTGTGGTGACCTTGGCGACTTGCAGCATGCGGCCTCCTTCGCCTCGGCTGCTGACGTGTCCATCTGAAGACGTTCCACTCACCCGGAAACTCTGTGGTGACCTTGGGGACCTGTAGCGTACTGCCTCCTTCACCTCGGCTGCTGACGTGTCCATCTGAAGACGTCCCACTCACCCAGAAACTCTGTGGTGACCTTGGGGACCTGTAGCGTACGGCCTCCTTCACCTCGACTGCTGACGTGTCCATCTGAAGACGTACAAGAAGAAGAAACAAACACACAAGAAGACCAAGAAAACACCAAGGTTTATTTATTTTGCTCCTAAATATTTGTTCTTCTCTGAAGACCCTCTGTGGTCCGGCTCTCCGTAGAGCTTCCCTTCACCAGGATGGATGTCGCGCGATCAGCGTCGGGACAATGGAGGCAGTACTGCACAATTTCAAAATAAACGGGTCAGTAGTTGAGGCTGTGAAACAGACAGACAAACACTGAAGGGCCAGCCACACGTCCACTAAAATCGCACTGCTGTACGATACGATTCGATCACGTGCTCTCCAAGAACAATAATTGTGATTGGCGCCTCGAGATCACGTGATCGAATCGTATCGTACAGTCGTGTGACTTTACTGGACGTGTGGCTGGCCCTTTTGGCCCACATTCCGTTTGCAAGAGAGAGATGATGATGAGACTAGCGTCCAATCGGTCAGAGACCCTTATGGACGGTATTCCTTCCGTTTGTAATGGAGAGATGATGATGATGAGATTGGCGTCCAATCGGTCAGAGACCCTTATGGACGGTATTCCTTCCGTTTGCAATGGAGAGATGATGATGATGAGATTAGCGTCCAATCGGTCAGAGACCCTTATGGACGGTTATTCCTTCCGTTTGTAATGGAGAGATGATGATGATGAGATTGGCGTCCAATCGGTCAGAGACCCTTATGGACGGTTATTCCTTCCGTTTGTAATGGAGAGATGATGATGAGATTGGCGTCCAATCGGTCAGAGACCCTTATGGACGGTAATTCCTTCCGTTTGCAATGGAGAGATGATGATGATGAGATTGGCGTCCAATCGGTCAGAGACCCTTATGGACGGTATTCCTTCCGTTTGCAATGGAGAGATGATGATGATGAGATTGGCGTCCAATCGGTCAGAGAACCTTATGGACGGTTATTCCTTCCGTTTGCAATGGAGAGATGATGATGATGAGATTGGCGTCCAATCGGTCAGATAGACCTTATGGACGGTTATTCCTTCCGTTTGCA
>CM065683.1:60345955-60368455 GCA_017654935.2 Phymorhynchus buccinoides | reverse complement strand
CTATTGCTATTACTATTACTTTTACTATTGCTATTACTATACTATTACTATTACTATTACTATTGCTATTAGTATTACTATTACTCTTATTATTGCTATCACTATTACTATTACTATTGCTATTACTATTACTATTGCTATTACTATTGCTATTACTATTACTATTGCTATTAGTATTACTATTACTATTACTATTGCTATCACTATTACTATTACTATTGCTATTAGTATTACTATTACTCTTACTATTGCTATCACTGTTGCTATTACTATTGCTATTACTATTTCTATTGCTATTGCTATTGCTATTGCTATTACTATTACTATTACTATTGCTATTGCTATTGCTATTACAGTACTATTATTATTGCTGCTGCTGCTGCTACCACAGCCATTACAATGGCAAGACTAGAGCTGTAGGAGCGACTTTAATGAATGAACACCCGCACACAGGTACTACATTGAATAGGGAACTAGGGGAAGACGGGGTAAAAAGCGCATGGGCGGGTAAGAAGCCCACCCCAATTATCTCATGAAATAAAGAAAATATCAGTCAAATTTGCCCATGAGACGAATGCTAGACATTAACGCCTCGTTCTCATGGGCAAAATGAGACTGAAATTTGCTTTCATTTCATGAGATAATTGGGGTGGGCTTCTTACCCGCCCATGCGCTTTTTAACCCCGTCTTCCCCTACGCAAGCCGCTGTAGCACAGCGAGTAGACCCTACGTTCATAATGACTTCAGTAAGCTTTCCTAATAACATACCTGTAACAATAACGACAGACAACGGACGTGTAACTTCTTTTTTATTTTAACAATAACATGCCCATCCCTTCAGACTATTCAAAACGATTAAAAAAAAAAGGAAAGAAAAAGGGGGAAAAGAAAAACAAGAAAAACGAGAAAAGAAAAAGGACCCAAGAAAAAGAAAAAGGAAAGGAAAAGAAAGAAAAAAAAGGAAACCCCAAGGGAAAAAGGGGGGAGATAAAAGACAAGAAAAAGAAAAAGGAAGAAGAAGAAAAAGAAACAGCCCCTTCACCACCACCCCACCACCCATCCACTCACCCCTCTTACCACTTCCACCCAACACCACCACACCACCATCCCCAATAACTTTCAGAAACGCTTGTTTTACCGTAAAAGACCCCCACCAGATCACGTGTCGAAAATCGGACGGGTTTCACGCGTTTTTCCCTCTTATAAACTGGAAATAAATCTCGTTTTGACCAGGTCTGACTCCCATACAAATGGCCCCCAAATTCAATCACGAAACATCACTTTAAAGAGCAGTCCTCAATTTGAAGCTGGGGACATTTGTATGTAATGTGGGTCACAGCTACCCAGAAAAAAAAACCCAAGGGACCTTAATCGTGGTGCGTCAGTGTGTCTTTAACGTACCTCTTCATTAATGAACCCCCCCCCCCCCCCCCCCCCCCACCACCACCCCTCCCCCCTATATGAGTTAGTTGTTTCTATTCATTCTTTATTGTATGTTCCGTTGGATAAACTGAACAGGGGAAGAAGACAAAGAAACCCACACTATGATAGTGAGGGGTGTGGCACACACGAGGGAAATCAGCAGCAAACTTTTGGGTGCGCGGTTGGTGATTCGCTTATATATAAACTGATGGGTACCACCTTTCCAACCCCTCCCCCTGTTATCCCCTCCCTCCCCCCCCCCCCCTCAAGAGACCCTTAGAAATAGACGATATGAGCCCCACCCACACAATGGATAATTATTATTATCATCTCCACAGACACAGTTCAAGCGACAGCGGGGTGCGGGAAGCGGTTGAATCAAAGAGGGTTAAAAATAATCTTCGGGTAGGTCCCGATTGGCCCTTTCCCATCTCCCCCTTTTTTTAAAAATTTAATCTATGCTGCGTACCTCCTCACGTTGTTTAAAGACCCACCACGTCACGTGTCAAAATCACGGTTTTCACGCGTTTTTCCCTCTTATAGCTGGCACCTAAGAAATCTTAAGAAATCTTCCTAGCATGAGAGGGAACGTGACACGTGACATGGGGGGTGTTTTTAAGATTAAGATTAAAACTATAGCCCCGTCGACAGCAAAGGCCATGTTAGGGCTGTCACCACGTTAAATCTTGCCACGTATACCTCCTCACGTGAGTTCCCTTTGGCGAGGAGTGCCATTTCGCCCTTTCAAGGAGTTCCATGTCGCCATTTTCCCCAATTCAAATTCATAATCTCTTGTCCTTTGGGTGTATGGGAGGGGGATAGGCAGAAGCATGTAGGCCCTATATATATATATGTGTGTGTGTGTGTGTGTGTGTGTGTGTGGGTGTGTGTGTGTGTGTGTGTGTGTGTGTGTGTGTGTGTGTGTGTGTGTGTTTGTGTGTTTGTGTGTGTTGTGTGTGTGTGTGTGTGTGTTTGTGCGCGTATGTGTGTGTGTGTATGTATGCGTGCGTGTGCGTGTGTGCATTGGTCCTTTTTGTGGAGTGAGCGTGAGAAAAACACACATAATTATGCACAACAGAAACAGAGAGAGAGACAGGTACAGGGAGAGAGAGGCAACTGGGCCCGAGAGACAGAGAGAAAGAGAGGGTAGGAAGAGAAAGAGAGGGGAGGAGAGAGAAAGAGAGGGGAGGAGAGAGAAAGAGAGGGAGGAGAGAGAAAGAGAGGGGAGGAGAGAGAAAGAGAAGGGGAGGAGAGAGAGAAAGAGAGGGGAGGAGAGAGAAAGAGAGGGGAGGAGAGAGAAAGAAGGGGAGGAGAGAGAAAGGAGAGAGGGGAGAGAGAGAGAAAGAGAGGGAGGAGAGAGAAAGGAGAGAGAGAGAGAGAGAGAGATGGGGAGGGAGAGAGAAAGAGAGGGGAGGAGAGAGAAGCAGAGAAGGGAGGAGAGAGAAAGAGGAGAGAGACCCCGCAGAGAGAGAAAAGAGAGGGGAGGAGAGAGAAAGAGAGGGGAGGAGAGAGAAAGAGAGGGGAGGAGAGAGAAAGAGAGGGGAGGAGAGAGAAAGAGAGGAAAGGAGGAGAGAGAAAGAGAGGGGAGGAGAGAGAAAGAGAGGGGAGGAGAGAGAAAGAGAGGGGAGGAGAGAGAGAGAAGAGAGGGAGGAGAGAGAGAGAGAAGGAGAGAGAAAGAGAGGGGAGGAGAGAGAAAGAGAGGGGAGGAGAGAGATAGAGAGGGGAGGAGAGAGAAAGAGAGAGGGAGGAGAGATAAAGAGAGGGGAGGAGAGAGAAAGAGAGGGGAGGAGAGAGAGAGAGAGGGGAGGAGAGAGAAAGAGAGAGGGGAGGAGAGAGAAAGAGAGGGGATGAGAGAGAAAGAGAGGGGAGGAGAGAGAAAGAGAGGAGAGGAGAGAGAGAGAGGGAGGAGAGAGAAAGAGAGGGGAGGAGAGAGAAAGAGAGGGGAGGAGAGAGAAAGAGAGGAGAGGAGAGAGAAAGAGAGAGGGAGAGAGAGAAAGAGAGGGGAAGAGAGAAGAGAGGAGAGGAGAGAGAGAAGAGAGGGGAGGAGAGAGAAAGAGAGGGGAGGAGAGAGAAAGAGAGGGGAAGGAGAGAGCAAGAGTGCGGTATTTGCCAAAAAAATGAAAGGGCGAAATGGCACTCCCATTTTTTGTTTGCATTACACAAAGGGCCAAGTGGGAAAGGGCCAAGTGGGAAAGGGCCAATCGGAACGTCCCCCAATCCTAAATTAAACGAGGGAAGGTTCCCTATCAAACACCAGCAGGGCAGTTTCCCAACATCTGCAGCAGAAATCAATGCTAATAAGGTACAACCTTCACTTCTGTCTCCGAGTACCATCCTGTACAGCAAGAACAAAAGCTGTGTGCAGCTAAGATTGGTATTATAGTAACGTAGGTTTTTGTTTGCGCGTGTTTTGTTGTTGTTGTTGTCGTCTGCCCAGATACGAATGTATATCCATCCAAAATGTTCACAATTAACTCAACTTGATGACGAAAGTTGTACTTCATTGTCGAGTTGGGTGCTATTCTCAGATGCAGTCATTATAGGTCTAAGACAAAACTAATGAGGAAAGGTTGTAGAGAAAAAAAGGGAGAACAAATATTGGGAGTAGAGGGTGGGTGTTCGCCAAGAAATGAAACAAACTATCGACCGAGCTCTTGCTCTCTTAGTTTCGATCAGTTTCTGTTGGGGGTAAAGTGTTTGTATTTAGACTCAGTTCCGGAAGAGTGATGGTAATGGCGGCAGCGTCTGATCTGACAAGACGCGACTATTATAATTATCTTACCAGGTTTGTGGGAATGTCTTCCGTCTGTCAACTAGGCTATCTGCGTCATAATAAGGAGAGCGATCGTCACGAGTCCTATGATATCACCTGGCGTACAGTAGTAGTATTGCTCACTCCAACATTGTGCGTGTGTGTGTGCCCGTGTGAGTGTGTGTGTGTGTGTGACGTGTGTGTGTGTGTGTGTGTGCTGAGTGCGTGTGCGTGTGCGTGATGTGTGTGTGTGTGTATGTTGTGTGTGTGCGTGGTGTGCGTGCGTGCGTGCGTGAGTGCGTGTGGGTACGTACGTGTGTGTGTGTGTGTGTGTGTGTGTGTTGTGTGTGCGTGTGCGTGTGCGTGTGCGTGTGCGTGCGTGCGTGCGCGCTATTCTGATTTATTTTTTAAACGGAGCTTTTAAAACCAATTTTATACAAGATCAAAGAAACACGTAGGGCTTGCAATCAAAGCTTCATAGTAGGCACACAAACAACAAATGCAGAGAGAAGCTTGTTGTGCTTTCATACACTAGCGTTACAACCATACACTAAAGGCAAAGGTCTACTACTAGAACACAGATTGCGAGATACGTGTAGGCTACGTATGCCTAAATTTCATGCTTTATGTCAATAAACAAAAAACACAAACAATGATTGCAACAATGCTGAATTAAATGAAGAAGCATTGAAAAACCAGTTGTTGCAAAACTCACAAACGCACAGACACACTAAATAAAACAGAAAACGGGACAGTTATTGACATACAAGAATTGACGATTGGGAGAGATTGCCGAGAGACGATTGGAGAGAGAGAGAGAGAGAGAGAGAGAGAGAGAGAGAGAGAGAGAGAGAGAGAGAGAGAGAGAGAGAGAGAGAGAAGAGAGGAGAGATGACGCAGAGTGGAGAGAGAGAGAGAGAGAAGAGAGAGAGAGAGAGAGAGCAGACGAGAGAGAGAGAGAGAGAGAGAGAGAGAGAGAGAGAGAGAGAGAGAGAGAGAGGAGAGAGAGAGAGAGGGAGAGAGAGAGAGGAGAGGGAGAGAGAGAGAGAGAGAGAGAGAGAGAGAGAGAGATAGAGGGGAGAGAGAGAGAGAGAGAGAGAGAGATAGAGAGAGAGAGGAAGAGAGAAGGAGAGAGAGAGGAGGAGGGAGAGGAGAGAGAGAGGAGAGAGAGAGAGAGGAGAGAGAAGAGAGAGAGAGAGAGAAGGAGACTGAGACAGAGAGAGGAGAGAGAGAGAGAGAGAGAGAGAGAGAGAGAGGGAGAGGAGTGAGAAAGAGGGAGAGAGAGAGGTGAGAGAGAGAGAGGGGGAGAGAGAGGAGAGGAGAGAGAGAGAGAGAGAGAGGGAGAGAGGTGAGAGATTGCGGAAGGAGAGAGAAAACGCGAGAGGAGGAGAGAGAGAGAGAGATAGAGAGAGAGAGAGAGAGAGAGAGAGAGTCGATAGGACTGGAGACGGGGAGGGAGAGAGAGAGCGACAGTTGGAGAGGAGAGAGATGAGAGAGAGTCGATAGATAGTCCGAGCAACAAATTAAAGTGGAGGGCCAAATGGAGATTCTTGCAATCTTTGAGCAATCGTTACCATTATGGAATAATTGGATAATTCCTCTTTCTGGGCAAAAAGCACAGAATGAAGAAAAAAGCTTCTGTCTTTCCTTTTCTTCTTCTTTGTCGTCTTCGTCCATCGTGAGAACACTAATTCTTGTTGTGTTGCCTTTACCCTACCTGCCGTCATTGTCGTCGTCGTCGTCGTCGTCGTCGTCGTCGTAGCTATATTATCGTTTCAAATCGTTGTCTATTATCTCTTCTTCTTTCTTGCTTTTTTTTTTCTGTCTGAATGAAAGTCTGTTTAGCCCTTTCACCGCCAGCCATTTTTTCAGCCAAAAAGGACCATTAAACTTACCTGGGTACAGAAAAGTTATATCTGCAATATTGCGAATTCCTCTGTGACATGTATTATAACATTGGACCTATCCTTACCTCCCAAAATTACGAAAATAGGGTCTTCAGATAACGCCCTGATTTGACGCTTTTTAGTGACATGGGTGGGTGTGTCAAACCATTCTGGTGTAAAAAATGCGACATTGGCAGTGAATGGGTCCCTCCGGTCTGGAACAGACACATATGGGACATTAGTAGATATAAAGATAGTGGGAACGATCCTGGAGGCAATGCCCGGAGGCAGTGCAACACCAGTAAAGTCCCGAATGCTTAACAATACAGATAAGTATGTAATCTCTCTCTCCTTGTCCCTGTCTTTTATATTCTTCTTCTTTTTCTTCGATCGCTCAGACAGGTTTCCTGTCAATTATGAGCGCAGATGCGTCATGCTGCCGTTGTGCGCCTAATAAATAATTAGGCCCAGCAAGTCACTTCGGCTGGAGGAAATCTTTTTGAAAGTGTTTCGTGAAAAAAGGCAGGAGAATGAATGGACCGGTAAGGCAGAAAGATAGTAGATGACAGTAAGCAAAGGGAAAAAGGGCAGAGACAAAGAGAGCGACAGATTAGAGGAAGTTACAAGCACATAGCTTCCAGAAGGTGGGGGAACTATTTATGTAAAAGACCCCCCGGTATCCCCACGGGGAGTGTCTTTTATATGTTTTCTACCTGTCCTTCAAAACACCCACTTGCAAAATAATTGTTGACATTTTATGTTTTTGTTTGTGGCACAAGCCACAAACCTATAACTCACTTTGTCGGTCTGTCTGTCTGTCGGTCTGTCGGTCGGTCGGTCCAAAATTGTCGCACTTCAAATCGAGGCTGACAAAATTGTCGCACTTCAAATCGAGGCTGACAAAATTGTTGCACTTCAAATCGAGGCTGCACTTCAAATCGAGGCTGCACTTCAAATCGAGGCTGCTCTTTAAAATGATGTTTCGTTTTCAATACTTTGTCGCACGCCACAAACGATTGCGAATCCGCGCTTATTTTAATTTTTATTGAACCTTAGAATCACATCATCTTTTGGAAAAAATGACGTGAAAGATGTTTGTTTGTTGGCTTGCTTTATTTCTTCTTATTCTTCTGCGTTACCGGGCCATAAGGCCACAATGGGTACGTATGTGTCCGTTTACCAGTTTTCACTGGTGTCCTCGCTGCATTCAGCCGACACATTCCGATTTCGGAGGAGCTCAAAGAAGAAAACCATATGGAAGCTTGTTTTGGAAGAGAAAAAAAAGGCAGGAGAATGTGCCAATAAGTCAGAAAGATAGTAGATGACACAAAGCAAAGGGAAAAGGCAGAGTCAAAAGAGAGAGTGACAGTTTAGAGGAAGTTACGAGCACAGAACTTCCATGTGGGGAACTATTTGCTGGAACATTTGTACGGAAGCCCCCCCCCCCCCCGTATCCCCACGTGTTTTTTTTTATTTCAATGTACGGTAGTACATTATAAAGACAACGTTTATGAAGACTTCATATTCAAGTCCCCCACGTCTAGTGTCATCATCAAATCCAGCGTTGCCGTGCCGAACACTCTCCTTTGTGTGAGTGTGATTGGCCGTATTTAGACTTATAGTTTACTTAGCATAGCAGACACATGCGACTGATTTATTCTTAGATATTTTCAGAATGATTATTAAACCTCTACGTATTAGAAAACCCACATGTGGCCAATACATTTGTGCTAAAGTTGCGATATTTTGCATATAATATTTTTTTTTTCAAAGGTAAATGTTTTATTTATTTTAAAGAACATGGCAAATTTTATGTGCAGCAAAAATTGATTTGACAAAAATCAAACAAGACCGAAATGTAAGTTCAATATGATCATTGCGATGCATTCTTCTAAGAAACAAAGAAGGAACAAAAGCGGTAGTAAAGGCATAATATGGTGGATGGGGAATGATGGAAGGCAATTCGAAGAGTGATCACCGTCTAGATCTAATCATCCTACTTGTCATCGTTATTAATTACAACAAAAACAAGTAAAAATGTGGAAAATATGGCTTAAAACCCAATTTTAGACCCCAACCACTTTCAAGGCCTACCGATCTCCTTGACCCTGACCTTGACCTTGATCGCTTTACCATCATCAGATTCGCCGTACACCAATGCCAAATTTGAAGACTTTAAGTCCAACGGTGTAGAAGTTATGGCCTTTTACAGATTTTAAGTTTTCAAGGTCATACGCCAAGGTCAAGGTCACGATTGCGATCATCTATGCGCGGATGCCTTCCTCTCTTGGTGACAACACCACACACAAAATGAGAAGCGATTCTGTCAAGCGGTTCGGAAGAAAAACGCGGCGAAACGGACACACGCACGAACGGACGCACGGACTGACGCACGGACGGATGCACGGACGGATGAAACAAAAACAAGAATTCCCGAAGAACTAAAAACTAAGGACACAAACAAACATTTATGATGACAGCAACAGACCTTTCAGTAAGAGAAACATATTTACTTGAAAACATGTTTTTTTCTCATGCTGAAAGATCTATTGCTGTTATCATAAATGCTTGTTTCTTGAAAACAAAACAAAAAGCATAAAAATAGTGATAGCACATACACTGTATACATAGAGAAAACAGAGAGAGAGAGAGAGAAGAGAGAAACATGGGATGAGGAGAGAGAGAGATGGAGAGAGAGACTGAGAGAGAGGAGGAGAGAGAGAGAGAGAGAGAGAGAGAGGGGGGGGAGAAAGAGAGAGAGAGAGAGAGGGGGAGAGACAGAGAGAGAGAGACAAAGAGAAAAAAAGAGAGAGGGGGGGGGGGAGAGAGAGAGAGAGAGAGGGAGAGGAGAGAGAGAGAGGAGGGGGGGGGGGGAGTATTGAGAGGGGAGAGAGAGAGAGCGCAACAAAATAAACAGAATAAAAATCGGGAGACAGAATTCTGAAGAAAGAACAATAACTGGTGCACCTTCACTTTTATTTTCCCTATCTTTCTTTTCCTTCTTCTCCTCCTTATTCTTTAGGCTTGTGTGGATGTGTGTCTGGATATGTAGATGTAATATTGTGTGTGAGTGTATAAAACAAAAAACAAAAAACCTTCGTTATACATACTACTCAAGAAAAAGAGCAAGACAAACTTTTTTATCTCTCTTTTTTTTCTGTTTTATTCATCTTTATTTACAAGTAATCACTGTTTATTATACATGAATGTTGAAGCATACATATATATGAATGTTATTTGTAAATGTATGAAGAAGGAATAAAATGTTTAATACAAAAAATAACTGGTGCACCAGACAAGGCCTGGTTTTAAGCACCGGAAACGCGAGCAAACGCGCACACGCTTTCGCACGTGCAACAAACGTGTACATGCACACAAAATATCGTTGATTTCTCATATTTGGATAGGGCTTTTCTTTTCACTGACATGTTGACAGCTTTCTAAAGTTCGCGTGTGGTCGGGTAGTGTATAATTAGCTTCAATCATTAGCTTAAAAGTCAGCTAATTTTCTCTGTCTCCGTCTGTACCGTTCGTTGCCTGTTTTTGCCTGTCTGTATGCATGTTTCTTCTTCACGTGTGTTCACGTGTGTGCGTGTGCGTGTGTGCGTGTGTGTGCGTGTGCGTGTGCGCCGCCCGCGGCGCGTGCGTGCGTGCGCGTGCGTGCGCGTGCGTGCGTGCCGTGCGTGCGTGCGTGCGTGCGTGCGTGCGTGCGTGCGTGCGTGCGTGCGTGCGTGCGTGCGTGCGTGCGCATGTGTGTGCGTGCGTGCGTGCGCGCGCGCGTGCGTGCGTGCGTGTGTGTGTGTATGTTATGTATGTGTGTGTGTGTGTGTGTGTGTGTGTGTGTGTATGTGTGTGTGTGTGTCTGTGTGTGTGTGTCAGAGAGAGTTCATGTGTGTGTGTGTGTGTCTGTGTGTGTGTTTGTGAAAGAGAGAGGTTCATGGGGAGAAACGGAGAGAGAAAGGGCAAGAGGGATCAGAGAGAGAGAGAGAGAGAGAGAGAGAGGAGAGAGAGAGGGGATTTTTTTTTTTTGAGGAGAGAGTGAGAGAGAGAGAGAGAGCTTAGAGAGAGAGAGAGAGAGAGGGAGAGGAGGGGAGAGAGAGAGAGAGTGAGAGAGAGAGAGAGAGTGAGGGTGAGAGAGAGAGAGAGAGAGAGAGAGAGAGAGAGGCCGAGAGAGAGATGGTGGAGAGAGAGCGGACAGCCTTGAGAGTGAGAGAGAGAGAGAAGACAGACAGACAGAGCAGAAACGCTCGTAGAGAGGAGAGAGCTGAGAGAGAGAGAGAGAGAGAGAGAGAGAGAGAGAGGGGGAGAGAGGAGAGAGAGAGAGAGAGAGAAAGAGAGAGAGAGAGAGAGAGAGAGAGAGAGAGAGAGAGAGAGGAGATCTCTCTGTCGAGAGAGAGAGGAGAGAGAGAGACCTGAGAGCAAGACAACTCAGACTCAGAGAGAGCAGAGACACTAAGAGATAGAGTGAGGACTAGAGAGAGAGAGAGAGAGAGAGAGAGAGAGAGAGAGAGAGAGAGAGAGAGAGAGAGAGATAGACAGACAGAGAGACAGACAGAGACAGAGAGACAGACAGACAGACAGACAAAGACAGACAGAGACAGAGAGAGACAGAGAAAACAGACAGAGGCAGAGACAGAGAGAGGAGAGAGAGAGAGAGAGAGAGAGAGAGAGAGAGAGAGAGAGAGAGAGAGAGAGGGAGGGGGGGGACTGCAAAAGAGTGGGCGTGTTTATCTATAAACCTAACCGCACTTAGGCGACCCCTTGCTCGTGTGTTTTAACCTATATCATCACTCATCTGTCAGCTCACTGTCTTTCAAATCCACCCGTCTGTAAAGCCCCCCTGTACTCCTCTATCCATCCACCCTCCGCCCATATGCCCTCTTTGTTGCTTCCTCTCAAGTCTGTGTCCTTTTATGGCCATCAAAACAACGCTTTGAGGCTGAAGCCCGACTTTCAATAACTCAAAACTTTTGGCAGGCCCAATTTACGTAATAAAGGACCTTATTTATAAAATTATTAGTTCAGACTCGGATCATCGACCCGATATGGCTTATTATCACAAAATGTATGCCAATTCTTCTTATTCGTCTCGGTTTTTGTCTTGGAGGTCGAGTTTTTGTGTGTTTTGTTTTAAAGGTTTATTTATTTATTTCGCTATCAAAATCATACCCCATGCTGAGGTCTAGTCTGGGGTGGCAGCATCAATATGGCGGCGACGATGTCGGCTTTGTTTCCGCGTTGTATTTTTTCGTTATTTGTTTTCTTTGTTTTCCATTGTCTGTGTCTAGTCTCTTCCGATTTCCCCTGTCTGCCTTCTTCCTCTCCACCCCCACCCCCCCTCCACACACGCACACATCTGTCTGTGCGTGCGCAAGTGTGTTAGCTTTTTTTTTAGCGGGCTTATCTTCACCATTTCCATTTTTTTTCTTCACCTTCCCCCCCCCCCACATTTCCCCCCCCCCCCCCCCCCCCCCCCCCCCCCCCCCACCCCCCCCCGCCCCCCCCCCCCGTCCCCCCCCCCCCCCCCCCCCCCCCCCCAATAGGTTCCCCCCCCCCCCCCCCCCCCTCACCGCCGCGCCATACCCCCCCTCATGTTTCGTCCCAGAGTTTCTGTGTGAAAATTGTTATATAAGTATACTGTGTTTAGCTTTATCTCTTTTTATTTTATTTTATTTTATTTAAAAAAAAGTATTTATCAAAATCGACAGGAGGTGAGAGAGAGAGAGAGAGAGAGAGAGAGAGAGAGAGAGAGAGAGAGAGAGAGAGAGAGAGAGAGAGAGAGAGAGAGAGAGAGAGAGAGAGATGAGAGAGAGAGAGAGAGAGAGAGAGAGAGAGAGATGATGAGAGAGGAGAGAGAGAGAGAGAGAAGAGAGAGAGAGAGAGAGAGAGAGAGAGAGAGAGGGGGGGAGAGAGACGACTTCCAGAGAGAGAGAGAGAGAGAGAGAGAGAGAGAGAGAGAGAGAGAAACACTAAAAATGGTTTAGTGCAAGGCCACAGGCCTGTATGCAAGGGAGGTAACAAAATATGACACACAACATAATATGGATAAAAAATAAACAAAACATCATGCACGAGTTCGCATCAACAACAAAAACAAAACAAAATACAACAGTGGATTTTCCTTCAACACCAAATGCATTGAATAGAGGTATTCATAAATTACCATCTAGTTTAAATTTTCTTCTTCTCTTCTCTTTAAGGCATAATATATAAACATTGCCACGGAGCGATTTATAAATGTTGTTTCGTTTTGCAATAGTACAGATGTAATGGGGTGGTAAGGGGGTAAAGGGATAAGGATAGGGAGGAGTTGATGAGGGATAAGGATTGGAGGGTGAAGATAGGCACACTCCGCACAGACCAGGAACATATAGAGGAAACCAGACAGTTGTTTAGCTTTTGTTTATTTGGGTACTAAGAAAGACTAAGGAAGACATAGGAAGACATAGGAAGACATAGGAAGACTAAAGAAGACTAAAGAAGACTAAAGAAGACAGTGCAGCAAATACATCCTGCAACAATATAAAATATACACACATAAATATAAACAAGAAATAACAATGATTAAGTATGATTGTAGGCCTTGTGCCATAGCACTCAATGCTAAAATAACATGAGGTAATAGACAGTCACAGCAGTGGAAGGAGCTCACTTTATGACTTAAATGGCATGATTAAACTGACACTGACACAAGCCTAGTTGGGGTTTGGAAACATAACATAGGTCGGTTTTACCTGACCCTATGCTTGCTTAACCCATACACAAACATTTGAGTTCATGTGAGTTAACCCAAACCAAGTATTGTAACACTGACATCATCATCTGCTGTGTTACTAAAAATAGACTACACATCACAGTAAACTGAATGAGATCAGTTTGTAGTGGGAAACTGACTAAAGGCAAATGTAGGCCTATTGAGAGTTTAGCATTGAAGTAGCAAGAAACTCAACCAAAAAGGAATGCCTTGTTAATACTATAGTATCAGTATTAACACAACACCATACTAGGCCTAGCACACACACCTAGGCCTATGAATGAAACTATTGCCAAGTAGGCCTACACCATAGCATGGTATAAGCCTAGATCAATAATATTAATACAATGTAACATGGAAAAGAGCAAGTTAGGCTTTTAAACAATATAATGTCTGCAATAGTATTAACAGCATAAAAATGAGCAAGTTAGGCCTTTAAACAATATAATGTAGGCGAAGTGCCCCTTCATTGCTTACACGCAGTAGACTGACGTCACACACGAGTGGGTGTGAGGATAGACCAGAACGATCGGAATGTTCTAATTTTCAGTCTCTCAACATAAACTTTGGCCTAGTGCCGTTATATTTATGAATGAACTGACGTCACGATGGTTCAGTGACGGGAATAGCAGTGTACAACGGCAATGCCTAAACAACAGTTAACAGCAGTGTTGAAACGGCAGTGTCTAAACAACAGTTAACAGCAGTGTCTTTTGTGTGTTGATCTAGATCACATAGATTCACGGCAAACTCGAACGTCATTGGTTCGGTAAAAAGTAAACAAAGTTGGACTTCCTGCTGTTAACAAACATAAAAATACATCAAAGTATAGTTCAAACATCAGTACTTACAGTAGTCACTGTAGATTCACATCAACAGCATGAATGAGAAGGCAGGCCGAGATCGAGCAGACGATAATCTATAAACCTAGTGCTAAATTATTAATTTGATTGAAAACGTGTGGACCCAGATTTTGGGCACTTTTTATATATATGCTCGAGAGCCGGACCGCAAGGACAGCAGTCGCTGGATGTAGCGAAAATGGCTCTGTGGGTGGCGAGAGTGACCAGATCTGTGTTTGTTTGGTTTTGTACAACACAGATATCTATGCCACTAATCACTAAACCCTGGCATGTTGTATATGAGAAGAAAGAGGATGAACTAAGCTCTATTCTGACTACTATTATAATAAGGACCTAACTATATATTTATAATAATTATGAAAAACCTTGTATTTTAGACCCCACTGAAACAGGTTCAAGCTACTAAATAATTAATTTATCTAAACTCATACCACATTACACCGATCTTTCATAATGGATTAATACACTAAAGTACTACCTTTCTATACATATACTATGTCACTATGTTAGATGACACAGTTAAAATATAATTAGCATTCAATGTCCAGTAACAAAAATGCCAGCCGAAAACCCGGTTTTAGGACTGAGTCTGTGGTCAGACGGATTGTGACGTTGACACAGCGTCGGTGTAGCTTTCGTCAAATGTTTTGTTTTGACGTCAAATAAAGTAGCTATTTGTATGTAGGACATTGAAAGAGTTGTTTAGTAACAAAATTATGAAAGGATGGCTTTGATAAAATAGGTTTTATAAAGATAAGAGGTGACATAACTTGGCTCTTAGATTGCCAGATTTTAGGATAAATCAGCCATTCAATGTCTTAATTAACAAACTAATAAAGTGATTGGCATAACTACAATAAGATTTTATTATTGGAATGACAATCAAATAGAAGAAAATGGCTAAATTATAAGTTTATTATTACTACTAGTTGGCCTGAGATTTGAGGGGAGGCCGTTGGAGATTTGAAAAGCCGGGTCGCATGATACGATTTGAATTTTGACATGTCTAAAAATAGATTTGATGTCATATAGCGAGGCGCGCATGACTTGGAAAAGTGGTTAGGCACACTTGTCGTCTGCTAAATAGTGTTGCGTGACAGGTAGGCCTTATGGAATACGGCACACTGTCACATCTCCCCCCGTCAAGAAGAATCCATCGTCCGCGATGGACATTAAGAAAAGTATTTCTTGTGAAGGAAGCTTTCCAACAACAAGAAACTCTAAACTGGGTTAAAAAAATATCTGTACTTACTAATGACAAAAAAATTCCTTAGCATTTTCATACACACAGCTGACTAAGTCTAAACACTAGTGTCACTGACAGTTAATATCTATCTAATGAGCCATATTAATTACACGGTTCGACCTTCGCAGTAGTGGCTCAGCCTGGAGACGGGAAGGTCCCGGTATGGCTGGTTCAGGAAACACAGTCCTGGGTCGTGGTTGTGGTGCAGGCTCGGCGTCAAGTCCGGATGGTCCCGGGACGGCTGGCATGGGAGGCACAGGCCTCGGCCTAGTTCGTTGGACCAAGATCCAGCCATCGTCCGAGTCAGACTCGGACTCGGTTGCTCGGGGTCGATGCGGCACCCTGACTCGAAAGGATGGCGAGGGGGCAGCCTGAGCGTCAGACTGTCCGACAGGAGGTTGCTGCCGCCGGTCGCCCTGAGCAGTTGTTGATGTGGTGGGGTGATGGACCCCACTACACCGGTCACAGCCAGCCAGGAATCGCCCCAGGTCCTGGTACATTCCTGGCCAGTACACCAGGGGCCGGAGAGTCTCTTCCGCATGCTTGTAGCCCTGGTGACCGGTGTGTTGATGTAGCGATGACAGGACGCGGGGGCGCAGCTTGCTGGGCAGCAGGAGCTGCTCGCACGCCCCACGTCATGGATCCATCACCCTCCTGTAGATGATGCCCTGCCGACTGACAAGTCGGCCACGTTGCTGGACCAGCAGCTGCAGCTGCCAGTCATCGGAGACAGCAGGTGTTGAAGGCCAGGCTGTGGCGAGAGGACCAATGGAGGGGTCCTCCCGCTGCAGCCGACGAAGCTCTTCTGGCGACATCTGGGGGAGGATGAAGTCCGCAGGCTGAGTGGTGGCCACAGCGTTGATCTGCGGCTGTGGTTGGTCAGCCAGTTGGTGACTGGCAGTAGCCGAGGACTGAGACCTGTCCTCAGTCCGTGAGCAGCCACTGCCAGTCTTCCGTCTCCGCCGGCGCCGTCGTCGACTGCGAGGGGACTTGGTGTCTGCCGTCACCTGGCAGACCTGGAGTGGTGTCCCTGGTGGGTGCCGGAGCTGCTCAGATGGTGGCGGTTGCCGCAGCTCCAGTCTCAGGGTGGCCACCTCTGACGTCAGCATTGCCACCTGAGAGTGTAGGGAGGCGACAGGGCCAGTGCTGACTACAGGGCTAGTGCTGCAGTCGTCAGCACCGTCGCCTTCCCGCACAAACCAGAGCGCTTCCTCCTGGGCAGCTTCGAAGGTGGTGTTCGGGTTCCGCCGGATGTAGCTCCGAACGTCTCGCCTGAGGGATGGCGGCTGCAGGCCCTTCGCGAAGACGTCGCGGAGAACCCTGTCCGACACCATGCCGAACTCCAGCTCGTTGATGTGGTCCCACAGCTGCCGTAGATCTGCTGCGTAGGCGTTGATGTGTTCCCCCCGGCCCCGTTCTCTGGTGAAAAAGGTTTTGGCCAGGCTGACCACATCATGCTGCTCTCCCCAGCGATTCTTGAGGATGTTGTAAAGTTTCGCTGGAGAGTTCAGTTCCACCGCGGGCAGCCTGATGACCACTCGGCGAGCATGGCCTTTTAGGGCGCCGATCAGCCAGAGGGCAGCTGTCCCGTCATCCACCGGCTGAAGGAGAAGAATTATCTTCGCCTCCTTGATGAAGTCGTCCACTGACGTTGCGCTGCCCTCCTCACCAGAGAACTCCGGGAGCCGGGGCAGGTAAACGTAGGGGTTAGCCATGTTGATGTCAGGACGGGTGGAGGTTGGTCTGCTGCACTGTCTTCCTAGCTAACTGTCTGAGTTTCCCCTTGTTCCTGAAATCCTGCTATCGCAGCGCCAGTTGTAATGGGGTGGTAAGGGGGTAAAGGGATAAGGATAGGGAAGAGTTGATGAGGGATAAGGATTGGAGGGTGAAGATAGGCACACTCCGCGCAGACCAGGAACATATAGAGGAAACCAGACAGTTGTTTAGCTTTTGTTTATTTGGGTACTAGGAAATACTAAGGAAGACATAGGAAGACATAGGAAGACATAGGAAGACTAAAGAAGACTAAAGAAGACTAAAGAAGACAGTGCAGAGATTACATCCTGCAACAATATAAAATATGCAAGCATAAATATAAACAAGAAATAACAATGATTAAGTATGATTGTAGGCCTTGTGCCATAGCACTCAATGCTAAAATAACATGAGGTAATAGACAGTCACAGCAGTGGAAGGAGCTCACTTTATGACTTAAATGGCATGATTAAACTGACACTGACACAAGCCTAGTTGGGGTTTGGAAACATAACATAGGTCGGTTTTACCTGACCCTATGCTTGCTTAACCCATACACAAACATTTGAGTTCATGTGAGTTAACCCAAACCAAGTATTGTAACACTGACATCATCATCTGCTGTGTTACTAAAAATAGACTACACATCACAGTAAACTGAATGAGATCAGTTTGTAGTGGGAAACTGACTAAAGGCAAATGTAGGCCTATTGAGAGTTTAGCATTGAAGTAGCAAGAAACTCAACCAAAAAGGAATGCCTTGTTAATACTATAGTATCAGTATTAACACAACACCATACTAGGCCTAGCACACACACCTAGGCCTATGAATGAAACTATTGCCAAGTAGGCCTACACCATAGCATGGTATAAGCCTAGATCAATAATATTAATACAATGTAACATGGAAAAGAGCAAGTTAGGCCTTTAAACAATATAATGTCTGCAATAGTATTAATAGCATAAAAATGAGCAAGTTAGGCCTTTAAACAATATAATGTAGGCGAAGTGCCCCTTCATTGCTTACACGCAGTAGACTGACGTCACACACGAGTGGGTGTGAGGATAGACCAGAACGATCGGAATGTTCTAATTTTCAGTCTCTCAACATAAACTTTGGCCTAGTGCCGTTATATTTCTGAATGAACTGACGTCACGATGGTTCAGTGACGGGAATAGCAGTGTACAACGGCAATGCCTAAACAACAGTTAGCAGTGTTGAAACGGCAGTGTCTAAACAACAGTTAACAGCAGTGTCTTTTGTGTGTTGATCTAGATCACATAGATTCACGGCAAACTCGAACGTCATTGGTTCGGTAAAAAGTAAACAAAGTTGGACTTCCTGCTGTTAACAAACATAAAAATACATCAAAGCATAGTTCAACCATCAGTACTTACAGTAGTCACTGTAGATTCACATCAACAGCATGAATGAGAAGGCAGGCCGAGATCGAGCAGACGAAAATCTATAAACCTAGTGCTAACTTATTAATTTGATTGAAAACGTGTGTACCCAGATTTTGGGCACTTTTTATATATATGCTCGAGAGCCGGACCGCAAGGACAGCAGTCGCTGGATGTAGCGAAAATGGCTCTGTGGGTGGCGAGAGTGACCAGATCTGTGTTTGTTTGGTTTTGTACAACACAGATATCTATGCCACTAATCACTAAACCCTGGCATGTTGTATATGAGAAGAAAGAGGATGAACTAAGCTCTATTCTGACTACTATTATAATAAGGAAATCTAACTATATATTTATAATAATTATGAAAAACCTTGTATTTTAGACCCCACTGAAACAGGTTCAAGCTACTAAATAATTAATTTATCTAAACTCATACCACATTACACCGATCTTTCATAATGGATTAATACACTAAAGTACTACCTTTCTATACATATACTATGTCACTATGTTAGATGACACAGTTAAAATATAATTAGCATTCAATGTCCAGTAACAAAAACAAGCCAGCCGAAAACCCGGTTTTAGGACTGAGTCCACACCGGTGGTCAGACGGATTGTGACGTTGACACAGCGTCGGTGTAGCTTTCGTCAAATGTTCTGTTTTGACGTCAAATAAAGTAGCTACTTTGTATGTAGGACATTGAAAGAGTTGTTTAGTAACAACATTATGAAAGGATGGCTTTGATAAAATAGGTTTTATAAAGATAAGAGGTGACATAACTTGGCCGGTTAGATTGCCAGATTTTAGGAGAAATCAGCCATTCAATGGCTTAATTAACAAACTAATAAAGTGATTGGCATAACTACAATAAGATTTTATTATTGGAATGACAATCAAATAGAAGAAAATGGCTAAATTATAAGTTTATTATTACTACTAGTTGGCCTGAGATTTGAGGGGAGGCCGTTGGAGATTTGAAAAGCCGGGTCGCATGATACGATTTGAATTTTGACATGTCTAAAAATAGATTTGATGTCATATAGCGAGGCGCGCATGACTTGGAAAAGTGGTTAGGCACACTTGTCGTCTGCTAAATAGTGTTGCGTGACAGGTAGGCCTTATGGAATACGGCACACTGTCACATCTCCCCCCGTCTAAAAGAATCCATCGTCCGCGATGGACATTAAGAAAAGTATTTCTTGTGAAGGAAGCTTTCCAACAACAAGAAACTCTAAACTGGGTTAAAAAAATATCTGTACTTACTAATGACAAAAAAATTCCTTTGCATTTTCATACACACAGCTGACTAAGTCTAAACACTAGTGTCACTGACAGTTAATATCTATCTAATGAGCCATATTAATTACACGGTTCGACCTTCGCAGTAGTGGCTCAGCCTGGAGACGGGAAGGTCCCGGTATGGCTGGTTCAGGAAACACAGTCCTGGGTCGTGGTTGTGGTGCAGGCTCGGCGTCAAGTCCGGATGGTCCCGGGACGGCTGGCATGGGAGGCACAGGCCTCGGCCTAGTTCGTTGGACCAAGATCCAGCCGTCATCTGAGTCGGACTCGGACTCAGTTGCTCGGGGTCGATGCGGCACCCTGACTCGAAAGGATGGCGAGGGGGCAGCCTGAGCGTCAGACTGTCCAACAGGAGGTTGCTGCCGCCGGTCGCCCTGAGCAGTTGTTGATGTGGTGGGGTGATGGACCCCACTACACCGGTCACAGCCAGCCAGGAATCGCCCCAGGTCCTGGTACATTCCTGGCCAGTACACCAGGGGCCGGAGAGTCTCTTCCGCATGCTTGTAGCCCTGGTGACCGGTGTGTTGATGTAGCGATGACAGGACGCGGGGGCGCAGCTTGCTGGGCAGCAGGAGCTGCTCGCACGCCCCACGTCGAGGATCCATCACCCTCCTGTAGATGATGCCCTGCCGACTGACAAGTCGGCCACGTTGCTGGACCAGCAGCTGTAGCTGCCAGTCATCGGAGACAGCAGGTGTTGAAGGCCAGGCTGTGGCGAGAGGACCAATGGAGGGGTCCTCCCGCTGCAGCCGACGAAGCTCTTCTGGCGACATCTGGGGGAGGATGAAGTCCGCAGGCTGAGTGGTGGCCACAGCGTTGATCTGCAGCTGTGGTTGGTCAGCCAGTTGGTGACTGACAGTAGCCGAGGACTGAGACCTGTCCTCAGTCCGTGAGCAGCCACTGCCAGTCTTCCGTCTCCGCCGGCGTCGACTGCGAGGGGACTTGGTGTCTGCCGTCACCTGGCAGACCTGGAGTGGTGTCCCTGGTGGGTGCTGGAACTGCTCAGATGGTGGCGGTTGCCGCAGCTCCAGTCTCAGGGCAGCCACCTCTGTTGTCAGCATTGCCACCTGAGACTGTAGGGAGGCGACAGGGCCAGCACCAGCTGCAGGGCTAGTGCTGCAGTCATCAGCACCGTCGCCTTCCCGCACAAACCAGAGCGCTTCCTCCTGGGCAGCTTCGAAGGTGGTGTTCGGGTTCCGCCGGATGTAGCTCCGAACGTCTCGCCTGAGGGATGGCGGCTGCAGGCCCTTCGCGAAGACGTCGCGGAGAACCCTGTCTGACACCATGCCGAACTCCAGCTCGTTGATGTTGTCCCACAGCTGCCGTAGATCTGCTGCGTAGGCGTTGATGTGTTCCCCCCGGCCCCGTTCTCTGGTGAAAAATGTTTTGGCCAGGCTGACCACATCATGCTGCTCTCCCCAGCGATTCTTGAGGATGTTGTAAAGTTTCGCTGGAGAGTTCAGTTCCACCGCGGGCAGCCTGATGACCACTCGGCGAGCATGGCCTTTTAGGGCGCCGATCAGCCAGAGGGCAGCTGTCCCGTCATCCACCGGCTGAAGGAGAAGAATTATCTTCACCTCCTTGATGAAGTCGTCCACTGACGTTGCGCTGCCCTCCTCACCAGAGAACTCCGGGAGCCGGGGCAGGTAAACGTAGGGGTTAGCCATGTTGATGTCAGGACGGGTGGAGGTTGGTCTGCTGCACTGTCTTCCTAGCTAACTGTCCGAGTTTCCCCTTGTTCCTGAGATCCTGCTCGCAGCGCCAGTTGTAATGGGGTGGTAAAGGGGGTAAAGGGATAAGGATAGGGAAGAGTTGATGAGGGATAAGGATTGGAGGGTGAAGATAGGCACACTCCGCGCAGACCAGGAACATATAGAGGAAACCAGACAGTTGTTTAGCTTTTGTTTATTTGGGTACTAGGAAATACTAAGGAAGACATAGGAAGACATAGGAAGACATAGGAAGACTGCAAAGAAGACAAAGAAGACTACAGTGCAGAGATTACATCCTGCAACAATATAAAATATACAAGCATAAATATAAACAAGAAATAACAATGATTAAGTATGATTGTAGGCCTTGTGCCATAGCACTCAATGCTAAAATAACATGAGGTAATAGACAGTCACAGCAGTGGAAGGAGCTCACTTTATGACTTAAATGGCATGATTAAACTGACACTGACACAAGCCTAGTTGGGGTTTGGAAACATAACATAGGTCGGTTTTACCTGACCCTATACTTGCTTAACCCATACACAAACATTTGAGTTCATGTGAGTTAACCCAAACCAAGTATTGTAACACTGACATCATCATCTGCTGTGTTACTAAAAATAGACTACACATCACAGTAAACTGAATGAGATCAGTTTGTAGTGGGAAACTGACTAAAGGCAAATGTAGGCCTATTGAGAGTTTAGCATTGAAGTAGCAAGAAACTCAACCAAAAAGGAATGCCTTGTTAATACTATAGTATCAGTATTAACACAACACCATACTAGGCCTAGCACACACACCTAGGCCTATGAATGAAACTAGTGCAAAGTAGGCCTACACCATAGCATGGTATAAGCCTAGATCAATAATATTAATACAATGTAACATGGAAAAGAGCAAGTTAGGCTTTTAAACAATATAATGTCTGCAATAGTATTAATAGCATAAAAATGAGCAAGTTAGGCCTTTAAACAATATAATGTAGGCGAAGTGCCCCTTCATTGCTTACACGCAGTAGACTGACGTCACACACGAGTGGGTGTGAGGATAGACCAGAACGATCGGAATGTTCTAATTTTCAGTCTCTCAACATAAACTTTGGCCTAGTGCCGTTATATTTCTGAATGAACTGACGTCACGATGGTTCAGTGACGGGAATAGCAGTGTACAACGGCAATGCCTAAACAACAGTTAGCAGTGTTGAAACGGCAGTGTCTAAACAACAGTTAACAGCAGTGTCTTTTGTGTGTTGATCTAGATCACATAGATTCACGGCAAACTCGAACGTCATTGGTTCGGTAAAAAGTAAACAAAGTTGGACTTCCTGCTGTTAACAAACATAAAAATACATCAAAGTATAGTTCAAACATCAGTACTTACAGTAGTCACTGTAG
>CM065683.1:60342368-60345455 GCA_017654935.2 Phymorhynchus buccinoides | reverse complement strand
AACTAAAATGCTTACACATGCTTACGGGGTGTTTATAGGTTTCGTTCAATGGTGTGTTCGTTAGCCAACGGAGGCATCTGAGTTTTTCGATTGTCCAGCAGGTGTGAAGCAAGGGTGTATGTTGTCCCCCCTGATTTTTTCCTTGTTAATAACTGAAGTTGCTGATAATGTTACCAATAAAGGAAAACATGGTTTTCAATTTTTGCCGGGTTTACTGAAATTTTCTTACTCCTTTTTGCTGATGATATATGCTTGTTTTCATCCACACCAGTAGGGCTTAAACATCAAATTGATAATCTTGCCGAGGTGTCAAAATCGCTTGGTTTAAGGGTCAATATTAGCAAAACAAAGGTAATGGTTTTTAGAAGAGGTGGGCATTTGTCTACAGAAAAATGGTTTTACGAAAGAAAAGAAATAGAATAGAAATTGTTAATAGTTATAAATATTTAGGTTTTACAATAACCACTGAATTATCTTTTGATTCAGCTCTGGAGGAATTAGCGGGTAGAGCTAAAGGCAAGGTTGTTGATATTTTTATAATAATGTGGTCTCTTGGAACAATGGATCCGACAGTTTTCTTCAAATTATTTGATGCACAAGTAAAAACGATGTTTAGGATAAGTACAGCAGTCTTAACACAGTTCTATCAATCTGTCATTGAAAGCATACTCAGTTTTTCAATATATCTGTTCTGGCATGGATCAGCTTCAGTTAAAGATAAAAGGAAATTCCATCAAGTCGTCAAGACAGCCTAACAAATAATAGGTTACAATCTGTCATCCCTAGATAACATCTATAGTGTGCGCATAAGTCGTAAAGCTAAATCCATCATATCTGATAGTACACACACTAGCCAACCATCTGTTTCAATCACTCCCTTCTTGTAAAAGGTTCTGCTCTTTTAAGTGCAAATATAACCGCCTGAAGAACAGCTTTTACTCCTTTGATGTCAGAGCCATCAATACTCAGTATGCTCACCTCCCTAGGGGTATTTTTTGTATCCTATTTTGCTCAGACTTGTGTTAATCGGTGTGCATGCATGCTCGCGGTCTTGTGTCTGATGTGTGTGAGTGCGTGTAGTGAGGATGGTGGGAACATGCATTGTTATATATGGTGTATGCACGTGTGTGTGTATGTGTTGGTGTATGTGTAGGTGTGCGTCTGAGAGAAAGAAAGAAAGAATCTGAGAGAGAGAGAGAGAGAGAGATGCAGAGGAGAGGAGAGACTGGGCGAGGAGAGAGGACGAGGATGAGCAGGAGAGAGATAAGGGTAGAAGGTGGGAGATGAGAGGACAGGGGAGGAAACGCGGAGGAGTGAACCTTTGAGAGAGAGAGGAGGAGACGCGACGGATTAGAGAGAGAGGAGGGATGGAAGACGACCGAGGTGAAGTTTCGGAGGGTGTGGAAGTCGATCAGAGCGACGTAGCGAGAGAGAGAGGAGAGAAAGAGAGTGGAGCGAGAGATGGAGTAGAGATGGTTGAAGCATGAGATCCAGCGAGAACGAGAGTGAGCGAGGACGAGGAAGATCAGAAGTAGAGGGGCCAGACCGACTGGAGGGAGATTTTTTGAGAGTTGAGACTGGAAGAGATGGAGTAGACGAGAGGAAGATTTGGATCCGATGCGACTGTTTGACGACGGTCGACCGAGAGAAGATGAGAAACATTTGAAAATTTGTTATTGAGGGAAAAAAGAATAAGCACACAAGGGGCGCCCTCGAAACAAAGGAAGAAAAGCATGATTAAAACTTCAATTAATGAACAAAAGCAACAAGGGGAAAAAACAAAAAAACAAAACAAACAAAAACAAACAACTACACATTCATACACCCATACACCCATCCACCCTCCCCCCACCCACCACCAACCTCGCACACAGCACAGTAATCATATGAAACTAATATAAATTGAATTCACAAGAATCAGGAAATACATTGTGGAGGAAGAAAAAAAATAAAATAACAAATGTCAGTCTAAAACAAATGTAATGTGTATGACATAACTCAAAACACAAGGAATATTACTTTCTCTCCTTCCCCCCCCCCCCCCCCCCCCCCCCACCCCCCTCTCCCCCCCCCCCCCCCCCCCCCCCCCCCACCCCCCCCCCACCCACCCCCCCCCCCACCCCCCCCCCCCCACCCCCCACCCCCCCTTACCCCCCCCCCGCCCCCCCCCCCCCCCCCACCCCCCCTTCGTTCCCCCCCCCCCCCCTTAAAGGGAACAAAAAGCAAGGCAACAACAAAAACAACTTCATGTTTTTATTTTTAAAAACAAGATTTATGTCCAAATTAACCATGTTACATGAATAAACGGTTTTTTATTTAAAACAGAAGAAAGCTACATAAGAGATTAATATGTGCTGTTTGGTTGTTTTCTGTGGTATATGTGTTGATCATAACGGTACTTCTACTCTATGGTTAGTTTTTCTTGAAAAGATTGAGACTTGATATATAGGAACATTAAAAGAAGCTAAAATCGTATTCCACAAACAACCGCCAGAATTACAACAGACTAGTCTTGAAGAGATCAACTCTTGGAAGAGGTAGTTTGACTTTAAGATTTGTAGAAGAACATTGCGGTAGGAACGATGTTTTGTGTTTTTTGTTTTTTTAAATCATATTTTATTTGTTTTAAAAGCAGGGGAAGGAGGAGCGCGATCAGACATTATTTTTAATAAACATGAAAATGGCTTTGTTATATTCAAGTTTCCATTGTAGAGGCAATATTCCTAGGTGCTGATAGTCCGTATGAGTAATGGACGATGATTTCAGAAGGATCCAACTTAAGAACCCACGCCTGTACAAACTAAATAAAGGTTTTAGATTCTTTCCACTAGCTGAATCCCATAGTGTAGAAGCATAGTTAATAAGTGATTGGATATAAGAATTGAAAAACAATTTACGGCGGTCGAAATCAAGAAAATGTTAATCTGGAAAGAGAGAGAGAGGAGGAAGGAAGACGAGAGAATGGTCGAAGGAGGAGAGAGAAGAGAGGATGAGGTAATTTTTGAGCATAGAGCGGAGAAGTGAGGTAGAGAGAGAAGAGGAAGGATGGGAGAGAGAGATGGCGAGAGCGAGAGAGAGAGAGAGAAG
>CM065683.1:60324868-60327368 GCA_017654935.2 Phymorhynchus buccinoides | reverse complement strand
GTTTCTGGTTGAGTGGGACGTCTTCAGATGGACACGTCAGCAGCCGAGGTGAAGGAGGCAGTACGCTACAGGTCCCCAAGGTCACCACAGAGTTTCCGGGTGAGTGGAACGTCTTCAGATGGACACGTCAGCAGCCGAGGCGAAGGAGACCATACGCTACAGGTCCCCAAGGTCACCACAGAGTTTCTGATTGAGTGGGACGTCTTCAGATGGACACGTCAGCAGCCGAGGTGAAGGAGGCCATACGCTACAGGTCCCCAAGGTCACCACAGAGTTTCTGATTGAGTGGGACGTCTTCAGATGGACACGTCAGCAGCCGAGGTGAAGGAGACCATACGCTACAGGTCCCCAAGGTCACCACAGAGTTTCTGATTGAGTGGGACGTCTTCAGATGGACACGTCAGCAGCCGAGGTGAAGGAGGCCGTACGCTACAGGTCCCCAAGGTCACCACAGAGTTTCTGGGTGAGTGGGACGTCTTCAGATGGACACGTCAGCAGCCGAGGTGAAGGAGACCATACGCTACAGGTCCCCAAGGTCACCACAGAGTTTCTGGGTGAGTGGGACGTCTTCAGATGGACACGTCAGCAGCCGAGGCGAAGGAGGCCGCACGCTGCAAGTCCCCAAGGTCACCACAGAGTTTCTGGGTGAGTGGGACGTCTTCAGATGGACACGTCAGCCGCCGAGGTGAAGGAGACCATACGCTACAGGTCCCCAAGGTCACCACAGAGTTTCTGATTGAGTGGGACGTCTTCAGATGGAAACGTCAGCAGCCGAGGTGAAGGAGGCCGTACGCTACAGGTCCCCAAGGTCACCACAGAGTTTCTGATTGAGTGGGACGTCTTCAGATGGAAACGTCAGCAGCCGAGGTGAAGGAGGCCGTACGCTACAGGTCCCCAAGGTCACCACAGAGTTTCTGATTGAGTGGGACGTCTTCAGATGGACACGTCAGCAGCCGAGGTGAAGGAGGCCGTACGCTACAGGTCCCCAAGGTCACCACAGAGTTTCTGATTGAGTGGGACGTCTTCAGATGGAAACGTCAGCAGCCGAGGTGAAGGAGGCCGTACGCTACAGGTCCCCAAGGTCACCACAGAGTTTCTGATTGAGTGGGACGGGGTCTGGCCAACTACTCTTGTCTGTTTTGTTTCTCACCGTGGGGATGCCGGGGATCTTTCGTAAAAAATAGCCCCCCACCTTCTGGAAGTTCTGTGCTTGTAACTTCCTCTAATCTGCCACTCTCTTTGACTCTACCTTTTCCCTTTGCTTTCTATCATCTACTATCTTTCTGGCTTATTGGCCCATTCTCCTGTCTTTTTTCAAAAAAACTTCAAAATAATTTTTCTTCTTTGAGCTCCTCCAAAACCGGAATGTGTCGGCTGTGCGCAGCGGGGAGACCAGTGAAAACTGAAAACCGAACACATACGTGCCTTACCCATTATGGCCATATGGCCTAGGAACGCTGAAGAAGAAGAAGAAGAAGAAGAAGAAGAAGAAGAAGAAGAAGGGTGTTTTGTTTTGTTTGCTTAGAAAATAAGGGAAGGCAAACCATTTTCTGAGGGAAGGGGAAGAAGAATTTAAAATAATAGTCTCCTGTCTACTTGGAGTACGTTGGTATGGCTTGTCGTTCTTGTGTTTTTTAAAATATAATTCTTCACTCTAGTGAAGATTTGACGCGCTTTAGTGCGCAAGCTGATCAAAAATAAGCGACCTCTCTTCCTAAATTAGGATGTGTTCCAGGGAATGTGGGTCCCTGTCAAGTATAATTATCGGGCTTTAGTGGGGGGGCGGTACTTGGAAGGAAGGAGGGAGGTCAAAGTCAAAGTCAAAGTCAAAATTACTTTATGATCTCAACAAGACATATTGCATTGTGGTCTCTACGTGATACAACAAGGGCAACAGAAAACAAGCTATTCATGCATTGGAACAAAGCAAAACAGAACAGGTGGTAGGACTGAGTGTTTATAGGGATAGGGGTGAGGGTGGTCAGCATCGTTGCTACATTTTACTTGCGAAAGCCTATGAAACGTAAAAAGCCTAAGGGTTAGGTCGGCCTTTGGGGACCTTCCTCAACGCCAGCTGTTCTCAAACCCCTTTGGCCGAGAGAGTGGGGATGTACCCTGGGCCAGGCATTTCTGCAATAAACAAATTCTAGCCCAGCCCGCCAGTATATAGGCACCTGCCCCCTCTGCTATCTGGCAGTCATGGTCGGAAACGACTGACCGGCATGCATACAGAGACATAGGCTAAAGTTGTGAGCAAGTCGGAGCGGAATCTGTCAGCTTCAGCAAATGATTTCAAAATATCTTTCCTTTCTTTTCTTAAAGCCCCACCAGGTCACGTGTCAAAACCATGGGTTTCACGTGTTATTCCCTCTTATAGCTGGTAAGAAATCTTGTTTCGACCAGGTTTGACTCCCATAAAAATGCCCCCAAATTCAAACCGAAACATCATTTTAAAGAGCAACCTCAATTTGAAGTTGGGGACATCTATATGTTGGTCACA
>CM065683.1:60234290-60311868 GCA_017654935.2 Phymorhynchus buccinoides | reverse complement strand
CCCAATTGTGGGTTCATGATTGAAGCACTATAAGCAAAAAGGACCCTCTTAGGAAATGTGTAGGACGTCCCGGGAATGCACTATAAAAATGAGCATAATTCTTCTTCTTCTTCTGCGTTCCCAGGCCATATGGCCATAATGGATAAGGTATGTATGTGTCCGGTTTTCAGTTTTCATTGGTTTCCCTGCTGCGTGCAGCTTTCACATTCCAATTTTCGGAGGAGCGCAAAGGAGAAAAATGATTTGGAAGATTTTTTGTTTGTAAAAAGGCAGGAGGATGGACCAAATGGGCATAATAACAAATTGGTTTTGGAATTAATTTTTTTGCCATTCATGTACTTATACAGGCCTAATTCATTGGATTGATTATCCCACATTCTTCAAAATCCATTCTCTCTCCGTGACTGTCATTGACCTATTCTTTGCCGATCCCGTGTATGTGTGTGAGCGTGCATGCATGCACTCATGAATAGACATTCTGAAAACTTCTAAGCTCTGTACCCCTTCTTGTCTTGTAGGACAAAATGGGAGCCCTGGGTTCGACTGTCGTTCATTGTCTCTGTACAGTTTGCTGCTGCTGTCCTTTCACGTTGTGTGCATGGTGATTTTAATGATCTTAATTAATGTCTGGGAGGTTCATGGGGTCATGCTAAGAAGGGCTTCAGAACCTAAAGTATTTATCATTTGTGCAACAATGTGTTCTTTTTTTTAATGTTTCATTTGGTGGGGGGGTTTTAAAAGGGGGGGGGGGGGGGGGGGGGGGGGGGGGGGGGGCGGTATTCAGGTAAGTTCTTGGATGCAAATTAAGAATTCCAGAATCCATCCCAGTCTACTACCATCCCCCTTTCTTTATTTTATTTTATTTTCCTGAAGTTTAAAAAACAACTATCTGATAATATTTCTTAACATTTATTTATTTGACTTTTTAAAAAACATTTTTTTAGTTTCTTCTATGCGCAGGGAGGGGAGGTGTGTGTGTGGGTGGGTGTGTCACTGTGTGGGGGTGGGGGAGGAGGATCTATTTAAAAAAATATGTCTGTTATATTCCCACATCCTATTTATTCTTCCTTGCCTGAAGGCTTAAAGGGAAAACAACCGATCCCAGGGATCGGGTCGTTCTCGCCAGAAAAGCTCTGCCTCGCGGTGGCTCGCACAACAGGGAACAAAGAAGGGCGAACCATCTCTCTCGCCAGCTGTGATTCAAATGCGGCGCGCACTAAGCGCCTCCCCTCTTTTATAGTCCGGCCGTGCCTTTACGAGATGGAAGTATGCAGAGGAGGCCGACAAACTAATATATTATGCAAGGCATATTTGGCAATCCCATTCAACTGGTGTCAATTGAATCATGGCTGCTGGGAAACCCTTTATCTGCTGCACGCTACAGGCCTTTTGGCAGTCACACTATCGGCATCCTGCTGACTCTATCCTCAACTCTATCTCCTCTTTCCTTTCCTACCCTTATGTCTGCCCCTTCCCTATCTACTGATACCCTTTAGTCCCCCCCTGTGCTGGATTGCTGGCCCGGCTGGGGAGTCCCACAGGCATAATTGGTGGGTTGGAGGAACCAGTATTGATCCGGGGCTGGAATCAATGTTGAGATCTGCCCCCCTCCTTTTGCTCTGTAGAGACACCCTGTTTACAGGTGCCTGTATGTTGAGGCTCTGGATGGAAGACCAGTGATGTCCCAAGGCCCCGGTCATAGGACATTGACCTATTCAAATTTAAATTGTTATATTGTGTTCTCCCCTGTCAGGACAAATTGTAACACTAGCACGCTTTGTCTTATCGATTTCTGCAAGAGTCAGGACATTGTCCTATTGATTTATCTTCTCTCAGTACAGTTTGTCCTATCACATTTCGATTCTCGGTACATCACTGGAAGACTATAGACTTGTCTTCTTGTTCTCGTTAGATAGACAGAATGGTCAGAGGAAGAAAGGGTGGAATTGGAAAAAGTGAACATTTTTCAAGATGGCTTAAATCCAAAGATGGGATCCACCATCCCTATTTTATTGAAGTACATCTACCAAATGTATTTTTCTGTCCTTTTTTTTTTAACTCTTTTTTTTTCTCTTGCATTAACATTTTTATATACCAGTACTTGTCATCAGGCTATTATTCTAAACTGCTTCTTGATGTTTGCCTTGTTGATTCTGCCTGAATTACTGTACCACTGACAGCAGACTTTTATCATCAAATCCATTTCCTTGCCTCGATTCTCTTCTTTTTCTAGCCATCTAAAAGGCATGGCAAGTCGAATCGTTCTGGATGGAAAATTATATTGAGGGAGAGTAAGGGCGAGTTGCTGGGACATGCCAGAAATGATGTGTTGGGTTGTAAAATAAAGAAGAGGAGAAGGGAGATAGAAAATGAAGAAAAGAGGAAAAGAGGTAGAAAATTGAAGAAAAGAGGGATAGAGGTAGTGTGGGTCAGGAGGAAATCTGGGCAGAGGGAAGGACAATCGATACACCTCCACCCGACCACACAGGCCAGCCAGTGTGGGGCAGTCACAGATTGATTTGTACGGCGGGGTTAGGAGGGCTGTGCCGGAAAGAAAGGAAGTTTGGGAGGATATGGGAAGGACAAAAAACAACAAGATGGCAACGCCATATAAACATACTCCCAGTTACCAGCAACACCCACACATATATACTCTCCCTCAGACACACACACACACAAAATAGAAATGGGAAACAAAATTGTATGCCACTTCTGTAAATTTAGAATAGGACCAACTGATGAAATTCAGGGGAGTTAATTTTAGACTCTATGGTCATTTTGTATTTTTGTTTATAATAATTTCATGTATTGGTATAACATTGTTTAGAAATAAGATATTTTGCAACAAAATAGTATTAACAGTAACCACTTTTCAGTATGCTTACTTTGGTTTAAGTCCACCCATTATCTTTTAACTTTTTCACTAAGTAGCATGCACATATGCGTGGTAGAATCTTCCTCCGTTCAGTACGCAGCACGCATATATGTGTGGTGACTTTGACTATGAACAGTGCACGTCTGAGTATGATCTAAGGGGAAAAAACTTCTTTAATTATATCCAGCAATCAATTATCTGTCTTCTGAGTGCTTTCCCTTGAGCAAAACTGCGCTAAATTGGTCACAAGCAGCTTTTGAAAAGACTAACTGAAAGTGTGGCCAATAGTGGCTAAGAGGGAAAAAACCCACTATCGGAACAAGATGGTTATGTTTGTATTCCTGCATTTCTGGTGTGAAAATGGAAACAAATAGTCAAAGAAACTTGATGTTGCTATAGCTAGAGACTTGTTCTGTCCAACGATACCAAACACCCGCACTGGTTATGCAAGCAAAGTAAGCGACAGTAGAGATGAAAATTGTTGATTTGACTACGTCCGTGGTGAAAAGCTGCTGGGAATTAGTATGGGGTGAAAGAGTTAAATAATCAGTGGTTTTTAATATTCAAAATATGATCATTGGGATTATGTTGATATGGCTCGTCATTCTGTGAATCTGACATGATGGGCAGCATCTGCATGGTCTAAGGAATCATTGTCTGTGCTGGGGCTGGAGGGGAGGGAGGGAGAAATGGGGAGGGCAGGGGACAGTGGGTTGTGTTATGTTTACATGCTGTGTGTTTTCGATATTAATGCTATTCATTCTGTTATTTTTTTATTTCGTAGGGATGTAATAATATGTGAGCTAGTCCTTTTGAAATGTTTGTATAATGTGTATCTTGTTGCTGATAGTATGAATGGTCAGTGAAAGCACATTGAGTTGCTTAGCAAGATATAAGCATTATTCATCATCATCATCATCATTGTGCCAAGTTTTATTACAATCGGTGTAGTGGTTTAGGTGCTATGGACTAGAACACATTTTGGTCACACACAGACGCACACACACACACACACATACATGTATACGGACAGCAGAGAAACACACAGCCCTCATCCCCATTGTAATGTAGTCCCGTTCTTATAGAACTGGGACTACAAAAACGGAGGCTGCTGTCAGTTGTGTTTCCTATCATGTTGTTTCTCACTGATAATTTTTTTTATTTTTTTTTTAGAAAGAATTGTTAACTTGCTTGTAGCAGAATTGCTCTATGTTACTTTATTATTTTTGTTTAGTGAGCAAGCTTCACGCCTTAAGAATTTATTGTTTCAGTTGTTGACTAAACTAAAGAAATTGATTATTTAGGTTACACGTTGTTGTGTAATGAATTTGATTACCATATTTTTCGGACTACAAGGCGCACACCCCAAATGTTACACAAAGTTCAGATTTTGTTGTTATATTTCCTTACTATATTACTAGTCATATTATGAAGCGCATGCATCTCCCTGTGGGGTAAAATATCACCTTATAGTCAGAAAAATATGGCATTTCACTGTTGCTGTTTTCAAATGCTTGTCACCCGCTGAAGAAGAACAAACGTTCAAAATTCAATTCAATTCTATCCATTCATTTTATTGCAAAGAAATTCACTGCCTGGCATGCACATTTTATAAATAATAAGACAAGTAATGTTTAGGAAGTAATGTTTAGGAAGACAACAAAATTTTAAAACGCACACGCACATGCAGACACACACACACGCACACACGTGCGCGCACACACATACACACCAACAACAATAATTCAATTAGGTACTGTTCAGACAAATATTATACATACAATTATAAAGTATCACTTGTGAAAGCAAACATTTGACACACACAAGCACACGTACACACACACACACAACCACACACACACCTTTGGGCTATCAGTTAGAATAAATTAATCAGAGCATAGAATTAGAAATGAATTAACAAGTGAGCTAAAATAATTTATGGCGAGTATAATTGAGTATTAATTCAGAAATAAATCAGTAATGAAACTAACAAAATCTCCAGGTTTGCTGAAATAAGTAATAAAATAAAGGTTCTTAACACTATTATTAATAGCAATAAACCAGCCATAAAATATGAAATCCACCCTACAGGACATCACAGAAGATGTTAATCAAAGCTCCCCAATGTCAACTCCATCAGGTCAGATCTACCTCTTCTTTTACTTTCTTCCTCTACATTGCTTCAAGACCTGGCAGTCACCCTTTTCAACCACTCCAGGATTCATCTGCTTCCTTGACTGCATCCTACTGCAGACCTGCCACTTGCTCCGATTTCAGAGGAGCAGCTCAGATATGTTGAGCATTGCTCCTAGCTCCTCTTGCAACCTCCCCAGCTCCTATATTTTAAAATCTGTATTGTATACATTTTCCACTCAATTTCACAACAAAGAGCATGCATTCAAAGCACCAGCTAATGGACATCTAAGGGTCAGCATGAGACAGTGAGGGGTTACACGAAGCATAGGCCTATCTCAGGCTAAATGACCAACAAATATTGTAGATTGGCCAATATTTCTTTCTCTAAAATGGATCTCAAATTGACAATGGTCAATATTTCTTACTCTAAAATGGATCTCAAACTGACAAAAACGACTGCATGTTTGAAGAACAAAAGAGAAGGCCGCACATTTCGAAGTGGCAATGGATTTTACTGGGGGGCCAGTGCCAGCCCCTAGATTCTCGCTCCTCTTTTTTATTCTCAGAATGTGGCAGGTCTGCTACTGGAATGAAAATCCATTTGACGTCCTCCGGTCTGAAGCAGACACATATGGGACAGTAGATATAAAAATGGTGGGAACGATCCTGGAGGCAATGCCCAGAGGCAGTGCAACTCTAGGAAAGTCCCACATTTTTAACGATACAGATCTCTACTGCATCCTACTCCCTCCCCACCAACCTTTTCATGTGGAGTAACCTCAACATTTGTAGTGAATTGTTATCTGGCCGCTGCTGTTTTGCAGCCTGATTAGCCACCTACATCCTGTGATGGATGGCCTATGCTTGGTTTGCCTGGAATGGAATATTGTAGAGATGTCAGAGGGTGGGAGGGAATGAAGGAGAGAATGCTCTTATGGGTTGGGGGTGGGGGGGAGAGGTTTTGTGGACAGAGATTTGAGTGGGCTGTGGCAATATGGGAAAGGTAGAACATTGATCGGACACACACATACACACACGCACACGCACACGCACACACACACACACACACACACACACACACACACACACACACGTGCGCACACTCACACACACACACACAGTCACACACACACAGAGTCACACACACACACACACACACTTCCAATTCTCGTTTTTTCTTCCTTTTTCTTTTTTTCTTTATTTTTAACCAGCTTTATGCCATTCGATTGGGAAGATAACAGGGAGCTTTGAGTTTGATTTACAGCAGTGTTAGAGCAGCACAAAGGGAAGTAATGAAGGTTTGGACAGAATGCTGAGTGTACATCACCACATCAGTACATGGTCATGAATTGTTACTCTTTCGTTGCTTTACTGTATATATATCCGTATGATATGGATAACCCAGTTCTTCAATTACTTTAAAGTTAATTTATTTTACATAATCTCTGGGGATGGTAATACAGACCTGTTTACTCTACTCTTTTCGAGTACACTGTAGTATTCTACTCAATTTGGATCTCTACTGCTCTTCAAAATTGAAAATAATGCTAGATTCTACTCATTTTCAGTGAACATTGTTTTATGAATAAAACTACACATTTTGCACCAAACTACTCATTTCAGCTATCCAGACTAAAGACTTGTGTAACAGCTTACAGGTCTGGTAATATGGAGGGGATTGGGAAGATCGGGGGGGGGGGGGGGTATGGGTATGGGGGGGGTAGATGAGGTGTGCTACTGACAAGTTATTGCCCAGTAATGTGCAAGTAGCAACAGTATTAACACCATAACTACCAGATTAATTTGTATCTAATACAGTACCACTGCTAGCAATTAGCGCAACTGTCAAATTATTCCAGAAAACAGTGCGTGAAATTCGGCACAGTTGCAGAGCAGCTTCAGATCTTTGTTTGTTTTGTTATGGTTAAAAAAATTCAGTAACCGATTTAGAATTTTAAAAAGCTTGCATGTTCGTTTTTTTTGTGTGTGTTTTTTTTCTAATTTTAAGACTTGCTTTGGAACATTTTAAACATGATGGGTAAGAAAGCGTCCTTGCCAGCAACAGCTGGGTAAGAAAGCGTCCTTGCCAGCAACAGCTGGGTAAGAAAGCGTCCTTGCCAGCAACGGCTGCTGTTGGGGTCATGTTGCCTGGTTTTCATCAATTGTGAAAGAGAAGAGTGTAAAACCTGAAACTGTCAGCAAAGATTACAGGGTGGCTTAAAGAGGGCAATTACACGCCTTTCACACTGCAGACAGGGGGAAGTCTGTATTGATTTCTCACCTGTGCTGTGCTGCACTAGATTTGTCTCTCACTTGTTTTCTCTCTGTCTTTCTCTCTGTCTCTCTCTCTCCATCTCTCTCTCTCTCTCGCTCTCTCTCTCTCTCTCTCTCTCTCTCTCTCTCTCTCTCTCTCTCTCTCTCTCTCTCTCTCTCTCTCTCTCTCTCTCTCTCTCTCTCTCTCTCTCTCTCTCTCTCTCTGTGTCTCTGTCTCTCTCTCCATTTTCTCTCCTCTGTTTCTCTCTCAACTCTCTCTGTGTGTCTTTCTTACTTTCTCTCTTTAATCTCTTCGTCTTTTATTCAGCTCTCTCTCTGTCAGTCTGTTGTTTAAAAAAAAATGTATTTCTCTTCTATTATGTGTGTTTCTGTGTGACTGTCTGTCTGTCTGTCTCTCAGTCTCTCTCTCTCTCTCTCTCTCTCTCTCTCTCTCTCTCTCTCTCTCTCTCTCTCTCTCTCTCTCTCTCTCTCTCTCTCTCTCTCTCTCTCTCTCTCTCTCTCTCTCTCTCTCTCTCTCTCTCTCTCTCTCTCTCTCTCTCTCTCTCTCTCTCTCTCTCTCTCTCTCTCTCTCTCTCTCTCTCTCTCTCTCTCTCTCTCTCTCTCTCTCTCTCTCTCTCTCTCTCTCTCTCTCTCTCTCTCTCTCTCTCTCTCTCTCTCTCTCTCTCTCTCTCTCTCTCTCTCTCTCTCTCTCTCTCTCTCTCTCTCTCTCTCTCTCTCTCTCTCTCTCTCTCTCTCTCTCTCTCTCTCCTCTCTCTCTCTCTCTCTCTCTCTCTCTCTCTCTCTCTCTCTCTCTCTCTCTCTCGTTTTATGTCAAATGTTCTTGCTTGATGCATGGTATGAATGTGTGAGTGAGAGTGCAAGGTGCAAAGAAGCTATTGCAGCTTATCCTTTTTACCCTCAACAAAACATTCATATTCATATCCCCCCCCTCTCTCTCTCTCTCTCTCTCTCTCTCTCTCTCCCCCCCCCCCCCCCCCCTCGTTATGTCTTGTTACAATGGCTGTAGTTATCCCGTTCACAATACCTCACCTGTGATTACCGTGGTCTCTCTGCCTGATGCGTAATTCTTGGCAGGGGATGGGGGTGAAAGAGAAAGGGTCTGCACATCAGAAAAAATGCCCTGTTTGCAGGAGGATTGATTTGGTTGGTTTTGTTGGTATTTTCTAGTCTTATAAGGGTGGTTCCACTGTATATATCATAATGGACTTTTATACATACTGTACTTCCTTGTATGTCTGTGACAAGAATGTGTTAGTAAGTGTGTTTTGTAAGCATATAAGTACACAATATTTGGGGTAAAAAATGACCAGTATGTATATTAACCCTTTCAGTTTCAGCGCCAATGTCGACTTTTGTCACCACATTGGTTTTACACCCATGTCACTAGAGGGCATCAGGTCAGAGCCTGTTGTCTGGAGACCCTGTTTTCTTGATTTGGGGAGGTGGGGATGGACCTGATGTTACATATGTCACAGAGGAATTCTCAATATTGCAGATAATTTTTTTTCTCTACCCAGTTAGGTTTAAGGGTATTTTTTGGCTGAAAAATGGCTGGCGGTGAAAGGGTTAATTATTAACCCATTCACTGCCACAGGAAAACTGAGAAATTATCGATTTTCTTATTATAAAATTTGAAAGAGACCTGTTTGTCTCAATCTGAGAAAATGGTCTAGAGATATATTTTTCCTGACTTAGTCTAAACCCAGGGCTATTACAGTTATATGACATCATCAATGACATCACATGCCCTGACAGGGGCAGGCTGTGAAGGGGTTAAAGAAGAACGTGCTTGTAAATCATGCCCCCTCCCCTCAAAGAATGAAAGAGCAAAAATAATAATAATCAATAATAATAATAATAATAATCTCCTCCCACTCGCTTTATTCTGGTGTTTCAATAGACGATTTTCAGAGAGAAAAAAAACTAGGGGAGAGCACTTCGTGAAAATTAGAGTTGTTTACCTCCATTACTCGGTCAAATACCATAGCAACAATGCAACACTGGCGTTGAAGCCGCAGGATGCCAGTCAGCGACTTGCAAACATTTTTTTAGAAAAATAAGGGGTGGCCAGTTGCTACAAAGTGATAGAACTTGCAAACTGTGACGTAAAAATATAAATTACGTCAAATTTAGAATGACGCGCTGCGTTCTACATGTTGTATGTCTCCTCAAACACACGAAGCGAGGGCTGGGGATCTACCTGAAGGTAGAGTAGCTTCCCCTGTTTGACCGATTGAATTTGGCGAGATCACTCCCACACACCATGAAATTACTCCCCTTAATTATTTCCGAACAATTCCTATTCTGTGGGCATGATTTGAATCCCTTTCCCTGCCCCATTTTGTCTTTCTTCTCTGTGGATAAAACGTGCAATTTTCTGTGGTACATTTTTGTCAAGGCTCTTTGCACAGTAAGGTTGTAATAGAAGAAACCTGTGTGAAACAAAGTGTGAATCACCGATTTTGTGTAAAAGCTAATATTATGTCTGGTCCGTTCAGAATGACCAACACTCACAATTGCATATACGTTATCTGAAGAAACAGGGCGTGAGTTTCCAAGCACTTTACAGTACCAAAGTAACAAAAGGGAAGCCACCCATACACTACTACACACCCATAAGCTACTATTATGTCTCTGGTCAGTTCAGAATGACCTTCTCACATTGTCCAGCGTGATTGGAAGAAACAGGGCGTGAGTTTCCCACCACTGAACACACTACCATATTTTTCAGACTATAAGAGTTCAGTTTAGTGAAAATCTTAAACCAGTTTGTTTCTCTCAACTTAATTGGACAGTTGGAGAAGGCCTTATGGTTTATGAATTGTTTGATATTCATGATTCATTCTGCTTGATTTTTATTTGTTTGACTTTTTTTTTCATTGTTCTTTCAGATTGGAGCCGCCTCAGGGAAGTTGAAGAACTTTGTCATCGAACCCTTCATCGCCCACAAACAGGTATGTTTTGTTACTGACCATTTTGCACACCCCATACTACCAGCCTCTGACTGGAAGTCAATGGACTGTCTTTGACATAACTAGATCACTCAGGGGCAGACCAGATGATTCAGGGGTGGGTGGGTGAGGGGGGGGTGTTTCCGCCGTTGGTTAAGGGAGCTGCATAGCCAGCCAAGAAATCTTTCCACCAGGATTTTCCACCACCATTGGATGTTTTGGTGTGTTTTTGGGTGGGTTTTTTTTGGGGGGGGCAGGTAGCCAACTTCCAATCAAAACCAAACCTTATCATCTCATGAAAATAATTTGAGGGGGAGCAAACCATTTGCCAGCTGACAAAAAAAAATTCACCATAATTTTTCCACCATAATTTGTCACTGCCATCAGGGGGGTTTTTTTGGGGTGCGTCTCTTCACCACAACACTGACAGATTTCAGCATTTTGCTGGCCTATCTTGCATGTAAGCACACCTGTCGCGAGCTGCTGTACCTTCTTTAAGGTATATCCTAAGGTACAGGGGGGGGGGGGGGGGGGTGTCCGGAAACTCCTTTCACGGCCTACCTTGCCTTCTAACACTCAATCACACTATTTGAGGGGCGCTACATTGGCATTTTATTGCTTATTAAGCCAAAGATAAGGTCATTTCGTACTTTTCACCCTTCTATAACGTACATTTTGGGCCACAGGGGGGTTCCTCACTTTTTTTTTTCTTCTTTTTTGTGTGCCGGGGGTGGGGGGGGTTCCTGGAAACTATAACCCCCCCCCCCCCCCCCCGATCCGCCAATGTCACTCACTTAGTTGATGTTTAGCTACTTTCTTGATTTATCATCACCTCAAATAAGTAGCACTTCCTCTGGAAAGAAAAAGCAATTGATATAATTATTATCACACTGACAGAGATAACAATTATCATATTGAACCAAGATTGATTCTGAGGTTTTGGGAGTTTTAAAGGTTACACGAGTGTGGAAATAGTTGTTGGTCTACGTCTGTTGTTTTGTTTGTGCCTGACATCGACATCTCTTGCCGGGGGTCATGAATTGGGATTCGAACCCACGCCCACATTCGTGACATCTGTTCAGTGAGCAACAATCAAGCATTAATTACTTTGTCTTTATCTCTGTCATTTTTTAAATGGAGTTGTTATTGTCATACCGAACCAATGAGCACATCAATGACATTATATTCAGAAAGCAAATTGAAACCAACAAATCATAAGTAACTTTTACAGGATGAACATTGTCATACTTAGAGCTTATGCTAAAATATAAGTATATTTAAAAAAGCATGTATGATTGATACCAACAAATCATAGGTAACCTTTACAGGATGAACATCAAGCACCTTAGAGTGAGAGCACATGCTAAAATGAAGATTATCTTTAAAACCCATGCACCCACACACACACTGCACACACACACACACACACACACACACACACACACACACACACACACCACACCACACACACACACACACGCACACACACACACACACACACACACACAACACACACACACACACACACACGCGCACACACACACACACACACACGCACACGCACACACACACACACACACACACACACACACACACACACACACACACACACACACACACACAAATAGAGTTGATGCCACAATATTTCCTGTTTATATATTGTTTTGCTTCTTACTGTTAACACTTTTTCCTTTCTGATTCCCACAGGAAGAAGAGTACTATGTGTGCATTTACTCTCACCGCTACGCAGACACCATCCTGTTCCACCATGAAGGGGGGGTGGACATTGGCGATGTGGATGCCAAGGCAAGTACACTCATTTGTTTGTTTGTTGTTCTACCCTGGCTTAAAGACTCCAGGGATCATCCCAACAGCTACCCCCCATGGGGATACCGGGGGGGGGGGGGGGGTCTTTTGTATAAATAGTTCCCCCACCTTCTGGAAGTTATGTGCTTGTAGCTTCCTCTAATCTGTCACTCTCTTTCTGCCTTTTCCTTTTGCTTGCTGTCATCTACTATCTTTTTGCCTTACTGGTCCATTCTCCTGCCTTTTTTCACAAAACACTTTCAAAAACATTTCCTCCAGCCGAAGTCGGACTTGCTGGGCCTAACTATTTCTTAGTTAGGCGCATAACGGCAGCATGACGCATCTGCGCTCATAATTGACAGGAAACTGTCTGAGCGATCGAAGAAGAAGAAGAATCCCAACAGCCAAAGCTCTTGAACACTATGGTACAAATGCAACAGCTAGGGATGAGAACATCACGTGTGTGACCGTTTTTGTTTATTACACCGCCATGAGGGCAGCCACACTCCGACTTCGGAGGATTTTGGACTGATGATGTTACGCTAGGAACTTGTCATGGCTAAAGACAATCCCCGCATAACTATGCAGAACATAACAACATTTTGATGTAGCCTTGGTGTTCTAGCTTATATGAACTGGTCTGACACAGCCTTATGCCAAGGCGAGTACAGTCATTTAACATGAAAAGAAAAATATTGCAAAATTTAATATGGCTGGAGCCCACATGCGAATGAACAGAACTTGAGACTCTCGATGCTAAGTTGTCTTTTCTTTTTTTCTTTTTTTTAACAGTAAGCGGCAATAATCTTGTTTGTGGTCACACTAGGCCTACATTCTCATCGCCACTTCAGATAAAAAATGTCAATGCTAAGCCTTCTCTTTAGATAATACTTGTACTAATATGTAATATTAATAATACTGTTATCAATTATATATATAATTAAGTTTGAGAAACTGATGACTTTCTTATTCTTTCATTATATTACCTAAGATGAGCTGTTTTTTTCCGTATTTGCCCCATTTTTATTTTGCGCTGACTTCATTAATATATACATGTGTGTTGATGGGACGAAAGAGAGTGAAAGCAGGAACTGTGGAATGAATGAAGAGAAGGAATAAAAATGATTGAATATCAAACATTTCAATGCTGGAAGGGACAGGTTATCAACAGGGTCTCTAGTTTCACGCGCATCAGATCTCCTGCCATTTAATAAGCTTAATGGGAAGGGTGGCTATGAGGGGTGGGGTGGTGGCTGTGTTGAATGGAGGGAGTAGTCGGAGAGGGGAGAGTATCATAGTGTGGCTTTGCCCACCTGTCTAGCTCTGATCTCAATCTGCTTCACATCCGCTATGGTCAGCTGGTATAAAAATTTAAAAAAAACCCAGTGAGCTATCTCTTGTTTTTGGCAGAAGCTGGCACTCTCTCTATACATGCTTTCTACTGTATTTTTCTGACCATAAGGCTTTAATTTTGTCCCAGATTGAGACCCCTGCGCCTTATAATATGATTGATAATATAGTAAGAAAATATAATAACAAAATCTGAGTTTTGTGTAAACTTTGGGGGGTGCGCCTTATTGTCCAAATAATACGGTACTTTAATCTGATGCACACCACACATACGGAGGCCAATGGAGTGAACCTGACTGAATGTTTGCCCTCCACTTAAAAGATCTTAAATACTGCCCGTGCTCCCTAACTCCTTCCTTCTACCCAGTTTTGTGCTCCCATGGCTCTTTTGCTTCTTCTTTTGCATCATTTAAAAAAATTGTTTTATTGCGTTTTTGCATCAGACCTGCTTCAAACAAGTCCATTGCTTGTCAAGCAGCAGCAAGTATTCTCTTCCGATCAAAACGCTTTCAATTATGTCCTTTCTTTGAAAAAAAAAAAAAAGGCAGTCTCAGAGTGTTTAGCTTGGGGCTGTGCCGGTCAGGGTTTGTCCTCGGAGGGGCTGCTACGGTAGCCGGATTGGCCTGACCGGAGTCATGAAACGCTGGGGAGACTTCTATTTTTAGTTCCTTTGTTTAGACTGTTTTTTAGTTCTATTCATTTTTCTTTCTGCCGAAGCCCACAACACTGTATAAGTGTCCGGACGGACAGCTCAGCGTCAGTAATCAGATTCCGACCTTGCATTAGAATTTAGACATACTCTCTTATGAACGCGTCCATTCCAAAAGGCAGCATTTCGGCCAATGTGGCAGCTTTTGTGAAGAGATTGTGCTGTACTGAAAATAGATTGGACAGGTTTGTACATTTTTATTTTCCAGGCCTCTAAACTGGAGATCCCGGTGGACACAGACACCACTGCTGAGGCCATTACTAAGGCTTTGCTTTCCAAGGTCCCTGCAGCGGAGAAACAGTACGTTGGACTTCCAATGTGTTTTGGAACAGCTTTATCAGAATTACAGTTTTGGTCTGTTGAGTGCGCGCGTGTGTTTGTGTATGTGAGTGCGCATGTGTTGTGTGTGTGTGTGTGTGTGCATGCGCACGCATGTTTGTACAAGTGTATGTTTGTGTAAGTGTGTGTGCGTTTCAGTGAGAATGTGTTTTCTGTGTGTTTGATGAAATGTGTGTGGGTGTGTGCAAGAACGCGTTCGCTCGTGTGCGTGCACGTACATGCGTGTGTGTCTGTTGTGTGTGTGTGTATGTCTGTGAGTGTATCAGTGCTGATTGTAAAGCGCTTTGTGCTCATAAACACTGTTTTGTTGTATGTTTTAATGTGACAGCAAACAAAATTTCCTTGTTCATTTTAATGGGGATAATAAATATTGATTGATTGATTGATAAAGAGCGCTATATAAGCTTTATTATTATTATTTTAATGGTTTGTGTTGTTTTGAACAGAAGACACTGGTTTATATAGCAGTGTGTTTGTGCAGATTTCTGACCAATTTTATCCTGACGCTGTACAAAGTCTACAAGGATCTGTACTTCACCTACCTGGAGATTAATCCATTGGGTGAGTATTGGTACTGGCTTCCTGTCGGAAGGCGTATCGAATACAAGCTCTCTCTGCTCTGTTACAAATCCCTGAATGGTCTGGCTCCTTCTTATCTCGCTGATCTTCTGAACCTTTACACACCTCTTAGACAGTTACGCTCCTCTTCTGACACTTCTCTCCTCCAGATCCATCGTTACCGCACCAAGACCCTTGGCGAACGCTCCTTCTCTTTCCAGGCCCCCTCCACTTGGAATAAACTCCCTTTACCTCTCCGTTCTGCCAACTCCCTTTCTTCATTTAAGTCTTCTCTCAAAACTACTCTTTTCAAATCATAGCCTGCTATATTTCTTTTCAAAGTACTGTGCCCCTTCCATCCGCGTGTGTTTGTGTGCATGCGTGTGTGTGTGTGTGTGTGTGTGCGTGTGGTGCGTGTGTGTGTGTGTGTGTGTGTCTGTTTAGTGCGTGCGTGTGTCTGTGTTTAATGCGTGCGTGTGCGCGTGCGTGTGTGTATAATATATTTTTGTCGTTTATTTATTTATATTGCTTGCTGGTTTTTTCCATTATTATTGTAAGTGCTTAGGGCTTTTTTTTAAGATTAGGCGCTATGCATGTTAATTATTATTATTATTATTATTATTATAAAAGACATACGGTTACATTGCATTACATACATTCTGTTTCTCAGCTTTTTCCATAGTCCTGAACAAAGATTTCTTGAAAAAAGTTTGATATTGTTGGATTTAAGTCCCATACAAACAAATACACAGCAAGTGCAGAGTGACGTTATTTTATTGACGAGACAAAACAGAACGTGTAATATTTCAACAAAAATGTCTTTTTCAAGCAACATAGACAACACAACAATACTTCCCCTCTTCACATTCGAGCAGTCTCCAAATGTTAGATGAAATATTCTTTTTTTTCCTGATTTTGGTGTGTAACTATTTGTAGCTTATAAAACATGTTGCTTTGCATACATTATTCATTCAGTTTGGTATCATGTAACAGTTGAATGGGAATGTGGGAGTGCGATGCATAAATAACCGTGAAGAAATAAAGATTTAAGTTATAATTTGTCTTTCAAGTAATATAAAATATTCACTTTGTTTCATTGAGTGAAAAACTTGATTGTCCTCATTACCCTGGCTAAAAGACTCCAGGGATCATCCCAGCAGTAGAAGTACTTGAACACTATGGTACAAGTGCATCAGCTAGGGATGAGAACATTACATGTGTGACCCTTTTTGATTACCCCGCCACATGGGCAGCCACACTCTGACTTCGGGGGATTTTGGAGACTGATGATGTTATGCTAGGAGCTTGTCATAGCTAAAGACAATCCCTGCATAACTATGCATAGCATAGCAACATTTTGATGTAGCCTTGGTGTTCTAGCTTATACGAATTGGTCTGACACAGCCTTAAGCCAAGGCGGTTTTGACCAGTGACTAGTGGGTTTTACAGATTGGACTGTAGAGGGGAAGTACAATTGTTTTGTTCTTTTTTGCTATCTTTGCTGCTTGCTGGTTTTGCTGTTTTCTTCTGTATTTATATTGACAAAGGCGAATCCGCTGAAATATCCAGTTGTTGTGTCGTGTAAATAAAATAATGTCACTTCACACTTGTTGTTAGGTTAGGTTAGCTATATTATGGTCACACAGGGTTCATAGGGGCCTTACCAGACTTATAAGTCTTGAGTAATTGAAATCTCCAAGTAAGGCCTTACAATTACATTCACTTCAAGGTCCTTACACAGTCCTGACAGCTGCCAAAAAGCTGCCCTGGCAGCAAGACCATACTCAAAATAGATCACAGAAGCAGCACTTTTAACTTGAGAAACATGCTCAGCACCTACTTTTACCCCCCTCCCCCACCTTCCGTTTCAACTGATGTTAGCAGACGTCGATGCACCGCGAGTTGTCAAGAGAAATTGGACTGAAACGTTCTTTATCCTGGTGTCGTGAAACGAGAAAACGTGTATATCTGTGTCAGCCATAGTTTTTGTATCTGCTTAGACATTGTTCACAATGCTGGGAAAGTGTTCCTTTCAAGATCGTTGGCTAAAATAAAATAATTATCCTTAGGCCTACAGGTCCTTGTTACTTGGGGATGGCTGAAAGCCCTGGGAACCCTGTCACAGAGGCGTCTCTGTGAAATTCGGGTTGCTCCCACCTGGAGAGCGCGTCGCAGCCAGAGGCGCACCAACCCAATTTTAAAAAAATGTTGCATGCGATTTTTGTGTGACTGATGAGGGAGGGAGGTAAAGTTTGACCAAATGACAACTTTTTCGTTGCCACTGGGTTTAACGTGTGCTAAGTGCATGAGCACATGGGACCTCGGTTTATCGTCTCATCCGAAAGACTCCACGTTCAGACCACAAGGCCTAGTGCAAAGTGAGAGGAAAAATCCCCTGTACCCAGGTTCGAACTCGGGTTTACTTGACACGAAGCGAACGCGCTACCACTGTGCCACTCTACACTGTGTGGGTGTGGGTGTGCATATGTGTGCTTGTTTATTCATTTGTTGAGTGACTTTTTCTGATGCTCTCTCCAGTGGTGAAGGAGGGTAAAGTGTACATCCTGGATCTGGCGGCCAAAATCGACCAGTGTGCAGAGTTCCTGTGCAAAGCCAAGTGGGGCAACATTGAGTTCCCTCCGCCCTTCGGAAGGGATGCCCTGCCTGAGGTAAGTGCGTGTGTGTGTGTGTGTGTGTGTTCATATGTCTGTGTGTAGGTAGGTATGTGCATGTGTATGTGTACATGAGTGACATACATTTCCCACATGTATGTAATGAAGATGAAAAAAAAAATTGATATCTTACATACAGTAACACCCTAACAGATAACAGTGAGGCCTGGAGAGCAATGTGAAAGACTGGAAACTCCGGGAAGGTGAAGCTTGCTGATGAATTAACTCTTCTAGCGCCAAGTATTTTCTGTTCTTTGTGACCTTCTCTGCCAAGTAATGTCTCGAGAGAACTAAAAGCGAGCACCTACTTTTAAATGCGTTAAGGTAACGGAGGTGCACTGTTAATGGCAGTGACATTTTTGCAATCAACGTCATGGTGCGCGTCTGCGCCTAAGGCTGTAGGAGAGTTAAAGGTCCAGGAGGAAAGCAGGGGCAGCCTCTGGCAAAGTATTTGGTACTTTATAGTCACAGAGGCGTCTGTGAAATTGCTCACACCTGGAGAGCGCGTCGCATCTAGAGGCGCGCCACCCTTCTTTTTTTTTTGCATGCGATTTTGTGTGACTGAAGGGAAAGGTGTGTGTGTAAATTTTGACCAAATGACAACTTTTTCATTGCCACTGGGTTTAACGTGTGCGAAGTGCATGGGCACACGGGACCTTGGTTTATCGTCTCATCCGAAAGACTCCACGTTCAGACTGTAAGGCTTAGTGCAGAGCGAGAGGATAAATCCCCTGTGCCCAGGTTCGAACTCGGGTTCGAACTCGAGGCGGGCATGCTACCTCTGTGCCACTGTACACCACGTAGAGTACCATCATCCTTCACCTGCGTACAAGAGGATGTGACTCTAAGAAATGCCTTCCACTGCTACTCTAGGAAATTCCCACCTTAGCACTACACTAGCGAGATCAACGCATGCTACTGTCAGTGATACACTTGACCCATAAACCCATGGAGCTCCCGCCAGCGCCCAGTAAAAAATCACGGTCCGTTACTGCGTAGTGCCCACTAGCGCCCAATTTGCGCTTGCCAACTATGGCCACAGACTGTACTGTTTACATAATCGAGAATCAAGTCAGCAATGCAAATTATAGTTGTCTGACGAAGAATGATGGCGTCTGTTGAATGACATCGTAGACGATTACAGCGATTTTGACGGCTTTTTAGCGAGGTATCTTGTAGAAATGAGAGACTTAGTGCGATTTTTCTCACACCAGAGGGCATGACGCTCGTGTGGGGCTAATCCTCTCTATATTATTAGTTGGGGATAAAGAAAGAGAGAGAGACAGTGAGTGGTCCTACCATCACTTTCTCTCTCACTACGCCCAAGTAAGAAAATCGCGTGATAAGCCCCTAGTGCATTGACTGCCCTCTGGCGTGAAAAATATCGCCATAGGTTGACCATTGATCGGGTAAAGGTTGAATGTGACCTAGATAAGACTTTGAAGCTCTCAAAGCCAACATCGATAATCTGACACCATCTGACACCTTTCTTCCCAATGCTACATTGTATTTCCTTTAAAATGTACATGTTTTACTTTTGTTACAGGAGGCGTACATTGCAGACCTCGACTCCAAGAGCGGGGCATCGCTGAAACTGACAGTGCTGAACAAGAAAGGCCGTATCTGGACGATGGTGGCTGGAGGAGGGGCTTCCGTCATTTATGCGTGAGTTTTATCAGCTTTTTGTGGGAAATGAAGTTAAACCCAGTGGCAACGAAAAAGTTGTCATTTGGTAAAAAAATTTTACCCCCCCCCCCCCCCCCTCATCAGTGACAAAAATCGCATGCCCCTCCAAAAAAGAATTAGGTGGCGCGCCTCTGGCTGCGACGCGCTCTCCTGGTGGGAGCAACCCGAATTTCACAGAGACGCCTCTGTGACTATAAAGTACCTAATACCAACACCCAAGCCTCAGAATGCTCTGTAGTAGTAATAGTAGTGGTAGGGACAAGATAAGCCGTCAAGCTTTTTATATACCGGTAGTCCCATCATATACATAAAGCATAACAACAAAAATGTGATCAAGGTGTATATCGGTCAATTTTCCTAATAAAAAAAAAATCAATTGTCAAAGCTTCTAAGCATATTTATATATTTTGGAGTGGTTTTTTTAAGTCTGAGGAAGACTTCGAGATGTGGTAGAAATATTCAAACAAGTGAGTACAAACTTTTTGTCTCTGCGGAAGGGAAGCACTGATAGTATAAAATGCCAGAGACTGGGAGCCTAGATTAAAGAACTTTGATTTTGTATGGTGGTCACTTGTTGCTAAATTCATACAACGCAGGAAATGTCTTTTTCCCTGATGTTAAGCTAGATTGTGATTGTTAGGCATAACCTGTTCAGCATCCCCTTCCCCTCTAGATTGTGATTGTTAGGTATAACCTGTTCAGCATCCCCTTCCCCTCTAGATTGTGATTGTTAGGTAACCTGTTCAGCATCCCCTTCCCCTCTAGATTGTGATTGTTAGGTATAACCTGTTCAGCATCCCCTTCCCCTCTAGATTGTGATTGTTAGGTATAACCTGTTCAGCATCCCCTTCCCCTCTAGATTGTGATTGTTAGGTATGACCTGTTCAGCATCCCCTTCCCCTCTAGATTGTGATTGTTAGGTATAACCTGTTCAGCATCCCCTTCCCCTCTAGATTGTGATTGTTAGGTATGACCTGTTCAGCATCCCCTTCCCCTCTAGATTGTGATTGTTAGGTATAACCTGTTCAGCATCCCCTTCCCCTCTAGATTGTGATTGTTAGGTATGACCTGTTCAGCATCCCCTTCCCCTCTAGATTGTGATTGTTAGGTATAACCTGTTCAGCATCCCCTTCCCCTCTAGATTGTGATTGTTAGGTATGACCTGTTCAGCATCCCCTTCCCCTCTAGATTGTGATTGTTAGGTATAACCTGTTCAGCATCCCCTTCCCCTCTAGATTGTGATTGTTAGGTATAACCTGTTCAGCATCCCCTTCCCCTCTAGATTGTGATTGTTAGGTATGACCTGTTCAGCATCCCCTTCCCCTCTAGATTGTGATTGTTAGGTATAACCTGTTCAGCATCCCCTTCCCCTCTAGATTGTGATTGTTAGGTATGACCTGTTCAGCATCCCCTTCCCCTCTAGATTGTGATTGTTAGGTATAACCTGTTCAGCATCCCCTTCCCCTCTAGATTGTGATTGTTAGGTATGACCTGTTCAGCATCCCCTTCCCCTCTAGATTGTGATTGTTAGGTATAACCTGTTCAGCATCCCCTTCCCCTCTAGATTGTGATTGTTAGGTATAACCTGTTCAGCATCCCCTTCCCCTCTTGCCCCCTTTCCTTTGTTTTTAAAGTTCAGGTTTCCTCGCAAGTGTAAGATTGTGTGTGTGTGCATACACACGTGTTTGTGCGGTGTGTGTGTTTGTGTGTGTGTGTTCATTTTTATTATGTGAGATTGTGTGTGTATGTGTGTGTGTGTGTGTGTGCTTTCTCATGTTTGTGTGTGTGTGTGTGTGTGTGTGTGTGCTTCTTCATGTTGTGTGTGTGTGTGTGTGTTCATTTTTATGTTGTGAGATTGTGTGTGTATGTGTGAATATGTGTGTGTGAGTGCTTTTTCATGTTGTGAGTGTGTGTGTGTGTGTGTGTGTGAGTGTGTGTGTGTGTGTGTGTGTGAGTGTGTGTGTGTGTGTGTGTTTGCACTCATTCATTTTCAAAATGATTAAATGTATTTGACGCATATAATGTCTGATTTTGAATGCTTGTTGGCATGCTTTGACACGTGTTTCCTGGACATTTGTATTGCAAATACAGTGAAACCCGTTTAGTACGAATTCCAGGGGAGAGGGACAATTTACTCGTAAGCATTGCTCGTTCAAACCATTTTATCGATTTTGGCAACCCTGACGAACCTATCAATCGGTCCTCACATCTACTGTGATGTGCGTGTTGGTAAAGTGTGAAAAAGACAGAAAAACGGAAACAACACACTTACCCAACAAAGCATGGTTGTAAGCCCAGTATCCTGTATCCATAGGGTTTTTAATGCCGATTACATACACTTTAAAACAGTTTATTAACACACGATAACATCAAAAACGTAAAATCCACACACGCGCTTTAAGAGAAAGTTAAAATTTCCCGGAAGTCACAAGATCAGTGCGCAAAGAGTGAGTCCAGTGTCGTCTGCTTGCGCTGCAGACACCCAAGTTGTTATATCGGCCAATCAGAATGCCGCTTACATATCGAGGGGTCAGTCAAGATGGCGATGTTGTTGTCAGTGTGTTCTCGTTCTAGCCAGGTAGTTGTGCAAGAAAGCTTGACTTTGGGATGGCGGTGTGGTTGTAAGTGCGTTCTCGTTCTAACCGCGTAGTTTTTGCATAAAAGCTTGACTTTGGTAGTCAATAAATTGTACGTTATATGCAAGTTGCTCGTTGTAGCGAGCTCGTTGTATGCAGAATTATTTAACAAGGAAAAAGAAGGCTTGTGGTCGGGAATTTTGAAACCACTCGTTAAACACGGGCTCTCGTTTAAACCGTACTCTTACTAAATGGGTTTCCCTGTATTGTGAGATAAACAACAGTTCAATGCATTTCTACTGGTAGGATATGTCGGTAAACGCTCTTTTGCTCAATTTCTTTCTCTTTTTTTCTCTAAAAATTACAGGGACACCATCTGTGATCTTGGAGGTACCAGTGAACTGGCCAATTATGGAGAGTACTCTGGCGCTCCGAGCGAGCAGCAGACTTACGAGTACGCCAAGACTATCCTGAGTCTGATGACGGAGACCAGTGATCCCAGAGGTGAGACCGACACTCGTGGTCTCTCTGCAGACCAGTGTCTATGTGCTCTTAGTGCTGTAGCCAAAGGGATTAGTTTGCCTTTGGGAAGCTTCCCCAGTCCCAGCTAAGAGGATTTAGCAACATTACAAACTTGATATTCACAGTGGAACCTCCCTTATAAGACCCCCCCATTATAAGACTCCTTCCCACAAAGACCTTCTCTCAGACACTGCCCTTCTTTGTAAGTATTAAAATTACCTCCCTTATGCAACTCCCATTTAAGACCTCATTTTGGATTATTTTTGAATGTTTTATAAGGGAGTTTCCACTGTACACGTATTTCTGGTAAAATTCTCGCCTTCAGTGGAGAGACATTGCCAACCACACCAACAGTGACTTGGCAAGCAGTGATGTTTTATTTCAGGGACAATCGTATCATAAACAGAGAAGCACCTTATCAGAAAAACGTGACAACTGTTGATTTTTTTTGTTCAGCTCAAAATTCTGATCATCTTAGGAGAAGGATTTTCTGACTTGGCAAACTGGGAGGGATGCTGATGCTTATTTCATGTAGAATCCGTATCATTAGAGGAGGCATTACCAACTTGGGAACGTAGCAAACGTTGATCCTTAATATCCAGTAATATTCTATTATCCTCGGAGGCGTTACTGACTTTACAAGAATGTGGCAAGTGTTGATGTTAACTTTTAGCGCAGGTAAAATAAAAATCTGATTATTAAAGAGGTATTGGCAACATCACAAAACACTTGCAAGTATTGATGCTTTATTTCAGCTCAAATTCTGGTCATCATCAGAGAAGGATTTGCCAATTTAAAGCAAACACGAGTGTTGATGATTTATTTTATGTAAAATTCTGATCATCAAGCGAGAAGGATTTGACCTACTTTGCAAGTGAATTGTAGAATTGTGTTATTTTCTGGTCATCTCATCTCTGTGAAATTTTGGGCTGCTCCTGCCTGGAGAGTGCTTCGCCCTTTGTGTAGTGCCACCCATTATTTTAATTATGTCAAGCGTTGACGGATTGTTCCAGGCAAAATCCTGATCGTGGGCGGGGGCATTGCCAACTTCACCAATGTGGCGACCACCTTCAAGGGCATAGTACGGGCGCTGCAGGAGTTCCAGGTGAAGCTGATCGAGGGCCAGGTCATGGTCTACGTCAGGAGGGCCGGCCCCAACTACCAGGAGGGGCTCAGGGTCATGAGGGAGCTCGGTCAGTGCCACTAACCATGCACCGTTCATTTTGTCGCGTCTCGTTGACGCTCAAAACTCCCGTCTGACACACAGGGATTCAGACCAGTTCGTCACTACTAAAGCATGGCAAATTTTGAACTGACACACAGCTTTTCAAAAAAAAGTTCAAATGTATTAAAGAGAGACACCCTACAATGATGTCCAGGTGATCCCTTGAAAATCCTAGAGACATGTATATTTCACATGCTGATAGAATAACCACTGAAACACATCCTGACTTGTAGTTATCATTTTAACTCAGCGTCCTATTCCGCGTTAAACCGCAACTGACCCGCAGTCCTGTACTGCAGGAAACCGCACGATCCACCCACATTGTTTAATTGTCCTGTTAAGGAAGTGAGAGCTCTCTAATGCAGAGAGGAAGCTTTTGGTGTTTTAACTGATTAATTGTGTGCCAATCATGCTTTTGGACTTATTTATAGGGGCCAGAGTGAAGTGACTGTTGAAACTCATGCTAGTGTAGTGCCTACTATGGTTAACTTTGACTATCTATCGGCAGAAAATCATTCGAACGATTCCGGCGACCGGTCATCTGCCAAGCATTCGGACGCTATTTTAGACAGCGAATTGGACAGTTTCAATTAATTTTATCGGACTTAGAGTGGCTTAACACTTTGTGCAAAGCATGAACTTTTCACACGAAAACTTTGATCGCGAATGAGGCTGACAGGTGTGCATAACCGAACATCATTTTAGCTGTTAATTGCATCACCAGAATACTACAGAAAAGCAAGTACTAAGTTTATTTTGTGCCTTTAGTGTTTTTCTGATCATGTGAGTGACTTGTGTCTGCAATGTTTTAATAATTAACACACCACTCCTGCGCCTTATCACTTACTGAGACTCCTGTGCCTTATCACAAACTTGACTAATAATATAGTAAAAAAAACACCACAACTACATGGATGCTTCTGCTTTCGGGATGTCCTGAAATGCAGGATTGTTTTTATTGCCTGGAGCCGGCGTCACCGGATTATGAGAATTTGAGAAGCAACGAATTTCCTATTTGAAAACGTTTTGTCGGTTTCTTGCATGTGTCGAGTATAAAGGAAATGAATACAGATAAATATTTACATCCCTTTTCCAGGAACTTTATATTTTTAGAATTGTTTCAGTCAAGTTGTTAACTGGGCGGCCCCTGGACCCCTGCCTTGCAGGATTTTTAAAATTTCCCAGGAGCACCCATGCAACTATAGCAACAAAACCAGAATTTTGTGTGCAATCTCAGGGGTGCACCTTATAATATCATGGGCCTTATAGTTATAGTCTGTGAAATAGGGCACACAAATTGCCCATGGCGTCTAAACTGTCACACCAAACTTATAATATCATGGGCCTTGTAGTTATAGTCTGTGAAATAGGGTACACAAATTGCCTTATAATATCATGGGCCTTATAGTTATAGTCTGTGAAATAGGGCACACAAATTGCCTTATAATATCATGGGCCTTGTAGTTATAGTCTGTGAAATAGGGTACACAAATTGCCTTATAATATCATGGGCCTTATAGTTATAGTCTGTGAAATAGGGTACACAAATTGCCTTATAATATCATGGGCCTTATAGTTATAGTCTGTGAAATAGGGTACACAAATTGCCTTATAATATCATGGGCCTTATAGTTATAGTCTGTAAAATAGGGTACACAAATTGCCTTATAATATCATGGGCCTTATAGTTATAGTCAGTAAAATAGGGTACACAAATTGCCTTATAATATCATGGGCCTTATAGTTATAGTCTGTGAAATAGGGTACACAAATTGCCTTATAATATCATGGGCCTTATAGTTATAGTCTGTAAAATAGGGTACACAAATTGCCTTATAATATCATGGGCCTTATAGTTATAGTCTGTAAAATAGGGTACACAAATTGCCTTATAATATCATGGGCCTTGTAGTTATAGTCTGTGAAATAGGGTACACAAATTGCCTTATAATATCATGGGCCTTATAGTTATAGTCTGTAAAATAGGGTACACAAATTGCCTTATAATATCATGGGCCTTATAGTTATAGTCTGTGAAATAGGGGCCTTATAGTTATAGTCTGTGAAATAGGGTACACAAATTGCCTTATAATATCATGGGCCTTGTAGTTATAGTCTGTAAAATAGGGTACACAAATTGCCTTATAATATCATGGGCCTTATAGTTATAGTCTGTAAAATAGGGTACACAAATTGCCTTATAATATCATGGGCCTTTAGTTATAGTGTAAAATAGGGTACACAAATTGCCTTATAATATCATGGGCCTTATAGTTATAGTCAGTAAAATAGGGTACACAAATTGCCTTATAATATCATGGGCCTTGTAGTTATAGTCTGTGAAATAGGGTACACAAATTGCCTTACACAAATTGCCTTATAATATCATGGGCCTTGTAGTTATAGTGTGTAAAATAGGGTACACAAATTGCCTTATAATATCATGGGCCTTATAGTTATAGTCTGTGAAATAGGGTACACAAATTGCCTTATAATATCATGGGCCTTATAGTTATAGTCTGTGAAATAGGGTACACAAATTGCCTTATAATATCATGGGCCTTATAGTTATAGTCTGTGAAATAGGGTACACAAATTGCCTTATAATATCATGGGCCTTGTAGTTATAGTCTGTGAAATAGGGTACACAAATTGCCTTATAATATCATGGGCCTTATAGTTATAGTCTGTGAAATAGGGTACACAAATTGCCTTATAATATCATGGGCCTTGTAGTTATAGTCTGTAAAATAGGGTACACAAATTGCCTTATAATATCATGGGCCTTATAGTTATAGTCTGTGAAATAGGGCACACAAATTGCCTTATAATATCATGGGCCTTATAGTTATAGTCTGTGAAATAGGGTACACAAATTGCCTTATAATATCATGGGCCTTGTAGTTATAGTGTGTAAAATAGGGTACACAAATTGCCTTATAATATCATGGGCCTTGTAGTTATAGTCTGTGAAATAGGGTACACAAATTGCCTTATAATATCATGGGCCTTATAGTTATAGTGTGTAAAATAGGGCACACAAATTGCCTTATAATATCATGGGCCTTATAGTTATAGTCTGTGAAATAGGGTACACAAATTGCCTTATAATATCATGGGCCTTATAGTTATAGTGTGTAAAATAGGGCACACAAATTGCCTTATAATATCATGGGCCTTATAGTTATAGTCTGTGAAATAGGGTACACAAATTGCCTTATAATATCATGGGCCTTATAGTTATAGTCAGTAAAATAGGGTACACAAATGGCCTATAGCATCTAAACAGTCACACCAAACTTGATTGTGTAAATTGATAATTAATGTTTTTATGTAATCTGATTGTAAAATGTTATTTAATGATGTCTATGTATTTTATTAATATTTAGCTAAATGTGTGTGTGTGTGAATGAGAGATAGGGAGTTGGGTGTGTGTGTGTGTGGGCGGGTCTGTCTATGCATGTATGCATGCATGTAAGGGGTTGTTTTCAGTATGAATTTTTTGTGTGAAATTGTAAAGCGCTTAGAGCTTAAAGGTTAAGTGCTGTGGACGTTTTCTTAATAACTAAATAAGAGCCTCAGTCTATGGTTTGTGTGGTGTGTGGTGCTATGCGCAGGGAGCAGCTTGGGCGTGCCGATCCACGTGTTTGGGCCGGAGACCCACATGACCGCCATCGTCAGCATGGCGCTGGGCAAGAGGGAGATCCCCACCACCCCCAAGGCCCTGCCCACCACAGCCAACTTCCTGCTGCCAGGAAACTCTGTGAGTTACAGTCAAACCCCTCGCCTTGGATTAAGGCTGTGTCAGACCAGTTGACATGGGCTAGAACACCAAGGCTACATCAACATGTTTGCTGAGAACAGGGCACAACAGACTTCGTGCCCACCTTTTCAGCATATTTAGAATTGGAGAGACCGAAGCATGCCCATGCGGAGCAGACCTCATGAATGTGGAGCATGTTCTTCAACATTGCCCACTCCACAATGTCCCCAGACAAGAAATGTGGCCAGACCCAACACCACTGAGGGAAAAGCTGCAGGGAAACCTAACTAATCTCCAGGCGACTGCTGCGTTCGTGCGGACTGCTGGCATCTCCATCTGATGTGATCGACGATGAAGAAGAAGAAGATCAAAATGTTATCCTATGCATAGTTATGCAGGGATTGTCTTTAGTCATGACAAGCTCCTAGCATAACATCGGTGTCCCAAATCCCCTGAAGAACGGAGTGTGGCTGCCCACGTGGCAGGGTAATCAAAAACGGTCACACACGTAATGTAATGTTCTCATCCCTAGCTGGTGCATTTGTACCACAGCGTTCAAGTGCTTCGGCTGTTGGGATGATCCCTGGAGTCTTTTTGCCAGGGTACATCAACCAACACTTGCGTCGATTACGGACGGTCGGTCATTTGGGTGGTCGGAATGCTGAGGTCTTGACTGTACATGCCTTCGACTGGGTCAGTGTTGTTTGTTTGTTTTCATACCCTGGCTAAAAGACTCCAGGGATCATTTGAACAGCCAAAGCACTTCTTCTTCGCTGTGCGTGGCCACTATGGTACAAATGCACCAGCTAGGGATGAGAACATTACGTGTGTGACCGTTTTTGGTTACCCCGCCACGTGTGCAGCCACACTCCGACTTCGGGGGATTTGGGAGACTGATGATGTTATGCCAGGAGCTTGTCATAGCTAAAGACAATCCGTGCATAGCATAACAACATTTTGATGTAGCCTTGGTGTTCTAGCGCGGATGTCAATTGGTCTGACACAGCCTTAAGCCAATGCGAGATTGGGTCAGTACATTTTTGTTACTCCTTCCTTCCCTCTGCTTTGTCTCACACTGTGCAGTAGTTGTTCATTGGGTAAAGTGATTTTGTGACATCAAAGTAATGCAAGTAAGATTTTTTTTTAGGACAGCATGCTTTTCCTATTAATGTTTTTTTGGTGTCTTTTTGTTCTTAGGCGTATAGTGTTTTGAAATTGTTTTGTGGTTTGAAAAGATGAGCTTGACATAATAATACAGTGGAACCTCCCTTATAAGACCTTCAAAAATCATCCAAAATGATGTCTTATAAGGGAGGTAATTTTAATACTTACAAAGAAGGGCAATGTCAGGGAAGTAGGTCTTATGTGAGAGGGAGTCTTATAATGGGAGGTCTTATAAGGGAGGTTCCACTGTGCCATAAATATGGACATTGCTCATTGCCTCCTGCCCCTCCTTCTCTCACCAGGTAACCAATTCAAGTTTTAAAGCCTTGTACAAGCTTCTCAATATGTTATAAATTATCTTTCTTTGCTTGGTCTCAACAGTCTTATTGAATTTAAAAGGGTTAATGATCTGTTCTTAGTTGGATAGATAATAACCTATGCTGACCAACTTCATTGCTGCATACATATTATTTTATCTTACACGGATACACTCTGAATGGCCTCAACAGGGCTGCCTACCATCCCCCCTAAGGGGTATTTGTCCCTGGAAACAATTACAAATGGAACCCTGTCCCTGGAATCCACTTTTTGGTCTGCCGTCCCTAGAATTAGAAATTGAGTAAAATCAAAAATTTGTAGAGCAGTCACTTGTCTTGTTACTATGTTAGCTAACCTTTCTATTGAACACAGGAACACTCCAAACAGCAGACACTTATTGACATTTTCTTAGCAAACATGTTACACATACGTTTCTGAACACCAAAGGATCTTTAATATTGAAGCACATTGACACCGAAAAGCATCAAGAAGACTATTTAAAAAAATCCAGACGCAGAAACTGCTAGATTGCGAAATATGTTCATTTTGACCATGATGCATGACATTCACATTGCGATGTTTGTCCCTGAAAATAAATCTCTGTCCCTGTTTTCTAAGCGCTTTGTCCCTGGAAATTGCAACGAGGGGTAGGCAGCCCTGCCTCAATTTTGCCACGTTGATGACTGACATTTCCCTTTTATTTCTCCCAGCAATCGCCCAGCTCCAGCCGCCGGGGATCCACGGACCTGAAGCCCACCCCCCAGTCGGGCAGTGTGGGTGATTCTGCCTCCCCCAAACCCCCCAAGGAGCAGAACGGCAAGCAGCCGGTGGCCCTGTTCACCAAGGACACGCGGGCCATCGTGTGGGGCATGCAGGCGCGCGCCGTGCAGGGCATGCTGGACTTTGACTACGTCTGCTCCCGCAAGGATCCCTCCGTCGTAGCCATGATCTACCCCTTTGTGTGAGTGAGGATAAGAAGGATTAACAATAGGGCAACACCATGTAGACGTGTGATCTACCCCTTAGTGTGAATGAGGATAAGAAGGATTAACAATAGGGCAACGCCATGCAGACGTATGATCTACCCCTTTGTGTGAGTGAGGATAGGAAGGATTAACAATAGCGCAACACCATGTAGACGTGTGATCTACCCCTTTGTGTGAGTGACGATAAGAAGGATTAACAATAGGGCAACGCCATGTAGACGTGTGATCTACCCCTTTGTGTGAGTGAGGATAAGAAGGATTAACAATAGGGCAACGCCATGTAGACGTGTGATCTACCCCTTTGTGTGAATGAGGATAGGAAGGATTAACAATAGGGCAACGCCATGCAGACGTGTGATCTACCCCTTTGTGTGAATGAGGATAGGAAGGATTAACAATAGGGCAACACCATGTAGACGTGTGATCTACCCCTTTGTGTGAGTGACGATAGGAAGGATTAACAATAGGGCAACGCCTTGTAGACGTGTGATCTACCCCTTTGTGTGAGTGTGGGCGGGAAAGATTCAAGACCCACCACATCATGTGCGTTTTCCCTTTTATGCTGGGAAGATTCCTTAAGATTTCTTACCAGCGATAAGAGGGAAAACACTGATTTCCACACATGGGCGTGGTGGGTCTTTAAGGTACTACTAGAACCACCCAAGCTGAGGCACGTTTTAGTCATTTTTGTTTTATGGCCTTTTTATTGTTTTATTTTTATGTAACTGGCTTTATATTGAGAAAATACATTGAACTTGATGTAGAAGGACTTTAAACTTTGCAGAAAATATCTTTTAGGTGTGCTTAGAGTTGAAAATACAGAATGTTCACATCATGGATAGAAAAATTGCTTTCTTTACTTTACCACTGATTGACACAAATCTAATAATTAGGTAGCTTTCAAATTTCACCCAAAGAAACAAAATGAACATTTTTGTTGCATGAACCAAACGGAAAGCAGGTAGGTCTATTAGATATTTTCTTACAGTTGCTCACATTACAAGAAAAAATGTGAAAAAAACCCCCACATTTTTAATTTTTTAAAGTTTAACTGCACAAGAGGACCCCAATTTGAGGTTCATGCAACATGCCACAGTGTAAAAAGGAAGTGTGCACAATTTGAAGTCTTTATGTCAATTAGTTCTTGGAATATCATTTGCAAACATAATTATGTGCACATTACGTGAACATTCTGTATTTTACATTGGCCCATGGTGCTAGTAGAGTTAAAGTGAGTATCTGTTGAATTGGTCACTCATGAAGACTTTCCATTTTTAGTGTGCCATCAATGTACGGTGTTAGGTAAAATTTGCCCTCCTCGTCTCGTGTTTTTATTCACAAGTTGGGAGCCCTCATATATTGGGCGCAGAGGTTGAATTTAAAAAATATATATATATCGCCTTATAGTTAAAAAAAAGATGATGTGTGTGTGTGTTAATTATTTATTGTTTTAATTAATAAATTGTACAGTCGCAGAATAAAAAAATTGATGATTACCGTAAATATTCATATTCATTGCATTCCGAGGATTTATCCTCAGATTATTGATTTGAAAGCTTAGGATTACTGGCAGTAAAAAAATAAAAGGGGGTAAACAGCTCTGGGACGGATTAACAACACAGCCAATCCATTTAATTACTCCCACTTCAAGAACAAACAATTTTAAAAAATACAGTGTTAGAAAATAATGTTCTGTCATCAGAAATCAAACTTACTTATATTGCTCACTCTTTTGGTGAACTAATACTGCCTAGGCATTATTGTTGAAAAGTGATAGGACAAACTGTCCCAGAGACGAGATAAATCAATAGGACAATGCCCTGGCTCTTGCAGAAATCAACAAGACAGAGTGTGCCAGTGTTAAAAAATTAATCATCCATTTGTCCTGACAGGGGAGAAGACAATAGGACATTTTCACTTTTAATAGATCAATGTCCTATGACCGGGGATTCAGGACATCACTCTTGTTGATGCGTGGTTGAATGAATATGCCAATTTTCAATTTGATTGGTTCAGTTGTTTCGACTTTTTTTTTACAAATGTATGGCAGAACAGGACTTTCCCCCCCACCCTGCATTTCCGTGTGGAAGCACATGCGCTTATTTCCTTCCTAGGAGATGACTAGAATAATGATCATGATTATAAGTTTGTTGTGGTTTGTTGTGTATGTGAACAGGAAGAGAATAAGATGTTGAGAATGATGGTGATGGTAAAAATCATGATTTTTTGGGGTTTAATTTATTATGTGATATTCTGTACTTTGGCAATTTTTCATTAACCCTTTCACTGCCAGCCATACGTCAGCCAAAACATGTCCATTAAATTTACCTGGCTAGAGAACAGAATCCATCTGCAGTATTGTGGATTCTTCTGTAACATATATAAAATAAGGTCTATCCTCACTTCCTAAAACTAAGACAATAGGGTCTTTGGATAATGGACCCCAATTTGATGCCTTTTAATTACATAGGTGGTAAATCACTGTGGTGCTAAAATGCGACTTTGGCGATGAAAGGGTTGAGACCTTGATGTGTTTGAGTTTACCATCTCATTGCCACACCTGTTTCTTGTGTGTGTGTTTGGTGTGTGTGAGTGTGTGTGTGTGTTTAGTTGTATTCTGCTTCAGCATGCAGTAATTCAATATTGATTTTTGTTTCAGAGGGGACCACAAGCAGAAATTTTATTGGGGCCACAAAGAAATACTCATTCCTGGTAAGTTTGTATATATAACTTTTCCCGGTCTGTCATATTCTGTTTGTCTGTATCTAATACAAACATGTCTTTTCAGGAGTGATAACATATCCTGTGATTATTGTTGTTCATGTTCCTTTCTTTGTTTTGTAAAACTTTAAAAAACATATGTTCAAAACATTATGAGAAATCAGCTAGATGTAACAACATTAGTATGAAAAGAACAAAAACAAAAATAATAAACCCTTAGCAATTGGCTCGCAATGGCCTACTCTTGATCAAATAAGTGAAATTGTATGTGTGGATAAGATGTTTTGCACAGAAAACCTCAATCCAACTCGTATCCAGGGTCTCGATATGGGGGAAAAAAACCCAGTATTGCCTTATAGTCCGTATAATTTGGTTCTCTATAAATTATTGTTCACATAAATGGAATGCTCTCAGTGTACGCAGTTAATGTCGTGATGGAAGTTGACTGGTATCAATCAGTACACAATGATGATGGCCCCTGATTGATGTGTTTGGTCATTGAATGTTCTCAGTGTACAAGAACATGAGCGACTGCATGAACAAGTTGACTGGTATCAATCAGTACACAGTGATGATGCCCCCTGATTGATGTGTTTGGTCATTGAATGTTCTCAGTGTACAAGAACATGAGCGACTGCATGAACAAGTTGACTGGTATCAATCAGTACACAGTGATGATGCCCCCTGATTGATGTGTTTGGTCATTGAATGTTCTCAGTGTACAAGAACATGAGCGACTGCATGAACAAGTTGACTGGTATCAATCAGTACACAGTGATGATGCCCCCTGATTGATGTGTTTGGTCATTGAATGTTCTCAGTGTACAAGAACATGAGCGACTGCATGAACAAGCACCAAGAGGCCGATGTCCTGATCAGCTTCGCTTCTCTGCGCTCCGCCTATGAGAGCACCTTGGAGACGCTCAATTACAAGCAGGTCAGCATGGAATCAGTGATGTACAGACAGACCTGTTTACCTTTACGATTTTGCGCTCCGTAACCTTTTTACAAAACATGGAATCAAATGTACAGACAGACCTGTTTAATTACGGCGTAATTTTTACGAAAAAAAGTCAAAAAAATTACGGCGACGAAAAAAACCCCACACCACTACAGTTGCGTCAACAAGCGATGCTTTTGAAACAATGCGGTGAAAAGTCATTCCGGTTCCCAGCATACAACGCGCATCAATTTATTTTCATTGTTTCAAGATGGCGTCAAAGTGACCGCATGGTGAGAGTTCTAGGTCAAATGATCCAAAATCTGATGGAAAGACACCAAAGAAAAGGCAAATACATGGTTTAAGAAAATGTTTTTAAATGTCTCCCAGTGCACTATTGCTTGCATGGGGGTTTGGTGAATAAAAAGAATCGGCCGCGCGTTGAATTAGTTTTTATTTTAAAATTACTATTTTTTGTTTCAGAAATTATAAATTTGCAAAATAGGGGTAAACAGGTCTGTACAGAGGATGGAAAAGTGATTGAACAAACTGTCCTGGGACAAGAGAAATCAATAGGACAAAGCGTGCCAGTGTTAAAAATGTAACCAGACATTTGTCCTGACACGGGAGAACACAATAGGATATTTTAAATGTTAAAAGGTCGGATTTTGTTTTCAAATTGAGTCTCTTTTTCGTTATATATAATGAAGATAGTTTCTAACAAAATTCTCCAAAAGTGAAGGGGTTAAGTACAATTAGCTCCGGCGATAGCTTTTTATTATGAAAAGGTCTATTGTAAGCAAGGTGATATGATTTATTGCCTGATTGAAGCCTTGCACTGTGTGCAGATTGCCATCATTGTTGAGAGCTTACCAGAGAACTTGACGCTCCACATGATCCACATTTGATTTGATTTGATGGCTGGTTGATGTGTCAGATTCGCACCATGGCGGAGGGCATCGCAGAGAACTTGACGCTCCACATGATCCACATTTGATTTGATTTGATGGCTGGTTGATGTGTCAGATTCGCACCATGGCGGAGGGCATCGCAGAGAACTTGATGATCCACATTTGATTTGATTTGATGGCTGGTTGATGTGTCAGATTCGCACCATGGCGGAGGGCATCCCAGAGAACTTGTCGCGCAACATGATCCACATTTGATTTGATTTGATGGCTGGTTGATGTGTCAGATTCGCACCATTGCGGAGGGCATCCCAGAGAACTTGACGCGCCACATGATCCACATTTGATTTGATGTGTCAGATTCGCACCATTGCCATCATTGCGGAGGGCATCCCAGAGAACATGACGCGCCACATGATCCACATTGCCCATGAGAAAGGGGTGGCCATCATAGGACCCGCTACGGTAAGAGATTTCTTTTCTTTCTTTTTTTCACTTTTGTTTTTTTTATAACCACTATGAAAATTTCATGCATGTGAATAAATATCTCAAGATTTTGTTAAAAAGTGCTTTTTGTGTTTTGTTTGTTTTTTCGACCCTGTACAATGAAAAATGCGATGTAAAACAAGTATGGGGGAACAGGGAGCAATCGGTTAATTTGCTTACAAAGAATAAGGGGTGTAGAGTGGCACAGAGGTAACGCGTTCGCCTTGTGTCAAGTAAACCCGAGTTCGAACCTGGGTACAGGGGATTTTTCCTCTCACTTTGCACTAGGCCTTACGGTCTGAACGTGGAGTCTTTCGGATGAGACAATAAACCAAGGTCCTGTGTGCCCATGCACTTAGGACATGTTAATGCCAGTGCCAACGAAAAAGCTGTAATTTGGTCAAAATGTACCCCCACCCCCCCTTTCTTTCCTCACCAGTCACAAAAATCGCATGCAAAAAAAAAGGGGGTGGTGCGCCTCTGGCTGCGACGCGCTCTCCAGGTGGGAGCAACCCAAATTTCACAGAGACACCTCTGTGACTATAAAGTACCTAATACCTAAAATACCTAATAAAAAAACGTATCAAATAACACATGCATGCACGCACGCACATAGAGAGCACCTATGTCAAGCACAATGACCTGTGATTGAAAAAATAACACATGCACGCCTGCCCAGAGTAGAGAGCACCTATGTCAAGCACAATGACCTGTGACTGAACAAATAACACATGCACGCCTGCCCAGAGTAGAGAGCACCTATGTCTAGCACAATGACCTGTGACTGAACAAATAACACATGCATGCACAGAGTAGAGAGCACCTATGTCAAGCACAATGACCTGTGACTGAACAAATAACACATGCATGCATGCACAGAGTAGAGAGCACCTATGTCAAGCACAATGACCTGTGACTGAACAAATAACACATGCATGCACAGAGTAGAGAGCACCTATGTCAAGCACAATGACCTGTGACTGAACAAATAACACATGCATGCACAGAGTAGAGAGCACCTATGTCTAGCACAATGACCTGTGACTGAACAAATAACACATGCATGCACAGAGAGAGCACCTATGTCAAGCACAATGACCTGTGACTGAACAAATAACACATGCATGCATGCACAGAGTAGAGAGCACCTATGTCAAGCACAATGACCTGTGATTGAACAAATAACACATGCATGCATGCACAGAGTAGAGAGCACCTATGTCAAGCACAATGACCTGTGATTGAACAAATAACACACGCCTGCCCAGAGTAGAGAGCACCTATGTCAAGCACAATGACCTGTGACTGAACAAATAACACATGCATGCACAGAGAGAGCACCTATGTCTAGCACAATGACCTGTGACTGAACAAATAACACATGCATGCACGCCCAGAGTAGAGAGCACCTATGTCAAGCACAATGACCTGTGATTGAACAAATAACACATGCATGCACAGAGTAGAGAGCACCTATGTCAAGCACAATGACCTGTGACTGAACAAATAACACATGCATGCACGCCCAGAGTAGAGAGCACCTATGTCAAGCACAATGACCTGTGATTGGACAAATAACACATGTATGCACAGAGTAGAGAGCACCTATGTCAAGCACAATGACCTGTGACTGAACAAATAACACATGCATGCATGCACAGAGTAGAGAGCACCTATGTCAAGCACAATGACCTGTGACTGAACAAATAACACATGCATGCATGCATGCACGCCCAGAGTAGAGAGCACCTATGTCAAGCACAATGACCTGTGACTGAACAAATAACACATGCATGCATGCACAGAGTAGAGAGCACCTATATCAAGCACAATGACCTGTGATTGAACAAATAACACATGCATGCATGCACAGAGTAGAGAGCACCTATGTCTAGCACAATGACCTGTGACTGAACAAATAACACATGCATGCACAGAGTAGAGAGCACCTATGTCAAGCACAATGACCTGTGACTGAACAAATAACACATGCATGCACAGAGTAGAGAGCACCTATGTCAAGCACAATGACCTGTGACAACAGAGCACCCTTGATTCAGGGATCAGCCAGTGTTTTCTTCTTTGTGCGAGCTCCTCCTTCTATTTAACCAACCCAGAGGGAAACAATACATTGACTTCAGACACTGACTTAACTAAAAAATAGTTGTTTAGTTTTAACAGAATTTGTATAACACTTTATCTAAACCAGGGCCTGTATTCAGATTGAGATAGTATGAGACTTATCAGCATGATATCTTAGAAGTTCTTCTAAAGTCCTATCAAGTCCTGCTACTTTAGAAGGACTTCTAAGATATCTTGATGATAAGTCTCATACTATCTCAATGTGAATACCGGCCCAGTATTCATTATTTGTTGTACATACATGGTTGTTGTTGTTTAGATTTTTTCTATGAAAGTCTTTATGTTGGCTAAATTTGATACCTTTGTAGTGCGAGTGACATTCATACGGAATGAGATGAGATTAGCGTCCAATTGGTCGGAGACCCTTATGGACGTTACATTCATACATTATAATTCATTTATGAATTGCCAGCAGTCTGCAACTCCCTTATTCAATCGCTCGTCGGGAGTTCATCTCACCGACGTGTTGAATGAACTCCAAGTCTCCACAGTCAAGCGCTGACAAAGCCAGACGTCTGGCGAAAGCTGCGCCTGAGTAGTAAACTTAAAGGTTGAGAGAAAGTGTTAAAAATCTTCTTCATTATAAATTAGGTACCGTATTTTTCGGACTATAAGGCGATACTTTTCCCTCAGACCCAGACCCCTGCGCTTTATACTATGACTGATAAAATAGTAAGAAAATATAGTAACAGAATCTGAAATCTGGGTAAAATGTTGGGCGTGCGCCTTAAACAAAGGTGTGCCTTATAGTCCCAAAAATACGGTATATGATGAAAGGACAGCACCAGCCAGTGAAGAAACGTCGATTTATTTTGACGGTGTGGATTCAGTAATGAAAGAAGAGTTGCTACGTTTTAGGTGGGCGGGGTGAAGCCAGGCTGCTTCAAGATCGGCAACACGGGCGGCATGCTGGACAACATCCTGTCTTCCAAGCTCTACAGGCCGGGCAGGTATGGCGCCGGCTGTTGCTTTGGTTACATTGGGTGATAAAGATTGTAAAAACATGATGGATAGCAGACCAAACAGTTCGTAGCGTGTCCGTTTGTTTACTCTGTCCTTCGTAGCCTAGATACAAAGATCTCGTATTACATCATACGAGAGTACACAAGGGAGGTTACTCTACATACCCCTTTCTCATGCAGATGACATGCATCTGTTTTAGAATTATCATAAACAACATGCAAAGTGTTCCACTCCGGCTCAATAAACAACACTTCTTTAAAATTAAAGTCATTTGCATTTTCAATCACCAGCTGTCTTTTTCTTGGCGGATTCAGAACTGTCTCAGGAATTCAAAACTTCAACTAGATCTAAACTTCAACAAACAAACATGATTCAACATCAACTAACAGTCAGGTGAGTGTACAGCTCTTTCACAGATCAGGTCTTTGAGGTGCTTGTACTTTCCGTTCTGATGTAAAAACATGATGGATGGCAGACCAGACAGTTTGTAGCGTGTCCATTTGTTTACTCCGTCCTTCGTAACCTAGATACAAAGATCTCGTATTACATCATACGAGAGTACACAAGGGAGGTTACTCTACAATGATAGTCATGCTGATGCTGCTGCTATTGATGATGATGATGATTACACAATTGTTGTAAAGGATTAGAAGTTTTCTGCCTTGATATTTTTTATGACAGGATGTATCAGCGTCATATAATATACCATCATTCAAAATTTGGAGTGTTTCTGTGCTGGCTTATGAGATATTTTGTGGACAGACACAAAAAGAAGGGAATGTGAACGATCGCTGTAGACATCCACTTAGGGAGTTTGAAATTGACAGCTATGTATTAACCCTTTCACCGCCAGCCATATGTCAGCCAAAAATTTCCATTAAATTTACCTGGATAGACTAGAGAACAAAATCCATCTGCAGTATTGGGGATTCTTCTGTGATGTATATAAAATAAGGTCTATCCTTACTTCCCAAAACTAAGACAATAGGGTCTTTGGATAATAGACCCCAATTTGATGCCTCTTAGTGACGTAGGTGTTAAATCACTCTGGTGCTAAAATGCGACTTTGGCGGTGAAAGGGTTAACTCCGGACATATATGGCCGGAACGAGTTGAATGAGTTAAGCATTTCTGGTCATGTTTGGAACACAATTCAGTGTTGTCCCTCTTCAGTCTAGGATCTTGGTGACCCTTTTACTGCGGTTTTCAGAGGATTGGACTTCATACTATTCTGATGCCTGGTTTTGTAATAATTATAACAATGAAAAAAAAATTAATAATAATAATTACGATAATATAGAACTTTTGTTTCGCCCCTTTCTTTAAATAGAGAATTTCTGGATTAAGCTGAAATATTTCTTAATGCGACGCCTTCTTTTTAGCGTTGCCTACGTGTCTCGGTCGGGAGGAATGTCCAACGAGCTGAACAACATCATCGCTCTCAACACGGACGGTGTCTACGAAGGCGTGGCCATTGGGGGTGACAGGTACAGGAAACGTTTCTTCTTGTCCTGAAGTAGATCATTATTCAGTCGTAGTTTCCATTTTCCATTCTGTGCTGTACATTTTTTTTTTTTTTTTTTTTTATCTGACTGCCTATTTTGCCTTTTTTTGTTTGTATGTGAATGAATTGTGGTACAGAGGAAGTTTAAGAAAGACCTTGAAAAATCATCTGAAATAAGGTCTTAAATGGGAGGGAGCTGTGTAAGGGAGGTGATTTTAATACTTTCAAAGAATGGCAATGTGTCAGAGAAGTAGGTCTTAAAGACCCTGCACGTCACATGTCAAAATCACGGTTCTCACGTGTTTTCCCTCTTACAGCTAGTAAGGAATCTTAAGAAATCTTCATAGCATAAGAGGGAATGTGACACGTGACGTGGGGGGTCTTTAAGTGGGAAGGAGTCTTAGGGGGGTGGTGGGGGGGGGGGGGGTATGAAGGAGGTTCTACTGTATTGAAATGCTTATTGAGACTATGAGACTATTGAGTTTTAAGACTAAGTAGAGTGATGAAGATGATTGTTTTTTAAGTTCAACAAAATATCAAATTAAAAAAAGATCGAAATAAATCATGGATATGTTAGCATGTGCTCTCACATAGTGACTTGGACAGATCATCATATGCTCACATGCACCTTCACAAGCAAATGAACATTGTGCTATCAATGACACACACACACACACACACACACACACACACACACACACACACACACACACACACACACACACACACACACACACACACTTGTGGCCACTAACCCACAGTTACATGCTCAGACAACAGGGCTTTATGCTACTTCTTGCAGACACGAAAGGGCGATAATTTTAGGCCTGAACTGACTGTGCTACCTAGTGACAAGTCAGGACCAGATAATTTTCTGTGGCTATAAACTACTACTTCATGACAGGCAAGGTCGATAATCTTATGTAGATGGCGCACGCATCTCAGTGCATGGGACAGGGGCAGATAATTTTCAGTATAAAGCCTCATCAGTTGCTATGGCTTACTGAATGAAAGATGAATAATGAGTCGGTGTCGATAAATGTGTGTGTGTGAGAGAGAGAGAGAGAGAGAGAGAGTTGCTTTGTATATGCGTTGTTGCTGGTTTGTGTTATTCTTGATACTTGTTGATGAATATTCGATTGTAAAGTGCTTTCGGCTCATTTGAGGTAAAGCGCTATGTAAATGTAGTAGTAGTAGTAGTCACACCAGTTGTTACTGATTGTTATGTGCATTTTTACCGGCCAAGCGAAGTCTGACCTGTATTGTTTTGTCTGCTCATGTTATTGGATTTTTGTTTCATGTTTTTATTCCATTTCAATTCTGTGTAAAGCGTCCTGTAGCCTACATAGTAGGATGGGCGCTATTTACATATTACTATTATTATTATTATTATTATTAGCATCATCGAATTTAGAAGTTTTGATAGAAAAGAGGTCTTGGTATGCTGTATTGTCTACAACAAGAAAGAAGCATTGTGTGAATGATGGCTCTGACTATGCATGGCTTGAATCTGCAGGTACCCAGGCACCACCTTCACGGACCACATCATGCGCTACCAGAGAGATCCCAATGTCAAGATGCTGGTGCTGCTGGGAGAGGTGTGTGCACTGAGGGGATTGTTGTTGTCATCATGCGCTGGCTTAATGTCTCCAGCAGGCATCAGAATTGTCAGAGGATCAGAGGATTAAGAATTTCGGACAGAATTGGCTTCTCTTGTCAGAGGTTTTGTCTTTTTATTGAGTGTTGTCATTTGAGCTAAGTAGCATTTCAAAGTGATTTATCACCATATTAAGCCTTTTTGGTGGTGTTGGGAACTCATTTCAATGTTGTCCCTCTTCAGTCTAAGGCCTAGATGGCCCTTTTACCGCGGTTTTCAGAGGATTAGACTTCAGACTATTCTGATGCCTGCTTCAGGGATCATCCGAACAGCCGAAGCACTTGAACACTCCGACTTCGGGGGATTTTGAAGATTGATGATGTTATAGCGCTAGGAGCTTGTCATGGCTTATGACAATCCCTGCATAACTCTGCAGAGCATAACAACATTTTGATGTGGTCTTTGTGTTCTAGGCTATGTCAGTTGGTCTGACACAGCCTTAAAGCCAAGGCGGACTGAGGGGATTTGAACACTGCACCTTCCATGTAGTTGTGTCAAAATGCTGAGAGAGGTGTGTAGACTGAGGGGATTTGAACACTTCACCTTCCATGTAGTTGTGTCAAAATGCTGAGAGAGGTGTGTAGACTGAGGGGATTTGAACACTGCACCTTCCATGTAGTTGTGTCAAAATGCTGAGAGAGGTGTGTAGACTGAGGGGATTTGAACACTTCACCTTCCATGTAGTTGTGTCAAAATGCTGAGAGAGGTGTGTAGACTGAGGGGATTTGAACACTGCACCTTCCATGTAGTTGTGGCCAAGCCTGGCCTGTGTAACACTTCATAACATTATTTTTGTGTTTGTAATTTTTTCCTTTTCTGCATTAACTGTATGTAGCAATCTGAATGTTGCAACAGAAGTGGAGAAATAACCCAGAAATAGAGAGATAACGTTCTCTTATGAAGCAGAGTTCCGTATTTAAATCCTCGTTTGGGCCTGGGATGAGACCAAGGATTTAATCCTTATCCACTGGACATCAAGTGGCAATTGTTACCAGGTTTGCAGATCTTGGATTGTCTGGACCTGTTGAGGTGTGTTGGAGGCGTAAGTGAGTTACAAGACAGTTTATGCAATGTATTTATGATTATGGAAAACTTATAGAAGCACAACCCATGATTTCAACTTTTTTTTGTTTCTTTCGATAATTACAAACAGATGGACAGAGTGAATGCTGGTGTGTATGAAAGCGAAATATGACTTCTTTGCAGTTTAGCTCATTCAAGTCGTTCCAGCCATATATGTCTGGAATTGATAGGTAGCTGTCAATTTGATGCATTTGCTTCAATAGAAGTAAATCTGTGTGCACACCATACCTTGGTTACTTCTAAACTCGCTTCGCTCCCTTAGACCACAACTTTGCCCCCGACTTTGCTTTTGTTGTGGGGAAACCAGTCGGTGTAGAGAGTTTTTCTCTATAAAGTCTATGTATATAAAAAAAAGTCTGATCTAGCACTTCCCTATGTCAAAACCTGAAGTAAAAACCTGTAATCTTCTTTCATTTCTCCTTTTGTTTATGTCTGTTTTGTTTGTGCGTATGGCTGGAGTTATTTGTGAGTTTTTTTTAATAATTCAAAATCGTTGCGATGCGAATGAGTTAATGAACAGCTGAACATAAATGTGAACAGGTGGGAGGGGTGGAAGAATACTGCATAGTGGAGGCCATGAAGGACGGGCGCCTCACCAAACCCCTCATCGCCTGGTGCATCGGCACCTGCGCCAAGATGTTCTCCTCTGAGGTAGGTCACCGCCCAGCTAGCTGAAGTTGTACAACACTGCGCCAAGATGTTCTCCTCTGAGGTAGGTCACCGCCCAGCTAGCTGAAGTTGTACAACACTGCGCCAAGATGTTCTCCTCTGAGGTAGGTCACCACCCAGCTAGCTGAAGTTGTACAACACTGCGCCAAGATGTTCTCCTCTGAGGTAGGTCACCACCCAGCTAGCTGAAGTTGTTCAACACTGCGCCAAGATGTTCTCCTCTGAGGTAGGTCACCATCCAGCTAGCTGAAGTTGTTCAACACTGCGCCAAGATGTTCTCCTCTGAGGTAGGTCACCATCCAGCTAGCTGAAGTTGTACAACACTGCGCCAAGATGTTCTCCTCTAGGAAGCTTGTACAACACTGCGCCAAGATGTTCTCCTTAGGTCACCACCCAGCTAGCTGAAGTTGTACAACAGCCAAGATGTTCTCCTCTTAGGTCACCATCCAGCTAGCTGAAGTTGTTCAACACTGCGCCAAGATGTTCTCCTCTGAGATAGGTCACCATCCAGCTAGCTGAAGTTGTACAACACTGCGCCAGTTTCCTTATACATCTTTATTGTTAAAAAATGGGGCAGCTTCCCTTGTATATATTTTTTTCAAAGACAAATCTGTCCAATCATTAAATGTTTTGATGCAATCTGCTGATTCTTTAACTCTTTTGTTTCTGTATTTAGAGAAGTTTCAACTACTGTTCATTCCTGAGAACCTCTTTAGCTGCCGATAAATTTTATCCCGTTGATTCCTACGGGCCTCTTTTGCTCGTGATATGCAACATGATGCAACTGTTATTACTTTGCTCTTCTACAATTGCAATGCAATGAGGGTTTTTTCCCTTTTCTTACTGGGGCAAGTATTGTTTGTGAAAAAGAAACAGGCTGCTGAAAACATGCCGCATATTCACAATAACATAACACCCCTTTATACAGTTTTACTCTCTCTGGAAACCCAGGAATAGGGAGATAGAGAGCTCTATAAAGCTAGGAATCTGCAGTTACTCCCATTCAACCTCAAAAGCGGTTCTCAGGAACGAAAGAGTTAAGAGAGTGAGAGTAGGAAAGGGATGGTTATGCACACACGCACTTTCACACGTGTGCTGTCATTACACATGAAAATTCTCGCCAGAAAAAAAAAATTCAAACACAGCAGTATCATTGATTACTTTGACATATAAAAACCGTAGCAGAGTTTCACATTTTGTCACTGTCTTGTTCCGAAGGCAGACCTACATGACGATGATTGATGGGTTGGTAACAGGTGCAGTTTGGTCACGCCGGCTCCTGTGCCAATGCTGACTCTGAGACGGCCGACGCCAAGAACAAGGCGCTGAAGGAAGCAGGGGCTGTGGTGCCAAAGAGCTTCGATGAGCTGGGAGAAGCCGTTAGGTGAGGGGGGAAGCTTTCAGGGAGTGAGTGGGAGCAAGAGAAGGACAAAGCTTGTAGAGGTGTGCATGCGGAGGTGTACAGACAAAGGCACGTGCAGATACACGCATGTTGGCATGAATGATATATGCATGCACAGAGATTGTCATAAACTCACATGCTCACACACAAGGAACGACACACAGAACACTTTCATGTATGCCTGCACTCACCTGCTCACTTGTACTCTTGCTCGAATGCACGCATGTATGCAAGAATGCATGCCTGTGGAACAAAGACATGTATTCCACTCGGTGTCTGACTGTCAGTGTGGGTGAGAAAGGGAACTATGTCTGCGGCTTAGTGACGCATTTACTGGGGAATGTTTATGTTTTGCTTCTCAGAGGTACGAGGTGCATTCCAGAAGGCCTGAGACTTTTTTTGGTAGAGGGATTTTACATTGTCCCAGGTTATTATCACCTTAATATATCATTATTATATATCTAATCAGCTGGCGTGCTAAATTGTATTTGTCCAGGTTGAAAGAGACGGCCTTTACAGCACTTTCAGCACACCGCATTGTCACAGCTGATTGGTTTGTAGGTTGCAATCAGTACGTGAAGACAATTTAAAAGATTGTTCCGCCACTAGAGTTTTGCGTTAAACTGGGCAAAAAATGTTGTAGAAATTTATATGATTGAGTCTGCTTGTGGGGTAGCTTGTATGAGCTGAGCATCAGTTCTTCAGATGCTCCAGAGACCAGGAAGCAGAGTACCAAATGGAAGCATCCTGACTCCCACAAACCCCAAAAGGCCAGGCACAGCAACTCAAGTGGAAAGCCCATAATCATCCCACTCTTTAGCAGCAAGGGTATTCCCTACATCGATTGGGCTCCCATCGGCCAGATGGTCAACCAAGAACACTGTAGAGGTTTTGGTGGAGTTGAGGGAGAGAGTCTGTCGCCAACAGGCCAGAGCTCTTCAGATTTAGTCGGTGGCAGCAGGACACTGCACCAGCTGTTAATTCCATCCTGGTGACCAGTTACTTGACAGAGAGGGGCACCAAGACTGTCCCCAACCTCCCTACAGTCCACACCTTACTCCATGGGACTTGTGGTTGTTCTTCAAGCTGAAGGAGAACCACAGGGACACATTTCCATCCTGGTGACCAGCTACTTGACAGAGAGGGGCATTCAAGACTGTCCCCAACCTCCCTACAGTCCACACCTTACTCCATGGGACTTGTTGGGTGTGTCAAAAGAACTGCATAACAGTCGTCTCTGGTGTGTTGTGTCCTGCTATTCAGCTGTATCAAGGTGGTGTGTAGTTGGGTGTGTCAAAATGCTATAACAGTCGTCTCTGGTGTGTTGTGTCCTGCTATTCAGCTGTATCAAGGTGGTGTGTAGTTGGGTGTGTCAAAATGCTATAACAGTCGTCTCTGGTGTGTTGTGGCCTGCTATTCAGCTGTATCAAGGTGGTGTGTAGTTGGGTGTGTCAAAATGCTGTAACAGTCGTCTCTGGTGTGTTGTGGCCTGCTATTCAGCTGTATCAAGGTGGTGTATAGTTGGGTGTGTCAAAATGCTGTAACAGTCGTCTCTGGTGTGTTGTGGCCTGCTATTCAGCTGTATCAAGGTGGTGTGTAGTTGGGTGTGTCAAAATGCTATAACAGTCGTCTCTGGTGTGTTGTGGCCTGCTATTCAGCTGTATCAAGGTGGTGTGTAGTTGGGTGTGTCAAAATGCTGTAACAGTCGTCTCTGGTGTGTTGTGGCCTGCTATTCAGCTGTATCAAGGTGGTGTGTAGTTGGGTGTGTCAAAATGCTGTAACAGCCGTCTCTGGTGTGTTGTGGCCTGCTATTCAGCTGTATCAAGGTGGTGTGTAGTTGGGTGTGTCAAAATGCTGTAACAGCCGTCTCTGGTGTGTTGTGGCCTGCTATTCAGCTGTATCAAGGTGGTGTGTAGTTGGGTGTGTCAAAATGCTGTAACAGCCGTCTCCTTCCAGCTATAAAAACAAAACTTTTGCACGTAAGGTTATTACATGTCTAGTATATATAGTAGTAATGATATACAAAAGTTATAATAATGTAGGACAGTTGAAAAACGTGCCTCTCCACCCAAAAGTCTCAAAACTTCAGGATTGCACCTCGTATAACAGTAACAGAAAAAAACTGAACCGATATTTAAAATCTCAGTGGCAGATTATGTTCTCCTGTGAGAAGAAATATACTATATTTTACGGACAAGGCACTTCTAATTATAAGGTGCACCCCCCCACCCCCGAATTTAACCCAAAAATGTGAATTTAAACATGCACAAGGCGCAACATATTATAAGGCGCATGCAAAATGATCGAAGAAAAGCCAAAAAAATAGATCGAAAACATGAGGTCGACTCAAACAAAGGAGGTCGGTATTTTGCCTAGTTCTGTCAAAACAATCTTCAGAACGACAGAAGTTACACTCGCGTCGCTATCTGGATATCCGTATGATGAAGCACTTTTATGCATCGTCTGCGTCCGAGAGCCCAGAAAAGACGGAATTGAAGAACGCGTAGTAGATTTATACTATGAGTTTCGCTCAGTATCCTCATCGACATACTTGTCCGTCATGATAGCTGTCGAAAGTGAGGCTGCTACTTCATATCCTGCTTCAACACACACCCACCCCCCTTTTTACTATGTGAATGCTGTCGTCTGCTTCGGTGGCTTCATTCACGATTTCTGCCTGATAATCGATCTCAATAGGTACGGTATGAATGGAATTCACTACTTTGTTTGATCAGATTTCAGTCATACACTAGGCGCAATGCATTTCAAGGCGCAGGAGTCTCAGTTGAGGAAAAAAGTATCGCCTTGTATTCTGTAAAATACATGGATGCAACCTTGCCTCGGATATGAGGCAGCGCCTGTTTTTCAAAATTTTGACCAATTGATTCAAAGTTCAAGGGGAAAAAAGTGTTGAATTCCCACTTTACAAGCCTGGAATAAGCTTCAAATTAACCCTAACCCAACAGGGGCCCTTGGACCCTTGCCCTGCCTGTTTTTGTTTTATTTTCTCCAGTTGCATCCATGAAAATACAGTGATTATCCAGGCGTTGCCTGTGTTGTTTTCCTCAGGGAAGTGTACAGCAAGCTGGTGGCCGAGGGTACCATCCTTCCCCAGCCTGAGGTGGCTCCCCCAACTGTCCCCATGGACTTCAACTGGGCCAGGGTAAGTCTAGTGTTTAATGCTGTTGTTGCTGTACCTTGGCTAAAAGACTAGGGATCATCCGAACCAGAGTACCTTTATAATCCGAACAGCCGAAGCACTTGAACATTATGGTACAGATGCAATCAGCTAGGGATGAGAACATTTACTATTTCATTTTGCATTGCGAGGTGGAAATAACATACCTGTATTAAAATGTGAATCAAATATGAGGCTTTGATTCGAATTGATGTGTTTTTTGGTACAGTAAGTGTTGTTCTTCATCTTCTCTCTTAACCTCATTCTTCTTCTTCTGCATTCCATATGGCCATAATAGGTAAGATACATAGTGTCCGGTTTTCAGTTTGCACTGGTCTCCTCGCTGCGTACAGCTGACACATTCCGATTTTGGAGGAGCTCAAAGGAAAACAATTATTTGGAAGAGTTTTTTTTTTTAAGGCAGGAGAATGGGCCAATAAGTCAGATAGCAGATGACACAAAGCAAAGGGAAAAGGCAGAGTCAGAGAGTGACAGATTAGAGGAAGTTACAAGCACAGAACTTCTAGAAGGTGGGGGAACTGTGTTTATGAAAGACCCCCCCCCCAGTATCCCCACAGGGAGAGACTCGTGGAGGGGGCGGGATCGTCCATCTCCCCATATGGAGGCACGAGGCATCCACCCACTGCCCTAACTTAACCTCATGATGTCAGTGTGGCTGTGTGGGTGTGTGCAGGAGCTGGGTCTGATCCGCAAGCCGGCGTCCTTCATGACCAGCATCTGTGACGAGCGGGGCCAGGAGTTGCTGTACGCTGGGATACCCATCACCGACATCTTCAAGGAGGACATGGGCATCGGCGGGGTGCTCTCCCTTCTATGGTTCCAGCGCAGGTCGGTTCCTTTACCTCTGCGCGCCAGGATCATGCAGTTTTTTTAGTCTTTGTCGGTTTCATCGGTTTGCCTGCTGTCCTGTTTTTGTGAGCGGCTTTTCTTCTATTGTGGTTTTCCTTTTAGTGTGTGTAAGGTAAAGGCTTTGTCCGAAAAGCGCTCCATTCAGAGTCCAGTCTGGATTGTCATTTGCATGCTACATTCTGTTTTCAGTTATTTTTGCTAGTTGGTAGGCTGCCCGAGAACAGGCTGAATGAATGAAAAATGGTGTTTTACGTCCTCTCGGTCATAGACACATGGGATATTTGTAAATACAAAGATGGTGGGAACAATACTGGAGGCAATGCCCAGAGGCAGTGCAACACCAGTAAAGTCCTCATTTTTTTAACAATACAGATATGTGTAGCAGTAACCACGCCTCTGTTAAACCTCATCGGCTATGGTACTGCCACAAGTATAGCCGGCGACCCAAGCACAGGCTGTTTATAATTACATTTTCTGGACAGCTCGGGTGTTGTTTGAAAATGGCTGATCAAAAGTTGAAAGTTGAATCGTGAGCATTTGTTGAGATAAAGACATCTCTCTGTGTGTGTGTCTAGGGGGGGGGAGGCGGGCGCTGTTTCTGTTTTTATTTTATTTTTTATTTCTTTTACTCTGACACTTTCACTAGTTTGCAAGATAAGCTTTCAACATGTTGAGGGAGAGAACTCTTCCACAACTTACTGTTATTAGTTGCTATCCTGAGTTGTCCCTCTTGTGGACTTTGAGTAGTGTTTGTTTTAGGGGAGAGAAGCATATTTTCAGATTTAAGCAGTTTGTCACAAGTAAGATTATTTTTTGGTCTTCATGCTTTTTTTTTATAGAAATACCAAGTTATGTCAATTCTGTCTGCATGTTGATATTCCTGTGCATGCACAACCAGTCCTTGTGTGTATATTCTTGCGTAACTTGTAGTAGCAGAATCTCAGTGTCATTCCGATGTATTTGCAGGCTTCCCCGCTACGCCACCAAGTTCATCGAGATGTGCCTGATGGTGACGGCGGATCACGGCCCTGCTGTCTCCGGCGCTCACAACACCATCGTGTGCGCCCGCGCCGGCAAGGACCTCATCTCCTGCCTCACCTCAGGCCTCCTCACCATCGTGAGTGGCCAGTGGCCAGTTTCTTGTGTCCACTTTCCTGTTAGGTCACCATTATGAGTGGCCAGTGTCCAGTTTCTTGTGTCCACTTTCCTGTTAGGTCACCATTATGAGTGGCCAGTGGCCAGTTTCTTGTGTCCACTTTCCTGTTAGGTCACCATTATGAGTGGCCAGTGGCCAGTTTCTTGTGTCCACTTTCCTGTTAGGTCACCATTATGAGTGGCCAGTTTCTTGTGTCCACTTTCCTGTTAGGTCACCATTATGAGTGGCCAGTGGCCAGTTTCTTGTGTCCACTTTCCTGTTAGGTCACCATTATGAGTGGCCAGTGGCCAGTTTCTTGTGTCCACTTTCCTGTTAGCTCACCATCGTGAGTGGCCAGTGTTCAGTTTCTCAGGGCTCCCAAATTCTAAAGGACCTTCTAAAAGAATGTGCAGGTGGTCCCAGGGATTCACTAGAAAAATTATTTTAAACATTCGCAATGCCACTGGGACCCTCTATCCCGCCTCTAGGACCGTCTATGCTGTAAGTGAAGGAGTCCCTGGGACCCCTTGTTTTGCAGGACGATTGGGAGCCCTGGTTTTTTGTGTCCACTTTCCTGTTAGGTCACCATTATGTGTGGCCAGTTTCTTGTGTCCACTTTTCTGTTAGGTCACCATTATGAGTGGCCAGTGGCCAGTTTCTTGTGTCCACTTTCCTGTTAGGTCACCATTATGAGTGGCCAGTGGCCAGTTTCTTGTGTCCACTTTCCTATCAGCTCACCATCATGAGTGGCCAGTTTCTTGTGTCCACTTTCCTATTAGCTCACCATCATGAGTGGCCAGTGTCCAGTTTCCTATTAGCTCACCATCATGAGTGGCCAGTGTCCACTTTCCTATTAGCTCATCATCATAAGTGGCCAGTGTCCAGTTTCCTGTTAGCTAATCATCATAAGTGGCCAGTGTAGACTGTTCAACTCCGGCTCCTTGTCACTTTCCCGTTGCCTTGCTGAAGTTGTTACACTGCTTTTCTGTGCGCACTTCTGCTGTAAATGAGGCTTCATACTGCTTCGCAGCGTGCAATGGCGGTGATTTTATCTAGGCGGCGTGCTCGATTCAGTATCACGAGTCGGGGACAGAGAATTTTCAGTGGCTTTATACTGCTTTTTCGCGATAATTTTATGTAGGGCGCATGTGTTTCAGTAAGATCACAGGGCAGAGAATGTCAGTAAAAAGCCTCATTATCTGTGGCTTTCCTCCTGTCCTAGTGGAGCAATTTGTTCATTATATGAAAGAAATGAGTTGAAATATGATGTACTGTCTATAAGAGGCTAGGCCTAATTAGACGTTAAACCAACCATTGAGAGAGAGAGGGAGAGAGAAATATGTAGCACTTTTGTGTTTTAACCCCTTGACCATCATATTCAGATAATGTACGTATGTGATGATACTGTATTACCAATGAAGTCATCAATACTGTAAGTCTTTCTTTCTTTTTTTTCCATGAAATAATCAAGAGGGCTATATACCCATATTAATTTTGCAGAATTTTACCCAAACAAATTTTATAATTTTTTCTTTTGGCTGTCAAGGAAGTGATTAGCTTATGATGATTATGTGTTGTTTTACAAGGCAATGGATTTGGAAGGGCCCTAGACGACTTCAGCTGGAATTCCATATGCGCTATTTTCACTGGCTTATATCACCTGCGACTTTCGACAGCGCTGAAAAAAGTTGTTTGCAATTCCATCAACGCTAAAGTCGCCGGCAATTTTCGATGGTGCTATTCAACCATCCCGATCGCGCCTACGGAATTGCAAGCAACGTTTTTCACCAGTACCACAAGTTTCTCCACGATTTTGGAAGCCATGCTTGCAGAAAAAATGGCGTGATGTTTTAGCTCCGCCCACTTTCACACTATTTTCGACGGCAACAAAAATATGTTCGCTTCACCATGCAATAAAATAAAATTACGAGCGCTTTTCATCTGATTATCGTGCCTATGGGTGTACAAAATGACTTTATTGTTGGTGGCGATAAAATTTAATCGCGGGCGATTTTCGCCTTTAGAATCGCGCGTATGGAATTCCGGCTTTAAGCAGAGTTTTCTTTTTGACGGTATGGAAATTTTTTTTCTCTCAAATTTTCTCCAGCAGTCAAAGGATTGACATATAATATCGCCGCTGCCCGGCGCTAACCGTGTATCTGCAAAATTTGACAAAAATAGATTTCTCACTGAAACCCCTTTTTATGACCTCACACAGGTCTATAAATATCTTGTGTCTTCGACCTATGAAAATGTTATGTCCCATATGTGCCTTCCCAGGTCGAGAGGACGTAAAATTTCAAATTTCATTCTATGAAAATTTTCAAATTTGTCACATGATCTACACGCATTCACCGGAAATCCTACAGTCTTGACACGCTAACCGTGTAGCTGCCGGTACAGAGATTGCAGCTGTCGATCTCCCATTGTTTGACAACTACGGCGCGAAGCGTGTAACTAAATTATCACCCCAAAAAATTAGTGTTATGCAACTTTTATTGTGTCACATGTTCACTCATCGGTAAAGAAGAAGAGTCAAGCATATATCAAATGGGGAATGACATTGTAGCAGATGACAACATGTTTTTTGATGCTTCTGTAAAATCACTGATTTTGCAGATACACAGTTAGCGCCGGACAACGACAATATATATGTAGTAATGGCAGGGTTCCCTGGCGCCTTTTAAGTCCTTGTAAATTGTTTTTTGGTCAACAGGCCTTTTAAGTGCTTTATTTCAGCAAGTTGATCCTTTTAATTCATCAAGAGGTCCTTTTAATTTTTCAAAGGTACTGTTAAGTCCTGTTTTATCAAGAAAAAAGTGATAAAAAAACTGACTAACATCTAAAAATATTCTCACAAAAAAACTGGCAGTATGCAAAGTTGTCGGTGTCACAGATCGGAGCAGACAATTCATTACAAACTGTGTGAGTCTTTCCGCACCAAGACGTGATTCATTCCATGCGTATTGGAATTGTGCTAGTCTTGGTCAACAATTGCCATTCGGGCATTCTTTCTATCATGAACATGTCATACAATCAGGTTGGCGAAGGTCCTTTTACAATCTTTTCAGGTCCTTATAAGTCCTTTAACCCTTTCAACGCTAGCCATTTCTCAGCCAAAATTTACCATTAAATTTACATGGGTAGAGAAAAGATTTCATCTGGAATACTGGGGATTCCTCTGTGACATGCCTAAAATAGGGCCTATCCTAAGGTCACTGGATACCAGACCCTCATTTGATGCCTTTCATTAACATGGGTGTTAAATCATTGTGGTGCCAAAAGGCGACAGTGGCGATGAAAGGGTTGACTTTCGTTCCTGAGAACCGCTTTTGAGGTTGAATGGGAGTAACTGCAGATTCCCAGTTTTATAGAGCTCTCTATCTCCCTATTCCTGGGTTTCCAGAGAGAGTAAAACTGTATAAAGGGGTGTTATGTTATTGTGAATATGCGGCATGTTTTCAGCAGCCTGTTTCTCTTTCATAAACAATACTTGCCCCAGTAAGAAAAGGGAAAAAACCCTCATTGCAATGCAATTATAGAAGAGCAAGGTAATAACAGCTGCATCATGTTGCATGATATTACGAGCAAAAGAGGCCCATAGGACTCAACGGGATCAAACTTCTCAGCAGCTAAAGAGGTTCTCAGGAATGAACAGTAGTTGAAACTTCTCTAAATACAGAAACCAAAGAGATAGAGGTCCTTTTTTCGTTTCATGTTCCAAACCTGGGAACTCTGTAATGGTGAGGTGGTGTTGTGCAGGGCGACCGGTTTGGCGGGGCTCTGGACGCAGCCGCCAAGCAGTTCAGCGAGGCCTACGACTCGGGGCTCATCCCCATGGAGTTTGTCAACGACATGCGCAAGAAGGGCAAGCTCATCATGGGCATCGGACACAGAGTCAAGTCGGTGAGCATCCGCCCCCCAACCCATGGGGATACCAGGGAGTCTTTTGTATAAACATGGGTGCAACTTCTCCTGGCGTGCAAGGATTTCCTGTTTTTGAATGTTACCAGAATAGGATGTTCCTTTTTTTTAATAATTGTCAAACAAGATCTTTGTGATCTTTGTCCGGCGGGGGTTCCGGGGGTGTCCCAATTTAATCCTTTAGGGGGGTGTCCCAATTTAACCCTTTAGGCAAAACTTTTTTCTTTTTTTTTCTTTTTCATAATATTGACTATTTCAAAATAAAATTTCAGTCCTTTCAATTTTGACAAACCAGATTTCCGCTATGCTTGTATTCAAAGAAATTTTTGTTGACATGTTCATTTGGTATAAATCTGCAAATAAAAATTGTTAAGAAGACTGTTAGCCCCTTCCCTGCCCAGTCCTGTGTCTACTACATGGTGTATGATGTCATTGATGATGTCATAACTTTTGGTGTCATAATCCTGGAATGATGGGTTTTGGTTTAGACAAGTCAGAAAAGATATATTTCTAGACCATTTTCTCAGATTGAGTCTAACAGGTCTCTTTTAATTTTTATAATAAGAAAATGGATAATTTCTCCGTTTTCCTTTGGCAGTGAAGGGGTCGATATGACTGAAGGTGAAGTGTTGCTGTTTTAGGAAAGACACTTGACATTTCCACTCATTATTATCGTTTGATTAAAAATACGGGCGCTCACAAGTTCTAATGTTTTCATAAATGTGGCCAACTATTTTTTAATGGTTTCTGCATTTTTCCGTGAGTGTTTTTTCTTTTTAACAAATAAAACTTGATGCTTATCTCATATGGACTTCATAGTGTGTGTGTGTGTGTGCATGAAGCGCTTCACCCACGCATGCATGCATCTGTGTGTGTGTGTGTCTGTGCGTGCGATGCTCAGGAAAGTATACTAGGGGTACATAAGTGTTTCTTGTTGCTATTTGGTTTTTGTTTTTTTCAAGGGGGGTTTCTTTGGAGTAACACTGGATTTGCACTGTGCTTGCAGCTGAACAACCCAGACATGAGAGTGGTGATTCTGAAGGAGTACGCTCAGAAACACTTCCCCTTCTCCCCTCTGCTCTCCTATGCCCTGGAGGTGGAACAGATCACAACATCCAAGGTAACTTTTGCATATGTGACCCAGCAAGGGACATTGAGTGTCAGACTGACCATTCTGAGATCATTATACATGGGAAAACTTCTCTTTCTAACGATTCAAGAACCATTCTTGCACCTTTTTCCGTTCCAGAGTTACGAACATTTAAAGTTGGTAGGGTGAGCGTCAGCCATTTTGAGAAAACATAGTCTAAAGTCTAGCCTAGCTGAAGAAAACGCATTGACCTTCTCGTTTTAAAGCACTTATAAGACCATTTAGAGACCATATTAAAGATTGTCCTTTATAAATATAGCAGATAAGATGTTAGAAAACAAGAAATTACCCATAACTCAAAATTGAGAAACAATTAGATTTTTGAATTTCAAAACCCGTTGTTAGAAACTAGCCCAGCGACTTAATGTTCTTTCCATGGTGCTGGGTCACACATGTGGTTTTGAAATGACGGTAATGTTGTTATTCACGTTCATATCTGCCTGCTGATTTACATAAACAACATGTATTTTGCTCCTGAAGAAACAAATTTATCACAAAATAATTGAACAATTGATTTTAAGACAAGCTTTGGTTACTAGCGTTTGGGTTGAATGTAACTGTTTGTTGTTGTTGATGTTGTTGAATGTAACTGTTTGTTGTTGTTGATGTTGTTGAATGTAACTGTTTGATGTTGTTGATGTTGTTGAATGTAACTGTTTGATGTTGTTGATGTTGTTGAATGTAACTGTTTGTTGTTGTTGACTGTTGTTGTTGTTGTTGAATGTAACTGTTTGTTGTTGTTGATGTTGTTGAATGTAACTGTTTGTTGTTGTTGTTTGTAACTGTTTGTTGTTGTTGTTTGTAACTGTTTGTTGTTGTTGATGTTGTTGAATGTAACTGTTTGTTGATGTTGTTGAATGTAACTGTTTGTTGTTGTTTGTAACTGTTTGTTGTCGTTGATGTTGTTGATTGTAACTGTTTGTTGTCGTTGATGTTGTTGATGTTGTTGAATGTAACTGTTGTTGTTGATGTTGTTGAATGTAACTGTTTGTTGTTGTTGCTTGTAACTGTTTGTTGTCGTTGATGTTGTTGAATGTAACTGTTTGTTGTTGTTGAATGTAACTGTTTGTTGTCGTTTGTGTTGAATGTAACTGTTGATGTTGTTGAATGTAACTGTTTGTTGTTGTTGAATGTAACTGTTGTTGTTGTTGATGTTGTTGAATGTAACTGTTTGTTGTTGTTTGATGTTGTTTGAATGTAACTGTTTGTTGTTGTTTGTAACTGTTGTTGAATGTAACTGTTTGTTGTCGTTGATGTTGTTGAATGTAACTGTTTGTTGTTGTTGAATGTAACTGTTTGTTGTTGTTGAATGTAACTGTTTGTTGTCGTTGATGTTGTTGAATGTAACTGTTTGTGATGTTGTTGATGTTGTTGAATGTAACTGTTGTTGTTGATGTTGTTGAATGTAACTGTTTGTTGTCGTTGATGTTGTTGATGTTGTTGAATGTAACTGTTTGTTGTTGTTGTTGAATGTAACGGTTTGTTGTCGTTGATGTTGTTCATCCAGAAGGAAACTACAGCTTTATTTTACTCTCTTTGTGGGTTCAGTATTACTTTGCGTTTTGATTTTTTGTTCATTTCCAGAAACCAAATCTTATTCTCAATGTGGATGGATTCATTGGGGTGGCTTTTGTGGATCTGCTGAGAAATTGCGGCTGTTTTACAAGGTCAGTTGCTCTCACCTTAAAAACCAAAGTTCTGTTGTCTGTGTTGTTATTGGATCTTGTATAGTGTGAAGCATGTATGCTGGAAAGAGACTATTGATATGCTAATGAAAATGTTGATCTGACGTTGTTGTTGTACCCTGGCTAAAAGACTCCAGGGATCATCCCAACAGCCGAAGCACTCGAACACTATGGTTCAAATGCACCAGCTAGGGATGAGAACATTACGTGTGTGACCGTTTTTTATTACCCCGCCACGTGGGCAGCCACACTCCGACTTAGGTCGAGGAGATGTTGGTCTGATGTAAACTTACATCCGTTTAACTGAATATAGCTGAAGCCATGCTATTTTACTCAAATATGAAGAAAGAAATTGGCATGGAATGAACCATTTGCATAGGTTTGCTCAGAGATGTGTTTTTCTTCGCAGGGGTTCTATAGGAGCATGGGTTTGTTTCTTCTATTCTTGTTCTGGTATATAGTCGCTTACTAATACTTTCTCAAAAGTAGGCAAAAAACAAGCGGTTCGGGAGATATCCTTGGGACAGACAGAAAAAGAAAGAAAGAAAAAAAATACAAACCAGCCCATCGCAATAGTCCGTCTGGTGACGGACTAATCAAATGTATGCACATTTAGACATGTCTTGTGTATATCATAACGAATGGATTAAAAGTTTGGACAATCGTGTAGGGCAAAAACGCAAATGTAGACAAGGTACTGTTGCATGAATAATTATTCGTGACAGCGATTTTTCCATTGATATCCTTTCCTTCACTGCGTCCTCTGTAATTTATTTTTCAACTTTGTTGACTTCACTTTTTTTCTCAACGTTTGAGCATGTTAAATTTTAAACCAGTTAAATTTTTTTAAACTGTTAGAGTGGATACTAATGAATTTGGATTAAATTTTCTTCATCTCAGAACTGCTGAGGTTCTGACATTTAAACATAATTGTGCCAGAGAAGAAGAAAACATCGAACAATGGTTAATAATAATAATCATAATAAATAAAGCTTCTATAGCTTCTGTAGCGCTCTTCGATGAAAAACAATCATCCTCAGAATGCTTTACAATTGGCACAAGGTTGGCACAAAGGCTCTTCTCAACTTGCTAGCTGAATTTAAACAGAGCAGACTTGTATTAAAACCAAATGCTATTTTTTAGAATTGAGTTGTTTTTTCTTCCGATTCTAATACTCCAAACCAGGCCCTTTCAGCCACCGATCTACTATGCAAAGTGATACGCCCTGATTGTGAGTGAAAGTCCGGAACAGATACATGTGGGACATTTATAACTTTAAAGATGGTGGGACAATCCTGGAGGTATTGCAATACCAGAAGAGTCCCTTTTTTTTTTAATAATCAAGCCTCCCCGTGGGGATACCGGAGGGTCTTCTGTACAAATAGTTCCCCCACCTGGAAGTTCTGTGCTTGTAACTTCCTCTAATCTGTCTCTATCTTTGACTGCCTTTTTCCTTGCTTTCTGTCATCTACTATCTTTCAGACTTTTTAGCCCATTCTCCTGCCTTTTTTCCAAAACAAACCCCTTCCATATAGTTTTCTCCTTTGGGCTCCTCCGAAATCGGAATGTGTCGGCTGTATGCAGCGGGGAGACCAGTGAAAACTGAAAACGGACACATACGTACCTTACCCATTATGGCCTTTTGGCCTGGGAACGCAGAAGAAGAAGCAAAAGAAGAATCAAGTTATTGATACATTAATTTAAAGTAATAAGCCCTAATTTACTCATTGCTCTTTTTTGTGGTCCTGGTTTCAGGGAGGAGGCACGTGAATTTGTAGACATGGGGGCTCTGAACGCTCTCTTTGTGCTGGGCCGAAGCATGGGGTTCATTGGTAAGTAGAACTGTAGAGAGGATCTACCCGTTGTTATCCTTTGTGAGGGTTCTGAACGCTCTTTGTGCTGGGCCGAAGCATGGGGTTCATTGGTAAGTAGAACTGTAGAGAGGATCTACCCGTTGTTATCCTTTGAGGGGGCTATGAACGCTCTCTTTGTGCTGGGCCGAAGCATGGGGTTCATTGGTAAAAGAGGATCTACCCGTTGTTATCCTTTGAGGGGGTTATGAACGCTCTCTTTGTGCTGGGCCGAAGCATGGGGTTCATTGGTAAGAGAGGATCTACCCGTTGTTATCCTTTGAGGGGGCTATGAACGCTCTCTTTGTGCTGGGCCGAAGCATGGGGTTCATTGGTAAAAGAGGATCTACCCGTTGTTATCCTTTGAGGGGGCTATGAACGCTCTCTTTGTGCTGGGCCGAAGCATGGGGTTCATTGGTAAGAGAGGATCTACCCGTTGTTATCCTTTGAGGGGGCTATGAACGCTCTCTTTGTGCTGGGCCGAAGCATGGGGTTCATTGGTAAGAGAGGATCTACCCGTTGTTATCCTTTGAGGGGGCTATGAACGCTCTCTTTGTGCTGGGCCGAAGCATGGGGTTCATTGGTAAGAGAGGATCTACCCGTTGTTATCCTTTGAGGGGGCTATGAACGCTCTCTTTGTGCTGGGCCGAAGCATGGGGTTCATTGGTAAAAGAGGATCTACCCGTTGTTATCCTTTGAGGGGGCTATGAACGCTCTCTTTGTGCTGGGCCGAAGCATGGGGTTCATTGGTAAGAGAGGATCTACCCGTTGTTATCCTTTGAGGGGGCTATGAACGCTCTCTTTGTGCTGGGCCGAAGCATGGGGTTCATTGGTAAGAGAGGATCTACCCGTTGTTATCCTTTGAGGGGGCTATGAACGCTCTCTTTGTGCTGGGCCGAAGCATGGGGTTCATTGGTAAGTAGAACTGTAGAGGATCTACCCGTTGTTATCCTTTGAGGGGGCTATGAACGCTCTCTTTGTGCTGGGCCGAAGCATGGGGTTCATTGGTAAAAGAGGATCTACCCGTTGTTATCCTTTGAGGGGGCTGGGCCGAAGCATGGGGTTCATTGGTAAGAGAGGATCTACCCGTTGTTATCCTTTGAGGGGGCTATGAACGCTCTCTTTGTGCTGGGCCGAAGCATGGGGTTCATTGGTAAAAGAGGATCTACCCGTTGTTTGAACGCTCTCTTTGTGCTGGGCCGAAGCATGGGGTTCATTGGTAAGAGAGGATCTACCCGTTGTTATCCTTTGAGGGGGCTATGAACGCTCTCTTTGTGCTGGGCCGAAGCATGGGGTTCATTGGTAAGAGAGGATCTACCCGTTGTTATCCTTTGAGGGGGCTATGAACGCTCTCTTTGTGCTGGGCCGAAGCATGGGGTTCATTGGTAAGAGAGGATCTACCCGTTGTTATCCTTTGAGGGGGCTATGAACGCTCTCTTTGTGCTGGGCCGAAGCATGGGGTTCATTGGTAAGAGAGGATCTACCCGTTGTTATCCTTTGTGAATAACTAGCCTCTCACTAGACTCGGACTGGTCTGCTGGAGGCATTTTTTGTTATCGAAATTCTGCTGTCCAATTTTGCAAAATTTACCATCTCTTGCTTACAAGGCAATTGCCGCCGCATCATTCAAATATACAAACATGTTAAGTACTTAGAACTTGGTTTCTGACCAAGGAAAACCCAGTGTGTGTAGGCTTCAAATAATTACTAGAACATTCTCTTTTTGTTTTCTTCCTTTGTCTTGTAAGACTTATGCGTTTGACTTTTAGAAATGTCTGTTTCGATCTGCCACTAAAGGGCCTGCTACACTACATACGATTAGCTTTCAATACGATGCGATTTTGACGAGGTGAGTCACGATTCACGTGAAATTCGTGTACTGGGTCTACTTGAGTATAGTGAGCGAAAATAACAGAATTATTTTTAGACGGAAGTATTTCACGTGAATCAACATGACTCACATCGTCACAACCGCATCGCATTAAGATAAGATCTTATGTATTATAGCAGGCCCTGTTAAGGCATTGTTTGCAGTTCTGGTCTTGCGACATTTATCTTTGGGAAACGTTGCATAATTATGGCACCCATCGGTGAGACTTTCAGAGTTTTCTAGATTCAAACTCATCCATCCGCAATATGCTTGCTCTCACCCTTCTGTGATATATTTTCATAACGGCTGCATTTCTATGCTTGGTTGGATCTATTATGCATGTAGTCATGGTCTTTGTGTTACTCCAGGACACTTTTTGGACCAGAAGCGACTGAAGCAAGGCCTGTACCGACACCCCTGGGACGACATCTCCTACATCATGCCAGACAGCATGGACCAGCAATAGAACCATCACGCTTCTCTCCATCCCCCACCGACGCCTGTGGGACGACATCTCCTACATCATGCCAGACAGCATGGACCAGCAATAGAACCATCACGCTTCTCTCCACCCCCCTCCACCCCCCACCGACGCCTGTGGGACGACATCTCCTACATCATGCCAGACAGCATGGACCAGCAATAGAACCATCACGCTTCTCTCCACCCCCCTCCACCCCCCACCGACGCCTGTGGGACGACATCTCCTACATCATGCCAGACAGCATGGACCAGCAATAGAACCATCACGCTTCTCTCCACCCCCCACCGACACCCCTGGGACGACATCTCCTACATCATGCCAGACAGCATGGACCAGCAATAGAACCATCACGCTTCTCTCCACCTCCCTCCACCCCCTCCACCCACCCATGTTCGACCACATAGGACCACTGCCATTCCTGTGTCATCCACCCACCCACCCTCAGCACCCTCCATACCCCATCCACCCCTGTTCTCATATCATAGCTGTGTTGTGATAGTAGTGCTGGCTGGAAGTGTGTGTAGGCCTCTGGCCATCATTCCAAGGCTATGCCAGTGACTTGCAATGGCATGGACTGTGGGAGATTTTCTTTATTATTATTTGTTAGCTATCGTTCAGAGCAGTATTTGAGGATGTAGTTTACTTTATATGGTGCATGTGCTTGGATTTTGAATTTGCAGGGTGCATTGATGTGTAATGGAGGGATTTATTCTGGGTTTGCTGTTTTTAAGAGTTGGGTGTCATTTCTGTTCCATCATCATTATGGGGTTTGTAGAATGTTGATAGAAATGTTGATGATCCATGAAGTTTGATGTTAGGATCATGTAGCGCATACAGCTTTGGTGGTGCTGATATTATCAATTCTGAAATATATACTGAGTGGGAATAGCTATGGCAGATGAAGTTTGTGAAAACATATTTAGAAAGCAGTGTTCGCACAGAACTAGGCAACAACAGTCTAGTGATTATAAAATGATGGTTGGCAAATCATAAAATCTTATCATATGCTTAAAAGTAGAAAAATATGTATCTGCAGATTTTGAATTCTGTCCAGACATTTTACCAAAACTGATCCCAAATTGAAAGGTTTGTAATTGCAGAAAGAGAAAGATGTCGTGTGTGAAATGGATGGTATCCACATAGCTACATATAATTGCACAGACATTGATACAACTATCATATACGTATTTGATCTCTGGGAGAGTAGGTATTTTGTTTTTAATTGGGTGCTGTTGTTAGTAAAGATGTAGTTCTCTTCTTTTGCAGAAAAAAAAAAAATCATTTCACATTCCGGAAATTTGGTCTCAATTTCATTATGAATTTTTGTTGTGTCGCCCAGTCTAACCCTCACTGTCTCCATCCTCACCCCTTTTTTTCTTTTTCGTTAAAAAAAAAGGACACAAAACTTACATCTCTGACAAAGCTACCATATTCTGTTAGAAGTGCTAAACAGTAACGTGTGTGATTGTAAGGATTCCCAAAGGAATGCAATGGAAGTGGTTCATACTAATTGTAGGGTTTTTCTTCAGCGAATGAGATGTACCTACTTCTGCCATATACCATTTAGAAAAAATCAGTTTGTGTCTATGTTTGTACAACGCATGATTACGCAATAGAGCATGGAATGAGTTGATGCTCAGTGAAGGTTGGTTCTTACGATTAGTTCAGAAATCGGATCTTTCTGTCTGTGAGTATGAATTTCAGTAATAATGATAGTGTTTTTATGTTAATGTGGTGAATTGAAAAAAAAAAAATTACTTTTTTTTATGGTCATTTGGACAGTTGCCTTTGTGGTACAAAAACAAAAATTAGTTTTTAGTGTTAAAGACCCACCACGTCACGTGTCAAAGTCACGGTTTTCACGTGTTTTCCCTCTTATAGCTGGTAAGAAATCTTAAAGACCTACAGAGCCAGCTGTCAAAATCACGTATTTCACGTGTTTTCCTTCTTATAGCTGGTAAAAAATCTTATTTTGACCAAGTGTTGCTCCCATACACATTGAAAACGAGGCATCACTTTAAAGAGCAGCCTCGATCGTATACGAGGACAGTCACGAAAAAAAACGAGGCATCACTTTAAAGAGCAGCCTCGATCGTATACGAGGTAAGTCTAAATGCGGACCAGTCACGAAAACGAGGCATCACTTTAAAAAATCCAAGAGGACTTAATCCAGCAAGAGACTTAATCCAGCCGGCTCTGTGGGTCTTTAAGAAATCTTCCTAGCATAGGAGGGAATGTGACCCGTGATGTGGGGGGTCTTTAATGCACTGGTACATTGTGTTCACCCCCTTGTTCCTTACACATCATTTTAGGAATATGTATCATTGAACGATGTGATCTTCCTGTTTTGGCCAGGCTGCAAAACATTGCAGACCTGTTTACTCTACTCTTTTCGAGTAGTATTCTACTCTACTAGGGGAAGACTACTCTGCCCATCGTTAAAATTGAAAATCATGAGATAATGCGCTTTTTACCCCGTCTTCCCCTCTAAAATTGAAAATAATGAACATTTCATTTTCAGTGAACATTGTTTGATGGCTTAATGAATAAAACTACACATTTTGCACCCAAACTACTCATTTCAGCTATCCAGACTACTCAAGACTTGTGTAGGGGGTAAGCAGGTGTGGCATTGTAACTCTTTTCTTCTTGGCTCTTCCTGTGCGAAGGAGCTTTCAGCGCACACTTGCTCACAGATCTAGTGATGTCTGTAGCATTGTAAGGAGTGGGGTGTTTGTTTTTTTGTTTGTTTTCAATTTCACATTCATTTCACACAGGGAGAAAGGTGGCAGAGTGGTTAAGATGTTCGCCTGCCAATTGTAATGCGTGACTGCAGCGTGAGTGACCCGGGTTCGAATCCCGGCCTCGCCCTTTCTTTCTAGTGTGACAGGAAAATCGAACTGAACGCCCAGTCCTTCGGATGGGGACTTAAAGCTAGTCTGACCCGTGCGCTTTACGCACGTAAAAATCCCACGGCAGTTGAAAGTCGGTAAGAGCAGGGAGAAATCCCGCTGCCTGGTATGGCCAAATTGATAGCTAGGTTTTCCAAGTGTGCCCACACCCCCTCCTCACCCTCTGTGCCCCCCCCCCCCCCCAATTTTTTTTTTTTTTTTAAATTGGGTAGGCACTGCACTTGCGGTGACGCGCTCTCCGGGGGAGAGCAGCCCAAATTTCAGAGATAAGTCTCTGTGACTAGAATATACCAAATACCAAATTAATTTTGTGCTCATATATGCACAGAAGAATGCATGTTGACACCCAAATTGACAAGCGCAAAAAGTTGCTTTTATGCATGCATTCACATGTTAACAGCTGTCTACATACACACACAAGTAGTTGCCTACATAAACACACATACACACATATTCACTCACATACACATGCTATGAATCGGAATGTTAAAATAAATTGAGTTCTGTATTCTATTGATTTGCGCTAATTGCAGTCTTTATGCTACTAACTCCATTGTTCAACATTATTATTTCAGTTGACCAAGTATATATTTTATTATAATGGATCTGTTCTTTGAAATTTGTTTGTTTGAGATTACTTGTCGCCTCCACCCATGTTTTTGCTTTTGTTTTGTTTCTCGTTCTGTTTGGCTGCTAATGAACAACTGTACAAAAAACAAAAATAACAATAAAAGCCGAAACAAAATTTAAGGAAAGTTTGTAGAATTCTAGGGTTGAGTTTTAAAGGTAAAATTGGTGAATTAATTTTGGATTCTCATTTGTAGTTAGCCAGTTTCTTTTTTTTTTTACCTCTTTTTCTTTTTGATTGTATTGCTTTAAACTCTTTGAACTGATTGTATTCACATTTGTAAACAGTTTGAATTATTCCTATGTCTACTAAAGTCTACTATGTTTATGTTTACTAAAGCATGATTTGCCTTCATCTGACCCAGTAAAGAACAAACTGTGACATGGAAGGATGAAACCACCCGTCAGGAAAAACAGGAATCCTGATTTTGTCTTTGCTGGGGGGGGTTTCCTGAAATCCTGAAATCACATGGTTGAGATCCTCCGAAGTCGGAGTGTGGCTGCCCACTTGGCGGGGTGATCAAAACCGGTCACAAACCGTAATGTTCTTTATCCCCAGCTGATGCCTTTGTACCATAGTGTTCAAGTGCTTCGGCTGTTGGGATGATCCCTGGAGTCTTAAGCCAGGGGATGACAACAACAACAACAACATGGTTGAGAATACTTTAACGACGAGCAATTCCACTGGAATGAGGAAAAAGGTTGGGTAAAGGTCAAGATTGTGCCCCCCCCCCCCCCCCCTAGCCCTAAACCTAACCCTACCCCCCACTATGTACTGCAGTACAGCTGTTTGTCACAGTTGTGGTTCGTTCGTTTTTCCGTCTTATAGGGTGGGGGGTAGGGTTAGGCTTAGGGATAGGGTTAGTATTCCAAAAAGGTTATTAGCTAAAAATGTTTCTAAAATACAGCTTTATGTATGGTAAGAAAGGCAATAACGGAAAAATACAATTAACCGAGAAATGTAGGGGGGGGTGGCACATCTTGACCTTTACCAAAGGTTGTTTTACGGTCGAAAAGAAGACGGAAGCTGCAACCAACTGCTCTGGTTTTAGTAATAAAATTGTAAAAAACAAAGCAAAAAAACCTTCATCTTTATGGGGCGCCCCTTTAACCCCCACAAGGGGCTTGATCCCAGCAAGGCAGCCGCTGGAACCCCGGCCTTCCTGATTTTCACTAACCCCAGGTTTAACCCTTGATCATGACTGAACACCACTGCTGCTAGCCAAAACTGTCTCCCCCAGGGCAGTTTTGTGCTGTGTTCATGCTTTCAGAATCTTCTTTGAGATTGTTTTAATCTGAAATGTATTTTTCTCTGTTTCTTCAAATTAAATGTATTATGAACTGCACAAGCGTTCAACCACAGATCAGCAACTGTAGTGTCTGTAATGCATTGTTCAAAAACTGTGATTTGTTGTTTTTTGGGGGCGGGTGATTTGATATTGATGGTGCAGACCTGTTTACTCTACTCTTTTTGAGTAGTTTTCTACTCAATTGGGACCTCTACTATTCTTCAAAATTGATAACATTGCTCTTTAATTCTTGATCACTACTCATTTGAGTGGCACAGTGGTGTAGAGTGGCACAGTGGTAGCGCGTTCGCTTCGTGTCAAGTAAACCCGAGTTCGAACCTGGGTACAGGGGATTTTTTCCTCTCATTCTGCACTAGGCCTTAACGGTCTGAATGTGGAGTCTTTCGGATGAGACGATAAACCGAGGTCCCATGTGCCCATGCACTTAGCATACGTTAAACCCAGTGGCAACGAAAAAGTTGTCATTTGGTAAAAATTTACACCCCCCCCCCCCCCCCTCATCAGTGACAAAAATCGCATGCCCCAAAAAATAAAAAATGGGGTGGCACGCCTCTGGCTGCGACACGCTCTCCAGGTGGGAGCAACCCGAATTTCACAGAGACACCTCTGTGACTATAAAGTACCTAATACCTCAATCTAATTTAATCATACTATACCAACACTCAAAACAACTGCATTAGCCTAAAACAACCTGGAACCTTACCCTAGCACATAGCTAAAACGAAAGTGGCCCCAAGGGACTGCACCCATACCGCAGGGAGTAGCGGGAGTGACTCCCCTTACTTCCGGGTATGACGCGCACCCTTGGGGCACCGGATATGTCATTCTTAAATTTTCCAGCCTTTCTACCACACCTGGGCCTACCCTGCTCCGCCTTTTCTGACTCTTGTCTATCTGGTGGGTTCGTTCCGTGCATAGCTTTGTTCTATTCAGTTTCTTGGGAAGGCTGTTAGTCATCCTATCGATATTATTTCATTGTCATTTCTTGGTGTTCGTTTTAGTTGAAAAATTATTTCGTTCACTCTGTTGTTCGTTTTCGGGGTGGCGTCAGCCATTATGGCTTCTTGCACCCCTCGGTTTCAAAACATTCGGGCAAAGCAGTTTCTGCTTCGGTTGTTTTTCTGTTTCCAAGTCAGTTGACTCTTCTTCTCTCACTAGGGACCCTTTGGGCAGGTTCTCTTAATCTTCTACAAGAAGTTTTCGTCTAAATCCTCTCACAAATCCTACGTCTAACGTCCAGTCACAGTCCGTTTCGGTTACACCGGCCTAACCGGTTTCGGAGCCCATTCCAGTTTCTCTCCCTTCGGAGGTTTCTGCTCCTCCTTTTCCGTTGGACTCGCAGGCTTTGTACTACGTCACTTGGACTCTTCGGGTTTCAGGGTTCTCCCTTTCGCATCGACAGAATCTTCCTCCTTTCGGTTCTATGATTAGGCCAGAGAGGGTGCCGCCAGTTGTCTCTTCTAACGTGAGACTGTCACTGGCGCAGCCCTCTCTCCTTCTTCTGTTCACAGGCTTGCCTCCAGGAGGCCCTTGTCCGCTAAGACCAGCGTCGACCTCAACAGGGATAGGCAATCCCTTTCCACCTCTGGTTTCCGTCCTGTGGGCTTGATGTTTACGGAACAGAGAGGCTCCCCTCCGGGGAGCTTGCCTAGTGACAGAGGTGACTCCTCTGTCACCAGACTGGCCAGTCTGTCAGGCAATCATCCGGTGGTACCTGGGAGGTACCTCCAGGATCGGGAACGGCCTGTTCCCTTTCCTGAGTCCGGGCTCAAATCCTCCACTCAGTTCGAGGGAGAGGTTACCAGGACAGTCAAATCGGTCGGTGCGGGGCACCTTCAATACCGATAAGAGTCCATACCCCCCTCCCGGGGGATGGCTCTCCAGTGATCCTGGCACTGGCGCGGTTGGGGCCTCTTGGCAGTCCCACCGCAACCGGAAATTCGCTTCTCACGGTTGTGAGACGGTTTCCTCCGGTTCTCCCGGTGCTTACCCGGTTTCATCCGGTTTCTCCCGGTTGTCTCCCGGTTGCTTGGCCAACGCGGACATACCGGGGGATGGCACGGTTGGAGCCTCTTGGCTTTCCCACCGCAACCGGTTATTTGCCTTTCCCGGTTGCGAGACCGTTTCCTCCGGTTCTCCCGGTGTTTACCCGGTAATCATCCGGTTGTCTCCCGGTTGCTTGGCCAACGCGGACATACCGGGAAAGGGTTCGCCTAGAACCGGAAAAATCCGATGATGAATTTCCGGTTCGTTCCTCCGGTTTGGGTCAACCGGGAATGTCCCGCTCGCACGGAGGACGCCACGTTCTCCCGGTTCCGGCCGGTGTTCAGTGATCCTCTCACTCCCTACCGGCAGAGCCCTCTGCCAGGCATGGCCTCCGGTGGTGTTTGACTCTTGGGCCGCCCTTATCAGAAGCTTCAACGGCCAGACCCCTCCAGGGAATTCTCTGAGTTTCAGTCCGACTTTGAGTCAGACATGGAACTGGACCCTCAGTCGGAGGTCCCTCACTCTCTCACTGAGTCCTCGGTTCAGAATCTTCTCAAGATTTTGTCTCGATCGTGCCCTTACGTGGTACCTGTGCGTTCCTCCCATCAGGAGTCCGCCACTGATCACGCGGTTGGCTCTCTTCTGCAGGCCAAGAGCTCCTTGACTCTCCAAGCCCCCTCCTTCCCGGAGGATTTGGTGGTTAAAGCGGAGTTTACGTTGAGGACCGGCAAGGTCCTTTCGTTGAAACAGATTGCTGAGGCTAATCTGGGGCGTTCTCAGCCGGCCTCGTCTCAGTTCGGTTCCTTTTTGGTACCTGGATTCAGACCTTTCGTCCCCCTACCGACGGAATACCTGCCCTTCCCCTCCGTCTCCAAACCTTCTGAGGAGGTGGAGTCCTTGGGGTCCTGCTGCTGTTCCTCCCGTCACGTTCAAGTCTCTCGAGGAATCTCTGTCTGGTTCTCTCAGGGCTTGTGGCATGGCCACCTCTCTCGTGCAAACCTTGGCGGAGTCTCTAGGCAATTCAGCCTCTGATTCACCGGCGGTTTTTCAGTTCTTTGATCAGGTGGATGAAGCTTCCGTTGGAGTCTCTCTAGCCCTTTTGGGCAATGTGCTACAGAGCCTCTCTGATGTCACGGCTGGTTTGAAGGTTCAAACCTGTGCCTTGGCCCGGGATTCTTTCTGGCGCAGAACAGGTCTCTTTCGTCCAGGGAAAAGGAGCGTTTTGCGCTCTCTTCCCCTTCCGGAGTCGGGCTTGTTAGGGGAAGAATCGGTTCCCCCAGTTCTCGAGTCCTCTTCAAAGAGGAAGTCAGCTGATAGCCAGAAGGCTATCTATCGGGCCCTGTTGAACCAGCCCCGTCCCAACCATTTCGTCCGGGGTACTTCGCGTCCCGCTCTAGGAGTGTGGGATACTCCTCTAGGCCTCCTCCCCAGTTCAAGGCCTTGAGGCCCCCCTTCCCAGTCTTCTCGTGGCAACAGGAGGCCGAGCCTTCCAAGAAACGGCGATCCTGTCCGTTGGAGATCCTCCAGAGGAAGTGGAGGACCTTCTCTTGAAGGGCGCGGGCGCGAGTGAACGATCCCAGTCCGGGTTTCTATTCCCGACTTTTTCAACCGGTCCTGTCAACCGGTTTTATCAAAATTCCCGACCGTTTTCGGCCCATTCTGACTCTAATTGGCCGGCGATCTCTTAGGCCGTTTAAAGGGTTTTTTGTTCTTCTTCGGAGCTCCTTCCTCTGGCCTGGGTATACATAGGCCCTTGCAGAGAGAAGTCAGAGTGCGCACTCCTTCTTTCACGGTTTCAACCATGAGTTGTTCAACCTGTTGACTCGTTCGGCCGTTCCAGTCATCCTGTTTCGGACTGGTTCCGTCCCGATCTGGCTTTAACTGTCCGGCTAGCATGATCTTCCCTTCTCAGCCGTCAGATCACCGAACGGCACAGCTTTCAACCTAAAGTTGTTCGACGGGGTGATTTTTGCCTTCCTTCAGGCCCCCCCCCTTTTTGGTCTTCGGCGTCTCGTTCCGACCGTTTTTTATGGTTTAGGTCGAGGTGTGTCATCGTCACGTTTGCACACTGTTTCGCTTTTTGTCTACATGTTTTCCTTTTCGGTGGGGACTTTTCCGCGTCATCTGGTTCGATTTGACGTCATGCGATAGCAACTATGTTGCTGTTGCTGTCTGTTCCTACTTCATAGGCAGTTTTTTTTTTTTTTTTTTATTTTACCTCCCTACCGATCGAATTGTCTCCGCTGGTTTTTCACCCAGTCAACGGGGGTCCCTTTCGTCGGTCTTAGCATGTAGAGTTGGTTACGAAGTGCAGTCGCACATTCGTACCGTGGTTTCTCAGTTTGCTAGGTCAGAGGCTGAATCTGCTGCTCTTGCGGATTTTCATCCTAGTACTAGCTGTCTCTATCCCGCCATCGGTCCTTTGCTTGCCCGACATTCTGAACTAGTCTTGTCCAGTTTGTTTTCTGACCCAGACTCGCCCCTTCGATCGATATTTTCCAGTTCGAAAGGGCGTAGCAGTGTGTAGTGGCCCGGTCCGGCCACTCATAGTCCGTAATGTATCAGGCCTTGGCTGCTCTAGGTGACTCGATGCGGAGTTTGTCTTCTTCAGTATGAGTTCCATGGCCTTAGGTGCTACCGTACCGCTAAGCTGTACGCCACCACTTCTCGCACTTCTTCCTGAAGTGCATGCCGTTGTATTCCTCCCCTCTGATGGCACTAATCCCCCGGGTGTTGAAGAAGTCCTTCGGGAGCACCCGGACTTGATTCTCGTCACACCAATGTGGCCCAGGAGCCATTGGTTCCCAGAGCTCCTCGACATGGCGCAAGACGGTCCTCTTCCGCTCAATCTCACTCCCGCCACTCTTCTTCAGTCAAGAAGCGGGGTCGGACACCCTTGCCCTTCAAGGCTAAACCTGGTCGCATTGCGGCTGTCCGACTAGGCCTTCGCTCTCAGGGGTTTTCCACGCGCACCGTGGATCTGTTGGCCGCCTCTCGGCGTAAGTCTACAAACGATCTGTATGATCTTCGCCGGGCCACCTGGTTTGCGTTTTGTCAGGAGAGAAAGTTTGACCCGCTTCGTCCCTCAACGGTTCAGTTCGTGGAGTTCCTCTCTCACTTGCTTAGAACTAGGAACTCTTCCTCTCAAACCTTGTCAGGTTATAGGGCGGTCTTGATTAGCACGATCTCGTTGTCTTTAGGTTCCAAGTTTACGGGGAATCTCTCGGCTTTGCCAGTTTCTCACTTCCTGGACGCTGTGCGCCTCCAAGCCCCGTCCAGAACGGTCCAGTGTCCTCAGTGGGACATCTTTTTGGTTCTGGTTTTTCTCTGGGTCAAATTTGAACCCCTGGAGTCGTTGTCTCTTAAGCTTCTGACTCTCAAGACAGTTTTTTCTCATTTCTTTCGCCACTCCCGTCGCCTCAGTGGTTTGCATGCTCTGAGAGGTCTCACCAAGGATGTCAGTTCGAGGAGGACTTCTCGTCTGTCTCCCTTTCTTTTCTCCCGGAGTTCCGTGCAAGAACCAGTCTGGTTATGTTTCCTCTCCCTTGGCCTCTTTTTCGAGTCTTCGCTCCGTTCTGGGTCCTGATGATCGTGATTTCTTCCTCTGCCCCGTTAGGGCTCTTCGTTCTTATCTGGCTCGTACCAAGTCCTTCAGAAGGGCTAAACGTCGCCTGTTCGTCTCCTTTAATCCCAAGTACTGCAGCGATGTGGCTAAGGGTACTGTGTCCCGTTGGTTCCTCGACCTCATTAAGTTGGCCTATGCCCGCTCGCTGGTTAGGTTACCTGATAACCCCATTCGCGCCCACGAGTTGCGGGCCATCAGCTCTTCCCTGGCGGTAGTCAAGGGTGTCCCTCTTGTGAAGGTTATGGCCTCAGCGTTCTGGTAGTCGCAGAACACCTTTCTTCAGTTTTTACCTGAGGGATATCTCTGCTCAGGGCGAAGACGACTCCTTTTCCATCTAGAAGGTGGTCGTTTCGCAGGTCCCGGTCTCCTTGTAGTGTGAGTTCCGGTGTTTTTTGTGCCTCTGTTTTTTCTCTGTGTTCTTTGGTATATCATTGACATGACTGTTTGGGGGTATTTATTTGCATATTTTCAGGGATGTTGTACATCTTTCGGGGGATTCTCTTAGGAGTGTTTCCCCTCTTTTACTGGTATGCTTTTGGGGTTGTTGGTGTGTCAGTTGGCACGCATCACCCTCCACCACGGTGGTAATCTGCAGTTGTTTTGAGTGTTGGTATAGTATGATTAAATTAGATTGGTGGATTTTGATTAATCCTACTATCTATTTAATTTAATACTTACCAACACTCAAAACAAAAAATGTTCCCTCCCAGCCTCCCTCCTGATGCGGGGCTGTAAAATTACACGAATGACATATCCGGTGCCCCAAGGGTGCGCGTCATACCCGGAAGTAAGGGGAGTCACTCCCGCTACTCCCTGCGGTATGGGTGCAGTCCCTTGGGGCCACTTTCGTTTTAGCTTTGTGCTAGGGTAAGGTTCCAGGTTGTTTTAGGCTAATGCAGTTGTTTTGAGTGTTGGTAAGTATTAAATTAAATAGATAGTAGGATTAATCAAAATCCACCATTTTCAGTGAACATTGTTTGATGGTTGAATGAGTAGGACTACACATTTCACACCAGAAACTACTCATTTTGGCTATCCAGACTACTCATGACTTGTGTAGGGGGTAACCAGGTCTGCTATTGTTTCACCGCTTGCTATACTATTTATCACATTGTTTTTTTATTTTACTGGAAACTACTTATTTTTAATTCTATTTTGCTCCAGGAGTTGTGCTATTTGTTGCTAAGATGGCAATCATGTGTTTTACTTGTACATATCTTTTGTTTTCTCTGAGATCTTCAAGACTCATGTGTTAGAGTCAATGTGTTGTGGTTGTGATTTATGATCAATTTGTGTCACTATCTTTTCTTTGCTTTGCTTTCCCTTCTTGTTTTTCTGATCATTTCTCTGATCCTGTTTCTGTTTCATCGTCATTTGTTTTTTGACTGTGCCTTGTATTTCTGTATGCATTTATCTACATACAGTGGAGTACACTTAACACGAAAATCGGGGGACAAAGATTTGTGTGTGTGTGCTAACCAGTATTTTGTGTTGAGCATTAAGTAATAATAAAGAGGGGTTTCATCAGTTCAAACAGATGATGAAAATGATGTTTTACGTCCTCTCGGTCATAGACACATATGGGACATTTGTAAATACAAAGATGGTGGGAACAATACTGGCTGCAATGCCCGGAGGCAGTGCAACACCGGTAAAGTCCCGAGTTTTTAGCAATATAGATAGGTGTAGCGGTAACCACGCCTCGGTTAAGCCTCATCGGCTATGGTACCACCACATTGACAGAGAGTACGTAACAGTTCAAACAGATCTTTGTGCGTTGACCAATATTTCGTGTTATCCAATTTTGTGTTAAGAGTACTCCGCTGTATTTGTGTTTCATTATATGATGCTTAAAGAACCAAATTTAACCAAAATGCTCTAAGGCACTTCTTGAAGGGCTGATAAAAGTAGATTCTACATTAATTTATTTATTTATTATATTTGTTTATTTATTTATTGTGCATGAATCATGCGTTTACAGATCATCAAAAACATTAACACATGCTTTTTTTTCTCCGGGCAACACAGGGGAATAACATTAAAAGGTTATGGCTATGTTTTGAGAAAATGAGGGTATCTGTTGGGATCCAAACAGGGCATTGAAAATGTTCAAGCATGCTTTTTAAGCAGTGGGAAATATTGTTCTTGATTTAAGGAACTGAGGGTATGTGTTTTCGAGATGGGAATCAAAGTATCTATAAAAAAAATGAACATATACCTTTTTTAACACAGGGAAATATTGTTCATGGCTTGACGAAATAAGGGTGTGTGTTTGGAGTTGTTAATTATGCCTTACGGATTTGTCCGTAATTATTACGTTTTTTTACGGACAGCAACTTGTTCGCTGAACAAGTGTGAAAACAAAAGAAGAAGAAATTGATAGAAAGCATTGTGTTTGAACCGTAGTTGGCACTGTCGTCAGCTACTACTTAGCTAGTGATGTCCCTTGACTTGTTGCTTCCTGTCAGTCCGCTTCCTGTTTACAGACCCAGACCGCCATTTTCGTAGATGCAATCACAATTATGGCGAAAAAACAACGCATGTAAGCATCGTTTTGTGAATATCGCCGTCCCCCGCTCAACAAAAATTTCAACATACGTTGTAACAAAAATTTCAACATACGTTGAAATTGGTTTGGACAGGAAGTTGCAGGCATGTACACAGCCCCCTCCCCCCCCCCTCAATAAAAGTTAGTTCCTATGGTAGCTGAAAATCCTGATGGAAGTATTTCTCAGCCGGCGAAATTACTGACAGATGCCTGAAATTACTGATTTCAGAGCTTGGATTACTGACGGTGAAGAATTGGGGTAAGCAGGTCTGAGTATGTATGGCAAGAAATGTGTTGTGTTTTTAAGAACAGAAAGAGATAGTGTTCCTGATTTGATTGACTTCTTTGTCTCATGTTTAGTTGCGAACTGTGGTGATTCTGTGCTGTTATTTATGTGGGCTTTTATGTGCATGAAGGTACTTGTAGTAGTTTTCAATGAGGTTTGTCCGTACATTGTGATAATAGTGTTTTCATACACACAGAGAGAGAGGAGGGTGTGTGATTTTTTTTCTCCTAGGGTTGATACAATTAGAGGGTTGTATTTAATAAATAGAAAGAAAATTTAGAAAATGTGTCTTTTGTTTTCATTCTAATATTTTGTTGTTGCTTATATGGGTATGCGTAATGCCTTAGCAATGTGTATGTGTGTACATGCATGCATCTTCTTGAATATGGAAAAAAAGACAGCAAAAAAACTACTCTCTACTTTACTCTCCCCTAAACAAACCATTCACAGTAATAATAAAAAAGAACTAAAACAAGAGCTTTTAACTGCCAGTTTTGTCACACTCACACACACACACACACACACACACACACACACACACACACTTCCTGTCACTTTTCACCCCTTCAAGTTTTTAAGCTTTTCCGCAAGATTTGGGCCTTTTAATTAACCCAACAACTTTTTTTTGTTCATTCAGTTGATTTCATCAATGGAGTGCCTTTTTTAAAATTTGTTTTGAAGACCCAGTGACGCACCACGGTTTAGTCCCTTGTTCTTTTCTGGGTTGCTGTGACCCACATACGAATTTCCCCATATTCAAATTGAGGCTGCTCTTTAAACTGATGTGTCGGTTCAAATTTGGGGCCATTTATATGGGAGTTAGACTTGGTCAAAACAAGATTTTTGTCCAGTTATAAGAGGGAAAACACGTGAAACCCGTGATTTTGACACGTGATCTGGTGGATCTTTAACTCACTGGATGAATGAGCCAGATCCGGCTTATGGATTGCACAACTGTTTAATAATAATAATAATAATAAACGGATATTTATATAGCGCTTTTTATCGAGCACAAAGCGCTTTACAATCAGTATTGAAACATGTATTAGGACGTATAAGCCGGATCTGGCTCATGAGAGTTTTCAAGAGGTTTTGATTTCTGGCGTGTATGTTTGCTTTGACCTTGCCTCTCTTTAAATCAACCAGTCATTGCAGACTTTACTTTCAGGTTTGGCTTGTAGGGGGGGGGGGGGTCAAAGATCGGAATGTGAAATGTTCCTTCTTTCCGAATTCCATGTGTTAGCTGTTTTCATTAATAGGAGACAAACGATGATTTTTTACGATCATTTAGTGCATGGTGTTTACATCTTTTCTGAAAATAATGATGCCTAACTGTTTAAAACTTTTTTTGGTGATTATTTTCCGAACCTAATCAAATGCCCAGTCCCCACAGAACAAGGGGAAGTAAATCGGCCAGTCCTGAGTGAGTTAATCAATAAACATAATAAACAATGACAAGGTTGTAGACGTAATTCTGAACATGATCAGAATAGCCTCCTGAACCACTGGGTGAAGGATAGGGGTGACTAGGCATAGCAACAACAACCCCTTCCCCCAAAACATAACCACCATACATATACTGATATAGTCAATCTATGCTTTAAAGTGTGTTCATGCCATAGCCATAATTTAAAAGAATGTTGATCCAATTGTCGCTGTTTGTGATTTAAGAGCTGTTAGGGTTGTCAAAAAAACACCAACACCCCACGTTTCTTTCAAGGTTCATTTTAAGGTTTCGAAAGAAAAAAACACCTCTACAATATACTGATGTGTATGATGTATTTAATGGCTTTTATCACTGGTTGCCGTTAGCCTGTAGCAGGGGCCAACAGTAACATGAGAGCTGTGTGATAAATGATTTTCTATCGTTTTAGAAAACCAAGGTACGGTTTAGTCTTTCGTGGAAGACTATGACTCAATTTAGCGCTAGTGCCACAGCCAAAAGGGTGGTTAGCCTTTGGGGACCTTCCCCAACCAACACCAGCTGTCCTCAAATCCCTTTTGGCCGAGAGAGTGGGGATTCACCCTGGGCAAGGCTTCTCCACTCTAAACAAATATTAGCCCAGCCTGCCAGAATAGTAGCTGCCTTCTCTGCTATCTAGCAGTCATTGTCGGAAATGGAAACGAGAGACAGACAGGCATACCTGTGTTTTGTGACTACCGTAATTTCTCCATTAACCCAACAGGTGTTATCGATGTGATATTTTGCTAGCAATCTGATTTGACAACAACTGCCGTAAATGGATGCCGATTGTGACAGCAGCTTACTGTTTGCCATACACAATAGCTCTGTGATCTGTGCTATACACTTTACCCGCGCAATACTGTAACTGTGAACCCTGATACAATAACTGATAGCAGAAACTGATGTAAAACGCATTTTCATACGAGATGCTTAAGATAACAACAGTAGTAGATGGTGTCGTAGAACATTTGAATTTTTTTTTTTTTTTTAGAGAAACATGATGTTTTAGAACAACAGAATGAAGTTATTGGAGCATTACTGAACCTAAGTAATGCATTAACAGTCTGTGATAATCTTAAATGGGATCTGGACACCATTTTAAAAAACCCAATCTAAGCCACACAACCTAAAATGGATGTGGTAGAATATAACCGGTTGTTTGATTGAAAAGAAGAACAAAATGTAAAACAAATCTGTTGCCCTTTTAGAGATTTAAATGTTGTTTAAAAACATTTTTCTACGTCATTTGCTGTTTTGTTCATTATTTGAAGACAATTCGCCCCCACCCCCTGATAAAAACAACAACAGATGCACATGAGCGTACATACATACACATGAACGAACAACACACACACACACACACACACACACACACACACACACACACACACACACACACACACACACACACACACACACACACATATATACACACACACTTATGAACACACTCTTCTTCTTCTTTTCCCATTAGCAACCGCAGTCACTGCTGACTATTATGTCGCTGTATTTGGGAGGATCTACGGGAATGCGCAAGACAAACTATCAAGAAGAAGGAAGTGGACAGGAGAAAAAGAAGAAATATAGAAAGCTTGGCCCAGCCAGCCAGGTCCCGCTAATCGGTCCCTAACATGATGCCGCGCCAAGCGAGAGAATGACCCAGCCAGCCAGGTCCCGCTAATCGGGCCCCAACATGATGCACTCTCACACACACACACACACACACACACACACACACGCACACACACATACACAGAGACACACACACACACATATACACAGAGAGACACACACACATACACAGACACACACACACACACACAGAGACACACACAGAGACACACACACACACAGAGACACTCACACATACACACACACACACAGAGAGACACATACACACACACACACACACACACACGCACGCACACACACACACAGACACACACACATCCTTGATCCCATGTATCCCTTCGTCATTTTCAAAGATGATGTCGCCGCTCCCCCTTCCCCCATTTTCCCCTTTGTGTGTGTGTGCATGCGCACACGTGTGTGTGTGTTTTCAATGTTTTCTTGTTTATGATTTGCTTGATGTTATGTTACGGATGGCTTGGTGCAAAAATAATAATAATAATTGTACATTTATATAGCGCTTTACCTCAGATGAGCCCAAAGCGCTTTACAATCAATGATTCATCAACAAACAACAAAAACAGCATTCAAGAGTGACACCAACCAGCAACAGCGCATATACAAAGCAACTCTCTCTCTCTAACACACACACACGCACAC
>CM065683.1:60196790-60206790 GCA_017654935.2 Phymorhynchus buccinoides | reverse complement strand
GTGTGGGGGCTATCAAAACAGAAGGGTGTGACCGCCTTGAACAGCAACAAAAGCCTGGGACACCATCGGCATGGGACTCGATCAGACGGCGAATGTCTTGCTGTGGGATGATGTCCCACTCCTCCTGCTGTGCATTCAACAACTCGCGGTGATTCACTGGCACATCTTGGTTTAAACGACTTTATTAGATACACAGCACATGAACATACATAGTAGATATAGATATCAAACTCATCAGCAACAACAAGCTAGAAGCTCATATTGTGCCCTCTTTAGAGTTGAAGATGTTGTTTGTTGATGTAGCAAATGAATTAAATAAAAACTAATGTAAGAAGCTGAAAAAAAGAAGAAAAAAAGGATATTTTCCTAGCAAAGCAACGTTAAGAAGTACAACGAAAACATAACTCTTAAGACACCATTGTAAAAGCAAACATTACATTAATGATAGAAAGAATAAACAACCAATGAAACAAATAAAGAGAGAGAGAAAAAAGAAGAAAACAAAGAAAGAAAAAGACGATTGTACATAATGATTAACAAATCAAATAAAATAAAATCAACTTTATTTCAAAAAACCCTGGGGGCACAAGAAAATGCATACACGTACCATTCACACCTGCGGCATCAAACATTACAAACAATAGCCCAAAAGACACCATAACAGTACACATCAACATAGTATTACATAGGCTCCAAACAAAAACAACAAAAACCAACTAAAACACTTTTTTTTTTTAAACAGTACTCATCACCATATAGACAGGCACATTATACCATCATGCACATATACACCTTCATACACACACACACACACACACACACACACACACACACACACACACACACATATACATGCACAACACAGTTGCTGGAATTGCACATATGAATTCTTTTTTTTTAAACCGCTAATTAACTTATCTCCATTAACAAATATTGACATATGAAACAAGATTAATGAGAGCATGGAGGAAAACGTCCTTGTTAAATAAGGTTCATTAGTAAGCATATTTTCCTTACTTAGCAATTGTTATGCATAGAATAGGTCGGTCGTACATTGGCATGATAATTATATCGTGAAATGCTATGGACGTTTTAGAACTGTTTAATATTAAAACTGTAAACATGTCTAGAAATGAACATCGACTAGGTAAATACGACTGGCACATCTTCTTGGCTTTGCACGCGTCTATTCAGTTCATCCCAAAGGTGTTCTTTTGGATTCATTTCTGGTGACATGGGATTGGCCAGGGACGCACGTGGGGGTGATTGTCGGTGAGCAACTAGGTGCCGAGTCGCACAGTATGAGGCCCGAGCCTTGTCCCGCAGGAACACAGCGTTAAGGTCGTGCAGCAGAGGAAGGACGTGTGGACACAGAATCAGTTATACGCCCTTGCACCAGCACCAAGGGGTTCCCTTTCGTAGACGTCTGAGAACAAGTTGTTAACCCTTTCACCGCCAGCCATATTTCAGCCAAAAATGTCCATTGAAATTACCTGTGTAGAGAACAAAATCCATCTGCAGTATTGGGGATTCTTCTGTGGCATATATAAAATAAGGTTTATCCTTACTTCCTAAAACTAAGACAATAGGGTCTTTGAATAATAGACCCCGATCTGATGCCTTTTAGTGACATAGGTGTTAAATCACTGTGGTGCTAAAATGCGACTTTGGCGCTCTGTGTTCACGAAATTGCATGAGATTCTATCCATGCATGGTACGTGGGCATGAAAAAATCGCTTTTTGACATTTTAAGCACTGTGTGTGCATGCGCACGTGCAGAGGGAAACATTGACAGCGATCATGACAAGGACCAAAAGGTGAACACTTCCAGTAGTTTGGTGGGTATGCGTGCAGCAATACAATGACGAAACGACCTTTGACAAAGTATGCGTTTCTGAATAACTAGGATTTGATGTGGATTTAACTCTAAGTTTTTGTTATTTTTAAAGAACAAACTCTAAATTGTTCCCGTTTTACTCTTACTTTGCTTAAGATTCCCGAGGGATTTAATTTAATTACATTGAACTCGACCAGTCTCTCTGGGTAGATAAACGGATTATATAGGTAAAGAGATTGGAATGGAACGGACTCTCTGAGTGGAGGTTTGCCTCGTGTGAGTGACCATTAAAACCCATTCATCGCCACTGTCGTCTCCTGGCACCACAGTGATTTGACACCCAGGTCACCGAACGGCATCAAACGAGGGTCTGTAATATCCAGTGACCTTATGTTCTTCATTTTGGGAGGTAAGGACAGGCATGTCACAGAGGAATCCCCAATATTGCAGACATAATCTTTTCTGTGCCCAGGTAAGTTTAATGATAAGCTTTAGCTGAAAAATGGCCGGCGTTGAAAGGTTTTGAAGGTGGTAGTGGTCTTCTTCTTCTTCTTCTTCTTCTTCTTTCTTCGCCTCAGGCAGCCAACTTCCTCAGGCTGAAGATTCGTCTGCACTTTGGGGTGGTGGGGTAGTAGGGGTGGGGTAGTAGGAAGACAAGAAGTTAGGAAGCACGGAGGATAGGAGTATAATGGAAAAGGAAGTAAAAAATAAAGTAAAAGCTGGTGTGGTTCTATGGTATCTTAAGAGGGGGGGGGGGGGGGGGGGGGGGGGGGTGGGGGGGGGGGGGGGATTATAAACATTTATTTTGCAGTATCCAGGCAAGACCAATCCGGCTACTGTAGCGGTCCCCGGGGGCGAACCCCGACCATTGTGGTTTTTTTATGAAAGAAGAGGGAATACATTTAAAACAATTTTCATTTCCATAATAGAAGTACAGTAATTGGGATTAACATTGGGATTCAGAAACTTTTTTAAATTTGGGTGTACATTGACAATACTTTCTCCTTGTTCAAAGGGATCGAACAACCGACTGGAGTGCTCTTTGTTTTAAACTTTAGTAATTCCAGCTATCTTCATTTACGATTTGTTTTAGAAATTCAGTAGCTCCAGTTATTTCCCTTTCACAATGTCAGGGCACCTTACCTTTAGTAGTCCGTCTATGTATCTGTCTTTTGCTGCATTATCATTGAGGTACAGTGAACGGTTATGGTTGTGTGATTTTTGTATTATCTAGTAAGGGAAGACGGGGTAAAAAGCCCATGCCAATTATCTCATGAAATAAAGCGAATATCAGTCACATTTTACCCATGAGACTAGTGTTAAAGACCCCCCACGTCACGTGTCACATTCCCTCTTACGCTAGGGAGATTTCTTAAGATTTCTTACCAGCTATAAGAGGGAAAACACGTGGAAACCGTGATTTTAACACGTGACGTGCTGTGTCTTTAATGCTTAGCATTCGTCTCATGGGCAAATTGGACTGAAATTTGCTTTATTTCATGAGATAATTGGCATGGGCGTCTTACCATTACCCGCCCATAGGCTTTTTACCCCGTCTTCCCCTACTATAAATAATTTGAAACTGCCTTGACTCGTGACAGAGGTTCGTATGGTGTTAGAATGAAAAATGGTGTTTTACGTCCTCTCGGTCTGGAACAGACACATATGGGACATTTGTAGATACAAAGATGGTGGGAACAATACTGGAGGCAATGCCCGGAGGCAGTGCAACTTCAGTAAAGTCCCGATTATGTAACAATACAGATAGGTGTAGCGGTAACCACGCCTCGGTTAAACCTCATCGGCTATGGTATCGCCACAATAGTAATAATTAGTACGTTCTAGTTCAACCTTACGCCAATTTACGGCCCTCCCAGAGTGCGGTATGAAAGAGGTGCTATAATTAGTCACCTGGGCCAGACACCGCAGCTGCCTTTCCTTTCAAACGTAGTCAGTGACCCTTATTGATTTAACACTCATCGAGAGGTACAAACATCACAAAACACCCCTCCGCAAAATCAGGAAGAAAGACAGTACGGGGAAGACGGGGTAAAAAGCGCATGGGCAGGTAAGAAGCCCACCCCAATTATCTCATGAAATGAAGCAAATTTCAGTCTCATTTTGCCCATGAGACGAGCGTTAATGTCTAGCATTCGTCTCATGGGCAAGTTTGATTGAAATTTTCTTTATTTCATGAGATAATTGGGGTGGGCTTCTTATCCGCCCATGCGCCTTTTACCCCGTCTTCCCCTACCCAAGAGTACTAAAACCCATACAAATGCCAATCAAGAAAATAAAACTCAATTAGCGCTTTTGAATGTCCTCTCGTTTACAAAGAACCATAAGGAACATAGCGCTTTTGATGAATGAATGAAAATCCGTTTAACGTCCTCCGGTCTGAAACAGATTATGGGACATTTGTAGATACAAAGATGGTGGGAACGATCCTGGAGGCAATGCCCGGGGGCAGTGCAACTCCAGGAAAGTCCCGATTTTTTAACGATACAGATGAATAATAAGCTCAACGCTATGGCTTTTGATGGATTTATACCTCTTTTATATAGGTGGCGCGAAAGAAGGCGACGGCATGGCAATCTCTCTCTCTCTCTCTCTCTCTCTCTCTCTCTCTCTCTCTCTCTCTCTCTCTCTCTCTCTCTCTCTCTCTCTCTCTCTCACTCACTCTCTCACACACACACACACACACACACACACACACACACACACACACACACACACACACACACACACAACACAACACACAACACACACAACAACAACAACAACAACAACAACAACAACATACAGTATTTATACGGCGCTGAATCTTGATAGAAATCAAATCAAAGCGCACACACACGTTCGCATCCATAACGCATTCAAACAAAACACACACACACACACACACACACACACACACACACACACACACACACACGCACACACACACAGATTATCCATCGTGTCACACGCTTACACACACAGATTCCTGAACGAACTGAAATGGTCGGCACCAACCATCGGATACAATATTCAGTGGAGTTTGAACAAAGATTTTAACTTCAGAGAGACAGACAGACAGACAGACAGACAGAATAGAACACACATTCAAATTCACAACATTAACACAACAAAAAGACTGACATAAAAAACAAACTGTAAGATATCTAGCAAAGGAATCCACTTCCTTTGTATTGGCCACTGCAACGACCACCTTTCGCAAGAGTGGATGCCCTTGGTAGATGCTTGAGTACTGACCAAACAAGGGCATAACTCGCCAATAACCCTATTTGAGGCCACCGAATGGCTGCCTTTTGCAATAGTGAATGCCCTTTTGGGTACTGACCAGCAAAGGTTTAACTCTCGCTGTCAAGGGCGTTCATAACCCTAGTTTCAGTGGCCAATAGGCCTATTACAATCCTTTTGCAATGGATTTTGGGATAGGAGAGAAAGGCATTTTCGCATTGTGTGGGTGCAGGTAATGATGCTACTGTCACGGTCTTCTTATATGCCATTAGCCTGGAAACGTATCTAGCTTTTGTCGTTGAATTTAAAAGGCTTAGTCAGAAGCCAAATGTGGCGCCCATCACCCCCCATCACTTTCATTCTGATAATAAATAAAACCACTTCATGCGTAGGGGAAAAAAAGCTACGGTAGCTATATGCATCGTCGCTGAGTGGCTAGGCTTAGACCTACTGGTACAACTACACTGCTCAAAATTTGCTAAGGATATTATCAGTTATTAGGATTTTGGAGTGGGATATTGCTTTTATCATATCTCGAGAGCCTTGCTGTTTATCACACGAGGTCGGATACCAGCATTACATTGTGGATTAAATTTTGTGTACTCGTTGTGTACCAGCATTAAGTTTTGTCGTCAGCGCTGAATGAATCCTAGGGGTAGCACTTGTGACAGCTTGTCAAATTCTGGGTCCAGCTTTGGTAGGTACAGCTCGCGTTGACAAGACGGTAATGTAATAATGCTATGTGAAGATAAATAACTGTGACGTCAAGTTTCTAATAGCAACGGTGTATTCTTACACCTTTCTCTCACGTGCGTTTACACTAAGCCTATGGGTTAATATACGCAAATGATATGTCAAGGTATGATTTTATATCCCACTCTTGGCAGCCTTCTTTGGCTCTCTTGGAGATCGGTATATACTTTTATAACCTTGAGTACTATGAGGTGGTGTAATGGTAAGAAATAAATATTACATGACCAGAAAGAGCAATCATCCATGAACACAAGTTCACTCAAACTTGTTTTATCCAACTTCCTGTTCACGTGCACCACGTCAATTTCGAGCACAAAAGTGTCATTTCACTGAAATGGAGCAAAAACATAAAAGTGAGTAAAGTTGTCAGAATCAACGACATCTCTTGCTCACACCGTAAACGTTGTACAAGAGACAAAATTCCATGGCCCAAGTGAGATAATGACGTCATTTGACACGCAAAGAGTTGTCTTTCCGTGTTGGTATGCTGGAGAACAGTCGTACACAGACTCACTGTGTCATTAGTGTTCGGAATATCGCAATGCATTGCCTCCAGAGCTTGGACTTGCTGCCATGAGCTTGGTACTGCTGATACACGTCGTGAAGGTGGCAGGAATGGGCGACGTGTAATTTTAAAAAAGGCCGTTTTCTGCCTTTTTCAGGCCTGCTAAAATCGTTTCACACACGCTCTCTGGCAGTATTTTGATTGGCTGAATGCCTCAGTGCGGAACATTTCCACCCAAACTGTGAGGAACAGACTCCATGATGCTGCCTTCACTCCCCCTGGGGAAGTTTGGGTGTCCTGCTTATTCCAGCTCATAAGCAGCGCTGTCCTTTGAGAGCCAGGAACAACGTCATCCGGACATTATAAGACTGGACATAATTCTTTTCACCAAGGAGTTCAGGATCTGATTTTATTTCACCGATGTGCCAAGGTGTGGAGGTTCTCAAAACAGTGTTACTTTGAAACGTGAGCGAGAGAGCATGACAGATCTTGGGGTGGGTCTTTGGCGGTTTGGTCCTATATCAACACAGTCGGGAAAACTTACAAATTCTTCTAAAGGAATCTCTGAGAGCTGTTTACTACATGGATGAGTTCCTTGATGTCCTCTCCAAACCTTCTGCTGGTACGATCCGAGATTACCTCATCTTCATGGATGATAATGCACCTTTTCGTGTGCAAGGGTTGTTTACACGTACCTGTAGCAAAAGACCATCGTCCATATGAGGCAACTTATCTGATCCAAAGACCTCAGTCTGAAAGAACAATGTTGGAACATGCTCCCGGCAGCCGTTAGCAGCCATTCACAGCAGCTCAGAAGTCTACAAGACCCGGAACTGTGCCTGGTAGAGGAGTGGCACCCTAGATCACCAGGAACTTCAAAAGTTCCTCCAAAACACAAAATGGCGTTTCCAAGCTGGAATTGCAGTGAGGGGGTCTCGCACATGCTTATCCATGACTTTTCTTGCCACAAAAAGCAAAAACAATATCAAAATAAAGCTTTCGCTCCGTTTGGTTGTTATATGCATTTACAAGGGGTATCACAAACTTTCCTTGAGGTAAGCAAATCAAATCATTCTCGGACCTCGTTTTATATTTAAAAAAATCTAAATGTAAAGCTGAAATGTTGATTAAACTAATTAAGAAAAGCATTTAATGGTTTTATGCTTATCTTTGAGAATGTAGCATGTTTAAGATAATATCCTTAGCAAAATTGAGCAGTGTATATCATCACTTCTTCTTTGATCTCCACTAAGATGGATAATTATCCCCAGCCCCTTTCCTACCTGTGGAATTCTCTCCGGGTTCAGTGTCCATGATCTGAGGTCGTTCAAGCGAAGTGTTTCATTAGAGTGTCATCTCCCTTTACTGCACACAACCCCTGTCTGATGAGCGTCCACGTCTTTCCACGAATCAACCTCCAACCCGAATTAATTCCTACAGCTTTTTTAAGGGATATGCAAACGTATGGGAAATCGAGCGCACGCAAATACGCACGCACACACGCATGCGCACGCGCGCGCGCACACACACACACACACGCACGCACGCACACGCACGCACACACGCACGCACACGCACGCACACGCACGCACACGCACACGCACACGCACGCACACGCGCACGCGCACGCGCGCGCACGCGCACACACACACACACACACGCACACACACACACACACACACACACAAAGATACAGTCATTCACGTAGTTGCACGCAAGCAACACCACAAAGTATTTTTAAAGGGGCACCCTGACGGATGCGTTTCTTGCAAGAAACACGTCGAGATCACCAGGAAACACCCTTTACAGAGATCACAACACTCACTTTGCGCTCTGGTTTCCTAGAAATCAAACCGTCAAATCGACGATTCCTCCTTGGCGTAGGAGTGCCTTCTCTTTTCTAATGGCCGCCTGAGTTTAGACCAAATCGTTTGCACGAAATGTTCACAATACAAGCCTTTTTATTTATTATTTTAATTTTGTATGCAGTTTACCTAAAGGAGTTTCGCTCACAACAAAAGAAATAGCTCTAAAATGTGGGGTTTTTTTTTTTACTGCACTACAACAACAAAAACAGCTTCAACCACAATGAGTGGCCTCCACCCATCCCATCCAAAATGGCTTCTCTCTCCGGCATCTCCGCCAAGGAGGAATCGCCGTTTTGACTGTTTGCTTTCTAGGAAACCAGAGCAAAGTGAGTGTTCCGATCCTTGAAAAGGCTGTCTTTCTGGTGATCTCGACGTGTTTCTTGCAAAACCTCATCCGTCAGGGTGCCCCTTTAATATAACTCATGAGTACAAAGTTGCTGGAGTTAGCCCCACTTTCCTTCTCGTCCACCTTAACACTCACCGTTATCGCAGACAGTTGTCATTGACTATGTTAACCAAGGCTAGTTAACATGGCTGAACTCTGTCCACACTCACCGTTATCGCAGACAGTTGTCACTGACTCTATGTTAACCAAGGCTAGTTAACATGGCTGAACTCTGTCCACACTCACCGTTATCGCAGACAGTTGTCACTGACTCTATGTTAACCAAGGCTAGTTAACATGGCTGAACTCTGTCCACACTCACCGTTATCGCAGACAGTTGTCACTGACTCTATGTTAACCAAGGCTAGTTAACATGGCTGAACTCTGTCCACACTCACCGTTATCGCAGACAGTTGTCACTGACTATGTTAACCAAGGCTAGTTAACATGGCTGAACTCTGTCCACACTCACCGTTATCGCAGACAGTTGTCACTGACTCTATGTTAACCAAGGCTAGTTAACATGGCTGAACTCTGTCCACACTCACCGTTATCGCCGACTGTCCGCCACACTGCTCATCCTGCTCATCCAGGGCGAGAACAGCGACCTCTTGCCACCCCCGCGGCATCCTCCGTAATGGTTGCAGAACAGCCTCTTGCGATCCTCGTCCTCCTCCTTCTCCTTCGCCTGTCCCTTCTCTCGCCCCTTAGCATCCCCAGTCACCCCTCTGGAGAGGCTCCTGGTCACGAACCGGGCCAGGGGAAACTCTTCTGCAGAGGACGACCTGGTCCTGAAGCAGCCGAAGGAGGTACAGAAGCGACGCTTCACCAGCACGGGGATCAGGCGTTTCCCGAGGATTCGACGGCGCCGGCTGACCTGGCGATGCCGACCACCACAACCCGTGAAGCCGTTGCAGAAGACGCGTTTCACCACGTCACTGTCGACGTCATCGTCATCATCGTTGTTGACCTTGTCGTCAGCGTGTTTGTTGTCACCGTCATCGTCGTCGTCGCTAATATCGTTGTTTTTCTCATCGTCAGGGTTTTCTCGATGAAGCGCTTTTTGGCGTCTTCGGAGAGCGGCCTCTGAATGGAGGATCTGGTACAGGAAAGACGAGCGGAGATGACTGGACAGGGAGGAGTCATGTGGCTCTGGGGGCTCAAGGTCCTTGGGATCTGCCCCCAAGCCCAGCTGTGGGCCAAAGGGCGTCAGCTGAAAGCAAAGAAACATCAAAGCTATGAACTGGTGTTTTCTTTGCTGTTCACAGTTTAATGCGGGCTGTCTCACTGAGATTCTAAAATTCCCTCTTACTCCCAAAACATTTCAGATGCAGACTGTCGTCTGAGAACACCGTGAATGATGTGGAAGGAGGGAGGGTGGGGGAGAAGCGGAAGGGAAGTAAAAGGAG
>CM065683.1:60184290-60186790 GCA_017654935.2 Phymorhynchus buccinoides | reverse complement strand
ATCCAAACTCTCACTGAACTGTCACTCCAATTTGTACCCGCCCAGAGGCCGAGGTATTGCGATCGGTTTGTGTGTCTGTGTGTGTGTCTGTGTGTCTGTGTGTCTGTCTGTGTATCGATTATCTTAAAAACTACTGTTTGGATTTTGATTAAAATTGGCAGAGGGGTAGACGGCTTGAAAAGGAAGCTTCCTTTCGTTAATCAACACCGTGCTGACCTTGACCTTGAAGTGTGACCTTGAAAACCGAAATTTCCTTCTTTGGGCTATGTAATTTCCCCCCAGCTTTATTTCGTGAACTAGTGAACAGAATCGCTTCAAATTTTGTGTGGTGGTGTACCATGGTGCAAGTAAGTTTGTATAAACGTTCAGCTGTATCTCGTGAACTACTGAACAGAATCGCTTCAAATTTTGGGCTATGTATTTTATGCGTTCTGTAAGGGTGGAAAGTGGTGTGTTTATTGGGGGGGGGGGGAGAGGACATCACTCGGTGCAAGGAAGTTTGTATAAAAGTTCAGCTGTATCTCGTGAACTACTGAACAGAATCGCTTCAAATTTAGGGCTATGTATTTTATGCGTTCTGTAAGGGTGGAAAGTGGTGTGTTTATTGGGGGGTGGGGGGTGGGGGGGACAGGACATAACTCTGGCCGGGTTTGCATTGTCACAATGCGTTGCTGCCGCTCGGCGATGCCCTTGTGTTTTTGTTTTTCTCTTAATATTATGGTCTGCACGTCAAAAACTGGTGCTACACTCTAGTTTTTATCCCTCGTAAAGAATGCTTTATAACACAAAGAATGCTTTATAACTTACTATTTCATACACAACATATAATTATTAGCGTTTAATATGATTTATAACACAAAGAATGCTTTATAACACAAAGAATGCTTTATAACTTACTATTTCATACACAACATATAATTATTAGCGTTTAATATGATTACCCGCTAGCCACCACAGGGACCACGTGACAATATGTACTGGCCATACATAACAGAACAGTCACCGATTAATAACAGTGGACAAATCAGGGCCCGTTCTTTTCGAGCAAAATATTTAAACACATTATTAACTAACGAATGATCAGCAATCTTGTACATCAAAACCGTCGAAGAGCCTACAATTCACGAAAAACCAGTTCGAGTAAAATGACACCCCATCATGAGGAATGTAAATAAAACTTAATGAAAAACAAGCGCGGATTCGCAATCGTTTGTGGCACGCGACTATTTGAACTACAAACAAGGGCATCGCCGAGCGCATTTACATTATGCTCTTCACACACACAATTTTTGATCAAACACTTTCACTCCACAAGACTGCAGCCCAGCGGTCTATTTTTTACCACTCCAATCATTACATATACTGAGTCGCCTCCCCTGGATTTTCAATAATTTTAATCTGTAAACGAGAATGTTATCTCTGCACCATTTCGTAACTTTTTATATCTTTTGGAAAACATTTAAAACTATTTATCCTACTTATACTAATCGAAAGAAGCACCGCATACTCGTCGTGTCTGTTGCAGTGTCTGTATTACGTATGTTTATTATTTTGTACGCTTTAAAATGAAGATTCATGTGCTCTGTTCAGTATACAATTCTTTCCATACCTAAGGACTCATTCATACTACCTTTACTTGTGGCGGTGCCATAGCCGATGAGGTTTAACCGAGGCGTGGTCACCGCTACAGCTATCTGTATTAATTTAAAAAATCGGGACTTTACTGGTTTCGTACTGCCTCCAGGGCATTGCCTCCAGTATTGTTCCCACCATATTTGTATTTACAAATGTCCCATATGTGTCTGATTCAGACCAAGAGGACGTAAAACACCATTTTCGTCGCCATACCTAAGGACTGTAGATATGACAACTGAAATGTTACTTTATGCCCAAGTATTTTTTTCTGTCTGTACTTTTCTTTCTCTTTTACAATATGTGCGACAATTTTGGACCGACCGACAGACTGACAGACCGACAAAGTGAGTTATAGGTTTGTGGCTTGTGCCACGAACAAAAAAGAGCAAAACGCCGAGCTGTTTAACTTACCACTAACCCTGTTTTCTAAAGAAGAAAAGTACAGAATAACAAAATGTACTATTCAACCATTATTGTTAAGCATTCCAAGGGACCTACTGAACAGAACTGATTAAAAGCCGATTGTCATCTGCGCAGCTATTCAATCCAACAACAAAAACTATTTGGAAAAAAATATGCGTTTTTAACCATAACTTGTAATAATCTCACAACCTGTAAATGTTGAATTTAAACGATTAAAGATAGCCCAATAATTTAAAATGAAAAACAAATGTACCGGAAACACGAAACGTTCGAGTAGTTCGTCAATACGAGTGGTCCAGATGAAAACGGCGAAGGGTTGGTACACGTTCTCAAAAGACAAACAAATGAAATCCTCTGCTGAACTCGGGAAAACGGGCGCTTTTGTTTTCAGGTTCATGCATCTTTCAGTGGCCATTGGCTGAGCTGCCACTTGATACAGTGA
>CM065683.1:60164290-60179290 GCA_017654935.2 Phymorhynchus buccinoides | reverse complement strand
CAGCAATCAAAGGGAACTAACTACTCTAGGTACTGGTCAAAGAGCGAAAAACAAGAGAACTGTCCTTTTAAAAGTATACTAATATAACCTATCATCTGACTGATTGGTTGCAGCATAATTATCAAACATAGGTTTGGACGGGTCTGTGCCGTCACAGTGCTTCTGGTTACTCCTTGTTAGTCCCCGAGCCGAAGGTTCGAGGAGCTATTGTTTTTGTCTGGTCCGTCCGTCCGGTGTCCGGCGTGCCTCCGTCCGGCGGCTATTCGTCCGTTTTTCTCAAAAACTATTCGTCCAAATTTGGTATAGGGGAAGACCGGCTATTCGTCCAATTTTTCTCAGTCTCAAAAACTATTCAGTCTATGACATCATCAAATTTGGGGTGGGTATACTACTAGTTTGCCAAGATGCAAGCTATCCACTGATGTATTTAGTTTTACATTAAGGTCAAGGTCGCGCCAGTTACGGGGTTCAACACCCCGAAACACATAATCGCTAATATCTCGCGAAGTTTTGCATGTATTTTAATGCAGTTTTTTCACAACATTTCTTGATGAATGGTCTATAACACAGTTGTCATGAATTTTTCTGTGCGCGCGTGTGCGCATGATCGCGCGCGCTCAAATCACGGGTCCGAACCCCAAGGCTATATATAAAAAAACTATTCACTTACGTGCTGTTTTGATGCGTTTTTATGTAGTTACGCGCTGTTTTTATGTATGTGTACAGCCGACACGTTCCGATTTCGGAGTAGCTCGGCGATGCTGCGAGGGGACTTTGCAGCCGCTCGGCGTTGCACTTGTTACTCTTACGTTTGGTGGCGTGTTGTGGAAGGGGTTGTCAAAACGCGCGAATGGGTCAATTTGCGCTACTTTGCCTCTATACAAATTGCGCGAACATGAGGCATACAATTTGCGCGAACATGAAGCATACAATTTGCGCGAACATGAAGTATGCAATCTGCGCGTGCGACTATCCCACATAGAGAGACAGAAAGAGACAGAGATAGAACGCACAAAGAAACGGACACGCACACACGCACATGCACTCATTTTAATTCATTGATTAAAAAAAGAGTTCTAATATCACCGTTGTTGTGAACAGACTTTACGCACACACAAATACGCGCACTCATTTTAATTAATTTTTTTTTTGGTATTTTAAAGTCTAACATCACCATTGTCGTGAACATATTTTACACACACATGCATACATACACGCACGCGCGCGTAACTTGTGTAAATTTTTAAAGGGCCAGCCACACGTCCACTAAAATCGCACGACTGTACGATACGATTCCATCACGTCTCCAAGAACAAATGTGATCGGCGCATCGAGATCACGTGATCGAATCGTATCGTACAGTCGTGCGATTCTAGTGGACGTGTGGTTGGGCCTTAACAGTCCGTTCCTTGCCGTCGAAATCCCGAGATGTTTTTTGTTTGTGTCAAGTCAAGTCAAGTCAAGTCAAGTTAAGTTTATTTTCCAAAAAACCCTAGGGGCACAAGAAAACAATCACAATTATGTTGCGGCAACTGAACCACACCTCACACACACTGGTTTTAAACAACATACCAGTGCACAATTCCAAACATTTATAAACTGGCAATAACCATCTGCAAAGGCGCGTACACGCGCCCATACACACAAACACTCCGAATTATTGAATCTTCAGAAAGATAAATAAAAAACAAAAACAAAACAAAACCGACGTTGCCAGTAAGCCCAACACTTTGCGTACCAGGTTTGGCTAATAGTCTGTGAAACTAAAGCAGTATGGGTCACATTGTTAAATAATGCTCAACATTCTTTTAAAATAGCCTTTATAAAACAAACTAAGCAGGTAAGGGTTCGTTTATTTTTATTCACAAGCCACAAACCTATAACTCACTTTGTCGGTCTGTCGGTCGGTCCAAAATTGTCGCACATTTCGCAAATATTGTAAAGGAGAAAAAAATACTTGGACATAAAGTAACATTTCAGTTGTCATATCTACATATCTACAGTCCTGATGAAAATGATGTTTTACGTCCTCTCGGTCATAGACACATATGGGACATTTGTAAATACAGAGCTATATCTCTGGTAAAAACAAAGATTGTGGGAACAATACTGGAGGCAATGCCCGAAGGCAGTGCAACACCAGTAAAGTCCCGAGTTTTTAACAATATAGATAGGTGTAGCGGTAACCACGCCTCGGTTAAACCTCATCGGCTATGGTACCGCAACATTATTATTGATTACAGTTAAGTATATATCTACAGTCCTGAATGAATTTGGGTTTTGCGTCCTCTCGACCTGGGAAGGCACATATGGGACAATATCTACAGTCCTGAATGAAAAATGGTGTTTTACGTCCTCTCGGTCATAGACACATATGGGACATTTGTAAATACAAAGATGGTGGGAACAATACTGGCTGCAATGCCCGGAGGCATTGCAACACCAGTAAAGTCCCGAGTTTTTAACAATATAGATATGTACTATATGTAGTGTATAGTGCTGAATATCTACAGTCCTAACGTATGGAAAGAATTATATACTGAACAGAGCACATGAATCGTCATTTTAAAGCGTAGAAAATAATAAACATACGTAATACAGACACTGCAACAGACACGACGAGTATGCAGTGCTTCTTTCGATGAGCATAAGTAGGATAAATAGTTTTAAATGTTTTCCAAAAGATATAAAAAGTTACGAAATGGTGCAGAGATAACATTCTGGTTTACAGATTAAAATTATTGAAAATCCAGGGGAAGCCACTCAGTGTATATAAAATGATTGCAGTGGTAAAAATAGACCGCACTTCAAATCGAGGCTGCTCTTTAAAATGTTTCGTTTTCAATTGTCGCACGCCACAAACGATTGCGAATTCGTGCTTGTTTCTGTGAGCACAACTCTTTCCTCAATGAAACGAAGCGTAGCTATCCATATTTTGGATGCAGTTGACTGATACACGGGGGTTCGCGCTTGTTTTAGGGGAAGACGGGGTAAAAAGCGCATGGGCGGGTAAGAAGCCCACCCCAATTATCTCATGAAATGAAGCTTGTTTTTTCAGTCTCATTTTGCCCATGAGACGAGCGTTAATTTACTATAGCATTCGTCTCATGGGCAAATTTGACTGAAATTTTCTTTATTTCATGAGATAACTGGGGTGGGCTTCTTACCCGCCATGCGCTTTTTACCCCGTCTTCCCCTACTATCAGACATTCGCGCTGTTTGACTATCAAGCATTCGCGCATTTTGCATACAGCAAGTATTCGCGCTTTTGGTATGTTCGCTCAAATTGACGGTTGCCGTTGTGGAACGTACTCTCTCCCATCACCCTTTCAGATAGTCTAGCGTTAGTAGCCTACTCTACCAATGGTCAAAACAAAGGGAGACAACAATGTTTAAAATAACTTGTCTTTAAATAACTTATCAAGTGACATTATAAAGCGCAAAGTTTACCAACTATTTTGAAGGTTTGTGATTTAATTTACACACAACAAATGCGTTGCCACTGAACTGGTTTTTCTTTTATTAATTAAAATAGTTTCCATTTAAATTATGGATTATATACAGCAAGTATGTTTCCCTCTGAAAAGAGACATTGACTAACAAATCGATATTTTAATAGCAAATCCTTTTCATAAACCGTTGTGGGTTTGTGTATATTTCAAAAAGCAGTTAAGCTTTGTAGCCGTACCATAGCCGATGAGGTTTAACCGAGGCGTGGTTACTGCTACACCTATCTGTATTGTTAAAAAATCGGGACTTTACTCGTGGTGTTGCACTGCCTCCGGGCATTGCCTCCAGTATTGTTCCCACCATCTTTGAATCTACAAATGTCCCATATGTGTCTGTTCCAGACCGAGAGGACGTAAAACACCATTTTTTCATTTCATTGTGGGTTTGTTTTAGTTTTTTTAGTTTTTCTTTTTACATTTTTGTTTAACACTTTCACTGCCAGCCATATTTCAGCCAAACATTTCCATTAAATTTACCTGGGTAGAGAACAAAATCCATCTGCAGTATTTGGGGATTCTTCTGTGACATATATAAAATAAGGTCTATCCTTACTTCCCAAAACTAAGACAATAGGGTCTTTGGATAATAGACCCCAATTTGATGCTTTTTAGTGACATAGGTGTTAAATCACTGTGGTGCTAAAATGTGACTTTGGCGGTGAAAGGGTTAAATCAGAACTCACGCGAGGAGTCATGCGGCATAGATCAAAGAAAGGGCGAGATGGGAAAGGGCCAATCGGAACATACCCCTCTCCCTCCTTATATTCCCTCCTTCTCTTACCCCTTTTCTCGCAGAACTTCATTTCTCTCTCTCTTCTGTTTTTTTGTCAGTAGCATCGAAACTCTCGATAGAACAATAGCGTTCGTCGAATGCACGATGGAAACATTGGAAGGTGATGAATATTTTACCTGGTTACGAAACGGCTGAATGCCCTATATGCTACGTACAGTTTACGTATTCCAACGTCGGTGACCAATTCTAATGGGTTCGATTTCGGTTTCTTAGCGACAAGGTTGTCGAGAATATATATTGTTAATCGCGGTAGCGTACCGGCATGAAAAACAATCGTCCATCCGCACATGTCTTTATCTGTATCTCTGTCCCCCTGTCTCTGTGTTTGTCTGTCTCTAGGTCTATATGTCTGTCTGTCTGTCTGTCTGTCTGTCTCTCTCTCTCTCTCTCTCTCTCTCTCTCTCTCTCTCTCTCTCTCTCTCTCTCTCTCTCTCTCTCTCTGTCTCTCTCTCTCTCTCTCTCTCTCTCTCTCTCTCTCTCTCTCTCTCTCTCTCTCTCTCTCTCTCTCTCTCTCTCTCTCTCTGTCTGTTTCTCTCTCTCTCTCTCTCTCTCTCTCTCTCTCTCTCTCTCTCTCTCTCTCTCTCTCTCTCTCTCTCTCTCTCTCTCTCCATTGCTATTTCACAAATAATGGTTGATTGTTTATTTAACTGTTTGATGAAATGGTGGGTAATGTGTTTATTTATTTAACTAATTATTTACTTATTTCTGTGTTTAGTCATCCATTTATTTGGTGTGTGTGTTGGTTTGTTGGTTTATTCCTTATTTACTTGGTTGTTTGTGTTTACATTTCCAATGATTGAATGTTTTGATAATAATGTTATTATGCCTCATGTAATCCCCCTCCCCACCCTCCCACATGATACGGGCAGTGAGGCCTATTCATTAAAACATTTCGACTTCGACTTCTCTTTCTCCACCCTTCGTCTGCTAGGCCTAAATCTTCAGAGAATAGAGGCATTTTTGTTACATAAATCAACCAATGTTCAACATATTTAAAAGAACATCTGAGTGAATTGCAGAGAGAGAGAGAGAGAGAGAGAGAGAGAGAGAGAGAGAGAGAGAGAGAGAGAGAGAGAGAGAGAGAGAGAGAGAGAGAGAGAGAGAGAGAGAGAGAGAGATTTTCTCTTTATCGCTGCATCATGATCTCAGACTAAATAAAGCCTTCAAATTGTTAAGTGCAGAATGTTGGATTTTAACATAAAGTGTGAGGATTGTCATATAATCATCCAAAATAACGTTCCGTTTCAAAGAGAGAGAGAGGAGAGAGAGAGAGAGAGAGAGAGAGAGAGAGAGAGAGAGAGAGAGAGAGAGAGAGAGAGAGAGATGGGGGACACAGATATAGAGACAGAGATATAGAAATGGAGAGAGGAAAGTCTAGATTTAAAGTAAAAAATGTATTGATTACTTCCTGCTTTTGTTTGTTTGTTGGTTGTTTATTGTTTTCATCTTTGTGTCATTTCTTTCATCTTTATGCTGTTCTGTGTTTCACGTCTTTTTGTGAAATTGTCAACCAATCAATTATTTATTGTCCTCATTTTAAAACAAGAACATTTATCTTTTTTTGGTGTGTTTTTGTGCAATGTCATATCAAGACAAAGCGATTACTTTGTCAATGTCAATTCAACGACAAAGTATCAACAATATTAGTTGTTTTTAATATAGTAAGCTTCTGCATAGACTGTTGAGAGAATGGTAAACGAACTGACAGACAGATACATCAGACAGGGTAACATACAATCCAATAGTCATACCGCAATTCCCTTAACAGAGATAGTTAAATCATGAACAAAAATAACGAGTGCGTCGTCGAGCGGCAGACATCAGACATAGCCCCCTGTTTTACTCCCCCGGAACACAGTCATGCATTGGATAGACGATAGATCACCGTCAACTATAAATTCGATGGCTTGGAGTCAAAACGGACTATCTTTAGATAGTCCATTGACGTATTATTGAACTTATCACGAAGACTAATAATTTGTATACAAAAAAGACTTCAGAAATATAAAAAGCATAACCCCCTTTTTATATTATTTGTATTCATTTTTAATATAAGTTCTTAGTTTTTGCAAGAAGTTCAATAATATGTAGATGGACTATCTAAAGATAGTCCGTTTGGACTCCAAGCCATCGTATTATTCGAAGTGATCTCCCTGCCCTCACTTTAATGTTACTATGGGTTCGCTTCAAACTGTTTCCCACTGCATTCCCCGCTGAGCGGCAGACAAGGTCAAAGGTCAAACAAAGTCAACCAGCTTCAAGACGTCTCTCGCTTCGTTCTGCGGATGATGATAATCAATAGAGTTGAGTATTGCTATAGTTATTTCGGCTTAGACCATTTGTTTGTGGACTACAGCCACGAGGTCAAAAATCAAAGTCAAGGTCAACAAGCTTCCAAATGTCTCCCACTACATATCTTTGGTCTTTCTGAACAAGAATATATATGGTTATATAAAGGTGCACGAACCAACGGTTTTCAGACTTCAGCCGCCGCTCAGTGACCTTGAGCCACTCTACCAACCTAACAGGTTTGAAGTCTGTAATTGTAAAAACGTGAACGATATGACTAGAACAACAATTGGACATGTCCAAAGTCCGGTGTCAAAGTCAAGGTCAGCAACACACCGATACCAAGCCAGTTTACCCACATACCAATCTTGGAGACTGTAGCTGCAAAGAGGTGAAAGATATGGCCACCACCACAACAACAAACGTTTTCAAGGTCAAATTTAAAAGTTAAGGTCACCGCGGTTCTTATAATATCCATGGATGTTTTCTACTCAAGGCAATACGCCGCCACACAAAGTGTGAAGCGAGTCTGTCCAGCAGTTCACAAGATGTCCCTGGGAAAAACAGAAAAACAAAAACGAGAAATCAGACGTGATCAAACTTATTAGCCCCCCGTTTCACTAATAAGAAACCTTGACCTAGAAATTCTTCTGTCCTCACAACGCAGTCGTCTGTAGTGATGCCTCTTTCTGAGTTTCTCTCTTTCGTCAAATAGCTAATGTAAGTTTTGAAGGCTAATCTGTGAGGGTTAAATTCATCTGGTGGAGTACAGAATGATGACAAGGGTACCAGGCCTTAGGCGATCACGATCGTTCCAACCACTGACAGCACTGTAGAATCCTAATTGTGGAAACACGCCTTCCCTGTTATCAGCGATCGTTCCCTGTTGTCATGCAGCGTGAACCCTTGAATACTTCATGACTGAAACACGCTCGTCGATTTATTCAACTACAGCGGCGCTATGGACCGTCCTGTCCCCCCCTCCCCCCCTCCCCATTGTCCGCTTATGGTAAAGGGGCGTAGTGGGGGCTCTTAATGGACATGTGCAGAAAGGGACAGTTTACAGGAGGTAGGGATGCTATCAATTATGGATCGGCAGATTACCCTGACAATAATCCCCGTTTTCTGTAGAAACAAAACGCATTATGTAGGGCTTTCGCTGTAGGGTGCAGCGAAATTGAAACGCGTGCTGTAGTGCCTATGTCACTGTGGGCCTCTCTGGATGGGGTTGGGGCGGGTTGCTTAACGCGTGGCGTTTGACGCCGATCCCCTGGCCAGTCCCACTTGTTGCACCCACTCGCCGGGAGCGTTTTGAACGCTCTGTATTCTTCTTCTTCTTCTTCGATCGCTCAGTGTCCTGTCTATTATGAGCGCAGATGCGCCATGCTGCCGTTATGCGCCAAACTAAGAAATAGTTTGGCCCAGCAAGTCCAAGCTTCGGCTGGAGGAAATAAGAAAGAAAAAGGGCAGGAGAATGGACCGGTAAGGCAGAAAGATAGCAAATGACAGTAAGCAAAAGGAAAAGGCAGAGTCGAAGAGAGTGGCAGATTGGGGGAAGCAACAAGCACAGAACTTCCAGAATGTGGGTAACTATTTGTACAAAAGAGCCCCGAATATCCCATGGGATAGCATAACGTTAAGAAATAATCAGTTTGGGTGTCAGTTTTCAGGTGCAAAAATACGTTTTGTGTCGTGGACTTCTTGACGCACATCATTTCGGAGTACCGTAAGTTTGTGCCCTTGCCACATCCACACCCGGAGGATGATCGAAGGCAAACATCCTGCTATTGATAGCTTAGGGACTAGGCTTTTGTGGGGTATATTATGGGCTTTTTTGGAAATAAAAAACCTTGAACCTTGTCTCATAACACCCGCAGGGGGGTGCAGGGGGCGGCTTACGGTCTAGTCTCTTTTGTTGTTGAAAACATAGTCTGCAATCAATTAGCGTTGGCTAGTAGCACTGCCGTAGAACGCGTTACTTAGGCACAGCGCTTGTCTGCGCAACTGTGCATAGGACTAAGTATGTGAGGATTTACAAAAATGGGATATTAACCCTTTCACCGCCAAAGTCACATTTTAGCACCACAGTGATTTAACACCTATGTCGCTAAAAGGCATCACATTGGGGTCTATTATCCAAAGACCCTATTGTCTTAGTTTTGGGAAGTAAGGACAGACCTTATTTTATATATGTCACAGAAGAATCCCCAATACTGCAGATGGATTTTGTTCTCTACCCAGGTAACTTTAATGGAAATATTTGTCTGAAATATGGCTGGCGGTGAAAGGGTTAAAACGAGTATCTGTCTATAAAACTAATAGCATGCATGTGTGTGTGCGCGTGTATGTGTGTGTGTGCGTACATGCGTGCATGCGTGCTGCGTGCGTGCGTGTGTGTGTGCGTGTGTGTGTGTGTGTGTGTGTGTGTGTGTGTGTGTGTGTGTGTGTGTGTGTGTGTGTGTGTGGTCATGATTATTGATACATATCCCATGTGCGCTTGCTGACGGCCAGTGAATAAATAGTGATTTGTTTAGGAACAGAAAAAAACAAATCTCAGTCTAACTGAGGTAAATAAAAGGTTCTCATACCAAAACACACCAAAACGAGGATGTGGTTGATTAATTGATGTAATTGTGAACAGCGTTGAACTCATTAACACTAGGCTTAGATGCGAATATTGCTCTGGGCAGAGGCTGTTTGATTATACTTTATAGCAATTGGATAACAGAACAATATATTGCCACACGTTTAGTTTCTAAGGCCTTCAGGCTATTTATTTTCGATTTGGACACACTCACGCACGCACGCACGCACGCACGTACACACACTCACTCGACCCCCATTCTGTTTCTCGCGGTTTCTTTTTAGTTTTTCTCTGTACTGTCTTTCTTTCTCTATCTGTTTCTGTATCTATGTCTTTCTACCCTACCACCCCCCACCCCCCACCCCCCCACCCCCCCCCCGCTCTATGTCTCTCTGTCTCTGTCTCTCTCTCTCTCACCTTCTCTCTCTCTCTCTCTCTCTCTCTCTCTCTCTCTCTCTCTCTCTCTCTCTCTCTCTCTCTCTCTCTCTTTTTCTCTCTTGCATATGACCCAATTGTAGTCCCTTACCCCCGACCCCTTGTATTGTGGCCTAAGGCCAAGGTACAATTAAAAAAAAAATATAAAAAAACTTCAGTGTTCAGTGTTCAGTGTTCTCTCTTACTCTCTCAGTTGTTCATCTTCAGTTTGTCTCCATTTGATATGGCTGGTTGAGGGTCAGACGAATTCCTACACTGAAATTAAAATTATCTTATTCATTGACGTCATCTGGCTAATGAATAATTTCACACACAAACACGGAGCAAGTACCCCTAAACCGAATCAATGAAATGTGTCGATTGTTTTAACCAGTTTCTATGGAAAACGGGAGTATGGCCATCGACCTCCCTTTCCTTTCTTCTCCCCTTTATCTGTCTCCTCCTCGTTGTTCTACCAGAGATCAGACTCAGTGGAACTATGCTCACCTTCTTATTTCTTTCTTTCATCCTTTTTTCAGGTTTGAGTTTTCATTACTTTTTGTTTGTGGCTCAAGCCACAAACCTATAACTCACTTTGTCGGTCTGTCTGTCTGTCGGTCGGTCGGTCTGTCGGTCCAAAATTGTCGCACATATTGACAAAATTGTCGCACATATTGACAAAATTGTCGCACATATTGTAAAAGAGAAAAGAATACTTGGGCATAAAGTAACATTTCAGTTGTCATATTTACATATCTACAGTCCTAGCGTATGGAAATAATTATATACTGAACAGAGCACATGAATCTTCATTTTAAAGCGTACAAAATAATAAGCGTACAGAATATTGTATTGTGTGTGTGTGTGTGTGTGTGTGTGTGTGTGTGTGTGTGTGTGTGTGTGTGTGTGTGTGTGCGTGTGTGTGTGTGTGTGTGTGTGTGTGTGTGTGTGTGTATGTGCGTACGTGCGTGTATGTGTGGGTGGGGTGTGTATGTGTATGCCTATTTGCATGTGCGTGAGCGATTATTTCGTTTTGTTGTTGAATTTGTTGCTTTTAATTTTTGTTGTTGTTAAGCGCATAGAACTCCACATTGGTGGAGGAATGCGCTATATAAATGATTCACTATTATTATTATTATTATTATTATTAATACAGACACTGCAACAGACACGACGAGTATGCGGTGCTTCTTTCGATGAGTATAAGTAGGATAAATAGTTTTAAATGTTTTCCAAAAGATATAAAAAGTTACGAAATGGTGCAGAGATAACATTCTGGTTTACAGATTAAAATTATTGAAAAGCCAGGGGAGCCGACTCAGTGTATGTAATGATTGGAGTGGTAAAAATAGACCGCTGGGCGTGCCACAAACGATTGCGACCGCGCTTGTTTTCTTTTTCCTTACTTTTCCATAATCCCACATCCTGTCCACCGTACCCCTCTTTCTTCCAGTATTTCTTCTTCCTTCCGCTGTTCTTCTCTTCTTTCTCTCTTTCATCCACCATTCATTTTTTCACCTTTGTTGTCCCTTCGTATTAAATGTTTTTTAAGCATGAGTAACAGTTGTTGAAAGCTTTGACAAGGATTCGATTTCGTGGAACGAAAAGGAATTATTGGTTATACTAGGCACAATAATCGAAGAACTGTAATCATTTAAAAAAAAAAGATTTTGTTGACTAGATCGAAACAGAGTTCATCCCCCCCCAAAATCAATTATTTTTTTGCCATTATATACATTGGTCAAAGCATCTTTGGCGAAGATTGGTTAACAATCATGCATGAATGACTATATTCTCAGCAGGATGTCGACAGACTTGAGCGCACCCAAAGACAAGCAGCCCGCTTCATCACCAAAGACTACAAGTCAAGGAATCCGGGCTGCTTGGCAAGAATGCTTCAGGACCTGAATCTTCCTACCTTAGAGGAGCGCCGCATAGACCAACGCCTCAGCCTCCTGCACAAGATCTCGGAGGGACAGATCCCAGACCTACCACCTGAGGCCTTTTTAACACTAGCCGATATGAACTGTCGAAGGATCCGGCCCACAAAGTATGCTGGCTGCACAACTGAGAACATTGTGAAGAGACAAGCAGTTCCAAATTCCAAAGGCTTCATTGTGCCATTAAGCCACAGTGCTCAATACGACAACTCCTTCTTTGTAAGAACCGTGATGACGTACCAAACCAGAACCAGAACCAGGAAATAGGAATGTCATGTCTAGCGGGGGAAAACGAATCTTGCACGAATTATGACTTCCTCGGGAAAGGTAAGGTAATCGCCATGTTCTTGTTGGGGAAAATGATGGTCCAGTTTAGAGATCACAGACATAGAGTTGTACACGTTTTCGGATACACTTGGCTTTGATTGGCAGTGATTACGTTGTTTATATGAACATAAATACATGCCATAAATGCAGTGGAAGGGCGAATTTTCTGGATTTTTATTTTGCTTTTGAAATAAAACGATGCTCAGAAATTGAACAAAAAATCATCCGCTAAACGAGACTTTGAACTGAGTCGAACTAGGAAATGACGACACAGACCTTGAAATAAAATCGCATTATGCCTATGTCAATGCGCGTGTTTCAAACTGTGTCTTTCATTGATTTCCTCTGGAAGACTCCATATATTTAAAAATGGCTGCAAAAGTTAAAAGACTGAACTCCAACAATCACAAAATCTCTTAGAACAACAAGAACGATGGTCGTGCCCCAATCAGTATTCGAACTAGTTCTTGAGTTGACGTCAGAGGTTTTGTTCTTCTAAGTCACAAGTAACAACGTCACAAGTCTAAAATTTTATTGAATACATCCCGAGTTGAAATTCAATGAACGAGACGAAATCAAACCCTGCAATTCAAATAAAACAATTCTTTCAATTGCGGCTTCAAAAAAAGGTAAGAGAACCGTATTCTTCAAACTACAGTAAATAAACTGTTGTCAACAAAGCGGTGGGTTTTTTTCCATGAGAGCCAATTTGAAACGATTGTTCTGCAAGAGGCCGTCTGTCTCCTTTAAAGACACACTGAATCCCTCGTTTTTTCCTGGGTAGGTGTGACCCATATGCAATTCCCCCAACTTCAAATTGAGGCTGCTCTTTAAAGTCTCTGTCTCTTTTTTAATTTGGGGGCATTTGTATGGGAGTCAAGCCTGGTCAAAATAAGATTTCTTACCAGCGAGAGAGGAAAACACGTGAAACCCATGATTTTCACTCATGGATCTGGTGGGTCTTTAAAACACAGAGGAGTTCAATGGGACTATTGTGCTGCATGTGCAAGATGGGGCCACTCTGACACCGTTCAGCGAAGGAGCCTCGCCACAACGTCGGAAGCTAGCAGTAACACGCACGGTGGCTCTTAACCTTTTGTACCTAGTATATATCATTATGGACCATCGACCGACTTTATCATCAAAGGGTATCCCTCATAAGTAAAACGTAGGAAACGGTCCCGTACACAAAATGTCAGAAAGATGCTATCTTGATAACGTATGATTCATTTGCTGACTATTTTGATCGCTAGAATCAATGGTTCTGACAACCATGTATCAATCTTATAGGGCCTCGTCACTCAATGATGCTCACAAAGGAGGCATACAGTTGAATATGGAGATTGGTGAATTTTCAAATTGTGACGACCTTGGTCTAACGACGCAAAGATTATTGATTTACTAAACTGCGTCATACAAATAAATACAGGGGGTGAACGGTGTTGCATAATGTCATAAACACAGAGGCTACGGTTGCAGGGTAGTTGCAACACTCGGGCTATGTTCAGGGATAGTAACTGTTGCGGGTCGAAATTTTCGTCAACAAATGCGTATTCTTATTTCGTATATTTAACCCATCAAAGTTTCTTTTAAATATGGAATAGGGTTAGAAACATGTTAGAGTCAATATTAGTAGTTTTTAAAGACACTTGCGCACAAAGTTTGCGTCCGGTGATTGAGCCCCGTAACCGTAGCCTGGAGAATTCGGGTTACGGACCCGTAACCCCAGCTTCTGCCTATAACAAAACATTGTATGCCTAGAGGTAGGCTATTGTCCTAATACAAAGGGGTAGAAGGAAAAAGTGATTTTAAAAAAATTCCTGATTCAGACACACAAAATGAGAAATGAGCAATAATATTTTCAGTAGCCATGCAGTTTGTTTGTTCCTAACAAATTGACCTAAGTAGTTTTTGTGTTTCGCCTGTCCACAATGCTCATCAGTCAACGCTCAGATCGAAAACATAGGGAGGTGAAGGTAGATTTCCAGAACAATTTTATTAGCAGGCTTACCAGCCTTCAGTCAACCCTTTAGCCTACATTGACACGAAGCTATTGGTTTGCAATAAACCGATGGCAAAATGTTTTAACATTTTGATGTGTTATAAAACGTGTTTCGCACACATTAGTCTTAAAATATAACATCACACTTAACAGACCCAGTCAAACAATGCTTGTATCATAATGGTTGGTTGGATTGGATCATAATGTGGTATTTCTGGGAAATTGTACCAAACGGGTTCTTCAGAAATTTAAGAAAATTCTATCAATAAGCTACAAGCAACTAGAACTAAAATTATTTGAGTTAGAAATGATTATTCATAAACACTTTTACTTTCGCCTCCTAATTCACCTTTACGCAAAATGCGATCGTCAGCAGCCTAACAGTCCAGTTAGATATGCACCTGAAAGTGATAACTGTTCCTAATCAGCTTCCATGGGTCATTTTAGATTTTAAAACTGCGATACCAGGCTGACGACAGCAATGGAATGTCTGTCATTTTGTATTAGTTTAAGAGTTGAAAAACAAAATCTTCAAAAAGCCGAAATATCATTTAGATAGGACCTTCATTACGGGGATCTGTGCTCTCCAAACAGTTGACCACTAAGCTAATGGACGTAAGCGTCCACGTACCAAAATGGCGGACACGGAATATCCGGCGAAGATAAACAGAAGCAATCCAGACAGTCAATTCGGTCTGTGTTAATATAATGGACGTAAGCGTCCACATACAAAAATGGCGGACACAGGATATCTGGCCAAGAGAAACGGAAGCAATCCAGACAGTCAATTCGGTCTGTGTTAATATAATGGACGTAAAAGCCACCCTTAGCTGGCCGAACGGCTGCTCGGCGAACAGCCCGAACCGGTGTTCGGCGAACTGAAATGTTCGGCCGAACCGGGTTTTTCCTTAATTAATAGCCCGCGAACATGCTCGCCGAACAGCCCTTCGTCTGCTCGCCGAACAGCAGTTCGGCCTGAATCTTGTTCACATCTCGTGTTCTGGGAACAAGTTTCTCGTTCGGCGAACACGATAACTCTTCATACGTGAAGGAAGAAAGTTGTCGAGCTAAATGGAACTCTTCATACTTGAAGGGAAAAAAATTGTCGCTGATCTTTATTTTTAGATCAGTGATCTAAAACA
>CM065683.1:60149290-60159290 GCA_017654935.2 Phymorhynchus buccinoides | reverse complement strand
GGGTCGCCCTATAGTCGCCAGGCCCAGTAGGTCCCAGTTTGGAATCTATTGGGCCTTGGACACAATGGGCCTGGGACATAGCGGGCTTGAACTGGTGAAACATGTCATGTAAGGACTTTTTGTTTGACACAACGAAGATAACCGGTATTGCCATTACGATACACGGAATTATTAACGATTTGTAGCCAGTACTATTATTATTCCCCCATCCCCCTTTGTTTTCATTAGGTAGGCCTGAACTTAGCAACTTATTTATTTTATGATTTTTTCCACCGGCTATCTTGTCCTTTAAACAATTCCCTCAATCTCAATGTCTTTTCTTTTTCAGTTTATGTTAAGGATTCTAGGCTGATCCTAACTCTACCCCTTTCCCGAAATTTTCAATGCAAAAATTGAGGGGGGGGGGGGGGGGAGGCGTGGCGTACAGGATACCCCTATTTTTACACTTGTCATGATTAATTGTTTGGTTTCGTTATTGGTTGGGGGGGGGGGGGGGGGGGGTTGGCGGTTGGCGCTGAGCTAACAACAGAGTAATGATATAGCTTTGTACCATCTTGTGTTTCTTCACAATATTGACATTCGTCATCTGGATGAAAGAAGCCATTACCTTCAGCGACAAAGGGAGAGCACGCCTTTAAGACAGATAGTCTTCGGATCATGTTATTGATGGATTGAAATCATGACCGAAGATGAACATTATGATTGGGGCGTGGGTTGGTGATCAACGGAAAACATGACTGTGTTCCTCAGGTGGTTCAACGTGGGCAGAGGAAGGGATACTGATTGCTCACGTGGCAGAGGAAGGGATACTGGTTCCTCACGTGGCAGAGGAAGGGATGCTGGTTGCTCAAGTGGCAGAGGAAGGGATACTGGTTGCTCACGTGGCAGAGGAAGGGATACTGGTTGCTCACGTGGCAGAGGAAGGGATGCTGGTTGCTCAAGTGGCAGAGGAAGGGATGCTGGTTGCTCAAGTGGCAGAGGAAGGGATACTGGTTGCTCACGTGGCAGAGGAAGGGATACTGATTGCTCAAGTGGCAGAGGAAGGGATACTGGTTGCTCACGTGACAGAGGAAGGGATACTGATTGCTCAAGTGGCAGAGGAAGGGATACTGGTTGCTCACGTGGCAGAGGAAGGGATACTGATTGCTCACGTGGCAGAGGAAGGGATACTGGTTGCTCACGTGACAGAGGAAGGGATACTGGTTGCTCACGTGGCAGAGGAAGGGATATTGATTGTTCACGTGGCAGAGGAAGGGATACTGGTTGCTCACGTGGCAGAGGAAGGGATACTGGTTGCTCAAAATGCTAGGCTAGAAAATGCTAGGCATCCCCATGTTGTACCACGAGCGCCTCGAACATTCTGTGCCATCCTTTGGAGGCTGTTCCAAATAGCTCGGGAACATCGCGAAATGTGACATGAGGTTAGCGTTTGTGATTGAATATGATGCGCCATGAAGCTCTGTGTGTGTGTGTGTGTGTGTGTGTGTGTGTGTGTGTGTGTGCGTGTGCGTGTGCGTGTGCGTGTGCGTGTGCGTGTGTGTGTGCGTGTGCGTGTGTGCGTGTGCGCGTGTGCGTGCGTGCGTGTGCGCGCGTGTGTGTGCGCGCGTGTGCGTGTGTCTGTCTGGCTGTCTTTCTCTCTCGTGCGCGCGCGTGTGTGTGCGCGTATACATATACATCCTAAATCGACGATTGCTTTCCATCCCTAAACTACTAATCAAATGGCTTTTTCATTGGTTGAAATAACCCTGAAGCTGGGGCCGATAGATAAGTGAGAGCTATGGAAGAAATGCTTTTCTACGGTAATGGACAAATTATGGTATAGCTGAGTCTTCTATGAATGTGTGGGATGATTTGTGCCGACTCTTAGGGATTAGTTGGATTTGGGAGGCCTTCCCTGCCGGACACCAGCTATCCTCTAACCTTTAAAGTCCAGAGAGTGGGGTGGATGTACCCTGGGCAAGGCATCTCCACCATAAGCACATTTCAGCCCAGCCCTCCAGAATAGCAGCTGCCTCCTCTGCTATCTGGAAGTGATAGTCGGAAACGACAGGCTGGCAAACATACATCAATCAGTACGACTGAATAATTATTAAAGAAGAACAAGAAGAACAATAACAACAACAACAAGACACTTGAATGTGAGATTCCCCGTGGGGATACCGGGGGGGGGGGGGGCTTTCGTACAAATAGCCCCCCCCCCCCCCCCCTTGACTGCTCCGAATCTGCGGTTAACTGAACCTTTAGTAATACTTGGATATGACACAGATATATGCATTGATTCGATGTTTTATTTCATTGCTTTGCTTGCAAAACAATATGAATGCATTCCAGATTTGCAAGTGTTTACTAAAAAGCTGGAATATCGATTAAGAATAGAAGAGTACATTGTTCGCAAAAACATGATATATATATATATATATATGGTATATATATATTTATATATATATATATATCATATATATATATATGATTTTACATCAAAATGGTTACCATATAAAGCTTTGTTTTGTGAATCCTCATCAAATTAACATTAAATCAATAATTTAGAACGCCTACCCAGCCTTTGTTGTGCTTCCAAGAATTTGTTCATGCAAGAACTGTGTATCATGCCATAATGTAATATTACATGATTTGCAATAGCATAGCCCAAAATCCATGGAAAAAACATTAATATTGATAACTTCTGTGTTTATATATATATATGCTTGTGTGTATGAGTATATGCCGTGCATAATTGTGCATTTCTCATGATTTTCACCTTGTATTGTGTCGATTGGTCATTGGTGTTGACTTTTAAAAAACATAAATTAACTCCTTAACTGTGCATTGTTTATTTACCATCATTGTTCCTTTGTCTCCTTCCTTTCTCATTTATTTAACTATTTTGTTATACTTTTTATTTATTGATTTGTTTATTTCCTCCCTTTCTCATTTATTTATCTATTTGATTATGCTTTTTTTGTTTTGTTTATTTACTCATACACTTATTTATTTTCTGTATTTGTAATTTGTTCATGAAAAACATGGTTTCAATGAAATAAAACAAATAGATTGTGTGGAAAGAGTGGATAAGGAAGGGGTAATAACATAGACGTAGTAGCCTACACGTGAAAGCTACTGCCAAAACTGAGAGGAAGCGGTGCCATTTTGAACAGAGAGAAAGAAATAAGACGCTCTGAATTATTCAACGAATGTGTCTGAGTCATTGCAAAGACTGTACAGGGGAAGATAAACATCCGGTCTCTTTTCCCTATATGAGTAGTGAGGACAGAAACACTGGTTATGTCCCTCTGAAACGTGACACATTTTACACATCGATACGCCAGTTGAATTCTCCGTTCAAGTTCCAGTCCGAGTTTTTGGATAGCCTCCACTGTGAATAGTGTACACGTCCGCACTAACGATAACTCTATCAGCCCGGTTCGCCGAGCTTTTAAGTAATCCATCTTACCCTTTTAGAATATCTTTGGTTAGTGATCTCGAAAGGTTTCACATTTGAAGAAGAAAGCGTTACATTGGAGAGTTATAGAACTTGTTTCAAATGGCCAGAGAGAGATTTGTCTTGCAGAAAACACCTTGAGAGAGCTTCCTCACGTTTCGGGGTTTTCTTCCTAGTAGATAAGGAGTTCCACTTCGCACCCTCAATCAATCTATTATGGATTGGATTCCGTCCAGGGCTTTAACTGTTTAAGAAGTGGAGGTGGCGGTAGTCGGTTCACTTTCTGGTTGGTGTTTCGTTTGACATGACCCTGTATTCGCGTGCGAAGACGCGGACGGAAACACAAAACACACTCGCGCGCATGCACTGATATTATTCATATACGCGCGCGCGCGCGTGCGTGCGCACACACACAGACACACAGACACACACACACACAGAATCACACACACAGAATCACCCGCACACACGCATGTACGCACGCGCGCACGCGCACACACACACACACGCACAGACACACGCGCACGCACACACACACACACACACACACACACACACACACACACACACACACACACACACACACACACACACACACACACACACACACACACACACACACCAGGGGAGCGAATCGCACTTGCATGAACTATTCATGGGACGATTGAGCTCCCTTATAAGTGTGATTCGCTCCCCTGGTATTGCTGAAGTAGACAACTAAGAAGAGTTCAGTTTTTGAGTGTGTGTGTTTTTTTAGGTTTTTTTTAGATTGACTTTAGAGAAAATAACGAAAATCACACTGTAACGAATTTTAAAATCACATTATCACGAATGGGTACAGAAAATAAAACCCGAACCTTTTTGGTGGAGGCTAAGCAACAAAGAGAAGAAAACGACAGTTCAACCCCCCTACTGTGACGCGTGGCAAATGATCAGTGGAAATATCGTTTGAACTAATGCATTAATTAAAAACCCGAGAGCATAATTATCTTACATGCAATAATTACTTATATTGTTCGTTCGTCCGTCCTGAGGGATGATGACCATGCTTCAACAGTTCGTCCTTGTGGAAATCTAGGATGCTGGATGAGTTCGCATAGTTATGGCTAGAGAGGCCAATGCGAGCCAGGAAGGATCTCTGACAGTGAGGACAGGAGAAAGAGTTGGGGGGATCTGTCGGGGTTGCAGAGCTGCGAGTGTTTAGGCGGATCTTGCGTGCCTCACGCTTTGCCTGCGATGTCTCGATACGGTGCGCCTCGAAGTTGGTGGCTCCCTTTGTTACTGCACCACGCCATGCTGGTCTGTTCTGTGCCAGGGAAATTTCCCATGAGGAGACATTGATGTTGAAGTTGCACAGTTGTGCCTAGGGACACCTTTGAGGGTGTCCCTAAATCCTCAACGAATTGGTCTACCAAGACTCCGTGCACCAGTCTTCAGCTCTCCATAGAAGACACGTTTTGGTAGTCAATATTATGATCATAATTCTAATGCACATTCGAATGTGGCCTAGACAGGCTTCTTTTAATTAGCAACCTACATTCAAACCTATGCAACCGTGTATAAAACTTAGGCGCAAGTATATACTTCGAATTTGAAGCGCAAAACTGCGCTTACGCAAAACACATTCGCATTACACCCGTATATTCACTTATTCCGGACACACTTTGCTACTGCACCACGCCAGAGAGAGATGCCAGAGAGAGGAGACATTGATGAGAAGAGAGAGAGAGGGTGTACCTAAATCTCAAGTCTACCAAGACTCCGTGCACCAGTCTTCAGCTCTCCATAGAAGACACGAGAGATATTAGATAATAGACAGAGACAGAGCCTACCAAAGGACTATGAGAGTATATACTTATTTGCGCATGCGAGCAGACTCGACACGAGACACAGAGAGAGAGAGAGAGAGAGAGAGAGAGAGAGAGAGAGAGAGAGAGAGAGAGAGAGAGAGAGAGAGAGAGAGAGAGAGAGAGAGAGAGAGAGAGAGAGAGAGAGAGAGAGAGAGAGAGAGAGAGAGAGAGAGAGAGAGAGAGAGAGAGAGAGAGAGAGAGAGAGAGAGAGAGAGAGAGAGAGAGAGAGAGAGAGAGAGAGAGAGAGAGAGAGAGAGAGAGAGAGAGAGAGATCGTTTCTTCCCATTGTCAACACAGCAATCAGATTTTTGTCTTTGGTACCCAGACTTTATCTCCTCCTAGCTAGGATGAAAGAGAGGGGAGGGGGGGGGGGGGACAATAAAGTATGACCAAATATTACGGTACTACAGTGTATAATTATACATGTACACTGTGCAGCACAATACATTACCACGAAAAAAGCTAGCCAGCTCTCCAAAAAGCGTCCCTGAATGATTGCACATAATAATTAAAAACGTTCAGCAAAATCCGACCACGAGCAAACCTTTTATTTGCTTAGTCACGCTAAGACGAAGACGCAGGCCTACGATATGATAAGAATGAAATAGTGAGGCCTTGAGAGGAGATAACAACATTGAACAAAGGGTGAATTAGAGAGTATTCACCCTTTGTTCAATTTTGTTATCTCCTCTCTTAGCCTCACTATTTCATTCTTTGATTAAACCAAACTTCCTTTCGAGGCTTACCAGTTTGTTCTGTGTTGTGTGTTGTTTATGTGAGGGGAGGAGGGAGGGGAGGAGGGGGGCTGGGGGGAGGGGGGTCTGGAGGGGGGAGGGGTGGGATGGTCCGGTGTGTGTGTGGGGGTGTTCAGGGGGGTGGGCTGGAGGGGGCCACAGTTCTCAACCGATCGACACCAAATTTGGTATCAAGCATCCTTAGCAACCTCCGCCAAGGCGTCGTGGGGAGGGGGGGGGGGGGGACCACACGCAGCTCCACACGCACTTGCGGTTAGTAAATCCGAGCTGTTCGGGTTTGTTTCCTTTTTTTTGTTTGTTTATTTGTTCTTTTCTGTCTGTCCTAAGGATCTCCCGAACCGCTTGACCGAATCGCTTCAAAGTTTGTGTGGTGGTGTGTCCCCATGAGAGGAAGGCATCTGTGCAAAACGTTTTGCCGTCCTGACCTTGACGTTGGTGTATGACCTTGAAAACCGAAAATCGTTAAGGGGCCATAACTTCCACACCGCAGGTCCTAGAGTCTTGAAACTTGGCATGGATGTACTTTCGCTTATGGCCGTTCTGATGATGGCGTACCAATGAAGGTCAAGGTCAAGGTCAGGGAGATCGGTATGCCTTGAAAGTGGTAGGGGTTTAATGATTGGGTTTTACTGTCCCACGCATATCTCCCGAACTGCTTTACCGAATCGTTTCCAGTTTTGTGTGGTGGCGTGTCACCATGAGAGAAGGCATCCGCGCATAAATTATCGCCGTCATGACCTTCACCTTGGCGTATGACCTTGAAAACCGAAAATCTTTAAGGGGCTATAACGTCCACACCGTTGGTCTTAGGGACTTCAAACTTGGCATGTAGGTACTTTGGCTTATGGTTGTTCTGATGATTGCATACCGATCAAGGTCAAGGTCAAGGTCATGGAGATCGGTAGGCCTTGAAAGTGGTAGGGGTCAAAAAATTGTATTTTCAGCCACAAAAGTAAAAATATAATATTTTGCGGACCCGGCGAAACCGGTACTGGTACTTGGCGTTACCTGTACAAGGCGTTACCGGTACTAGGCGTTACCGGTACGGGGCGTTGCGCTAGTAATTATATATTTGGTATTATGTCGTAGGACAACGCCATATATAGGCCTACTGCTCCATATTTGCTTTGCATCACTTTTGTTTCAAGAGTCGTCGAAAATTATTGAATTATTTACGAAAGTGCTTATTTGATATTGACACCGAAAAAGGTGGAACCACTCATTGTCACCATCTTAATTGACCAAATACTCTGTCCAACTTAATCAGCAAAATGCGATTATATAGCTCCAAACTCATCCCTTATAGAAATTAATGAATAAATTGTTCAAAAAATATTTTATTATGTTTCTCAAAACAAAACAAAAAGAATTGATATTGTATTTGGCATAGGGTACTTTATTTTCACAGAGGCGTCTCTGTAAAATTCGGGTTGCTCCCACATGGAGAGCGCGTCGCAGCCAGAGGCGCGCCATCCATTTTTTTTAAATTTACATGCGATTTTTGTGTGACTGATGAGGAAGGAAATGGGGGTAGGGTGACCAAAATGACAACTTTTTCGTTTCCACTGGGGTTGCAGTGGGCACACGGAACCCCGGTTTATCGTCTCATCCGAAAGACTTAGTGTATCAAACCTATGACTGTAATAAAAGGTATATTATATTATAGTATGTGTGCTCAGACCATAGTGCCTAGTGCAGAATGAGAGGAAAAATCCCCTGTACCCAGGTTCGAATTCGGGTTTACTGTGCACGAGGCGAAAGCGTTACCTCTGTGCCACTCTACAAAAGGATGCAAGGTAAGTGAGTAGCAGCCTCTGTCACAGAGCTGATTCCTTTCCACACGCTCTGACTTTCAAGGTAAAGGAATAAACTCAGTATCGCAGACACCTCGGTAATCCGGACAGTGTTACTCAGTCTCTTCTCTTCTTATTCATGATACTAGAAAGAGTCTTCAGTATTGCAGACACCTCGGTAATCCGGACAGTGTTACTCACTCACTTCTCTTCTTATTCATGATACTAGAAAGAGTCTTCAGTATCGCAGACACCTCGGTAATCCGGACAGTGTTACTCACTCACTTCTCTTCTTATTCATGATACTAGAAAGAGTCTTCAGTATCGCAGACACCTCGGTAATCCGGACAGTTTTACTCACTCACTTCTCTTCTTATTCATGATACTAGAAAGAGTCTTCAGTATCGCAGACACCTCGGTAATCCGGACAGTGTTACTCACTCACTTCTCTTCTTATTCATGATACTAGAAAGAGTCTTCAGTATCGCAGACACCTCGGTAATCCGGACAGTGTTACTCACTCACTTCTCTTCTTATTCATTGCTAAAAGAGTCTTCAGTATCGCAGACACCTCGGTAATCCGGACAGTGTTACTCACTCACTTCCCTTCTTATTCATGATACTAGAAAGAGTCTTCAGTATCGCAGACACCTCGGTAATCCGGACAGTGTTACTCACTCACTTCTCTTCTTATTCATGATACTAGAAAGAGTCTTCAGTATCGCAGACACCTCGGTAATCCGGACAGTGTTACTCACTCACTTCCCTTCTTATTCATGATACTAGAAAGAGTCTTCAGTATCGCAGACACCTCGGTAATCCGGACAGTGTTACTCACTCACTTCTCTTCTTATTCATTGCTAAAAGAGTCTTCAGTATCGCAAAGTTACTCAGTCACTTCTCTTCTTATTCATTACTAGAAAGAGTCTTCAGTATCGCAGACACCTCGGTAATCCGGACAGTGTTACTCACTCACTTCTCTTCTTATTCATGATACTAGAAAGAGTCTTCAGTATCGCAGACACCTCGGTAATCCGGACAGTGTTACTCACTCACTTCCCTTCTTATTCATGATACTAGAAAGAGTCTTCAGTATCGCAGACACCTCGGTAATCCGGACAGTTTTACTCAGTCACTTCTATTCTTATTCATGATACTAGAAAGAGTCTTCAGTATCGCAGACACCTCGGTAATCCGGACAGTGTTACTCACTCACTTCCCTTCTTATTCATGATACTAGAAAGAGTCTTCAGTATCGCAGACACCTCGGTAATCCGGACAGTTTTACTCAGTCACTTCTCTTCTTATTCATGACTAAAAGAGTCTTCAGTATCGCAGACACCTCGGTAAGCCGGACAGTGTTACTCACTCACTTCTCTTCTTATTCATGATACTAGAAAGAGTCTTCAGTATAGCGACCACCTCGCAGTTACGGGCAGCTTTGGCCAGTCTGTAGGGTGGTCGCGATAATACTGAGGTTCCACTGTATACTTGCTGCGAACTAAAAAAAATAAAACCTCCTTTCTTAACATCCTTTATTGATGAACAGAAGAAAAACAACAACCAACAAATATCCTGTCCATACATTAATGGGATTGTTGTTAGAAGGTACACGAGATGTAAATAATTGTTATTGTTGTTTCTTTTGAAAATAAAACATTTAAACCAGATGTACACAAAGAGACGAGATATATGGAATACACAAACATTAGACCCAAATAAAATACTGTGGGTATAGACCCATCCTTTAACCACCCTCCTTTCTAGCTCATCCTCTTCTCCCGCTGTTTTCACATTCCTTCTTTCCATTCCTGTGACCACTCAATTCCCACTTTCTAAAAAACCAACGAACTTCAAGACATGCTTTCCTTATTCCCTCTTTCCACTCCCATGAGCACTCAATTCCCACTTTCTAAAAAAACAAGGAACTTCAAGACATACTTTCCTTATTCCCTCTTTCCATTCCCATGAGCACTCAATTCCCACTTTCTAAAAAAACAAGGAACTTCAAGACATACTTTCCTTATTCCCTCTTTCCACTCCCATGACCACTCAATTCCCACTTTCTCACACAAAACACCCTTCAAGACATACTTTCCTTATTCCCTCTTTCCATTCCCATGACCACTCAATTCCCACTTTCTCACACAAAACACCCTTCAA
>CM065683.1:60141790-60144290 GCA_017654935.2 Phymorhynchus buccinoides | reverse complement strand
GACCCTGACGGATGAGTTTTTGCCCAAAAAACCCACATCGAGATCACCATGAAAACACTATTTACAGAGATCGCAACACTCACTTTGCTCTGGTTTCCTAGAAATCAAACCGTCAAATCGACGATTCATCCTTGGCGGAGGTGTTGGAAGTCAAATTCTTTCACTGAAAGGGAAGGCGTGTGACGTCTCTTTTGTAATGGCGACCAAATTGTTTGCACGATTTGTTCGCAATACAAGCCTTTTTATTTATCTTTTTTTAAATTTTATGCAGTTTATCTAAAAGAGTTTCGCTCACAACAAAGGAAATAGCTTCTTCTTCTTTTTTTTTACTGCACCACAAAAAAGAAAAAGCTTGAACCACAATGGGTTTGGCCCCCACCCATCCCACCAAAATGGCTTCTCTCTCCTGCATCTTCGCCAAGGAGGACTCGCCGTTTTGACGGTTTGATTTCTAGGAACCCAGAGCAAAGTGAGTGTTCCGATTCTTGAAAAGGCTGTCTTTCTGGTGCTCTCGACGTGTTCCTTGCAAACACTCATCCGTCAGGGTCCACCTTTAAGCTTAAACGCTTTAATGCAGAGAAGCCATGATGAATCCAGTTTCAAGACCACAATCCTCGTCCAACGACCAAGACGGAAACCATGTCTGCATTCCCGTGATTAACATCAGTCAAGCAGGTGATGCTTTGCTGTGGCCCGGGGCTTCTTATTCCTCAAGCCAATAGCCTAACGTGCAACAGACACACAGAAATGACTCATTCTGGTGCTATGGTAATCTAAGGTAATAGTCACGAAGAGAGCGACTTGGGTTAAAGCTTGGAGAGGAAGGAAAAAACACAACAGAAGAGTGATGTATGTCATAAAGCAGTTAAGGTTGAAGCACACACACACACGCACGCACACGCACACGCACACACACACACACACACGCACACACACACGCACACGCACACGCACGCACGCACGCACACGCACACACACACACACACACACACACACACACACACACACACACACACACACACACACACACACACACACACACACGCACACACACACGCATACAAAACCAACAGCAACAATAAAACTCTTTTTTTTAAAGTTTACGAGTTGCAAATACAATATGAAGAGGCAAGATCCGTCTTAGTCAAAGAAGAATGAAAGGGCAGGCCTAAATACCCAAATCTAATTCATTTCACTAGCAGTACAGCCGCAATGACAGATAATGAAGATACTGACACATGTAAACTAGATACAGAAACATTGTAAACATCTAAGAGTCAAAGATATGACAGAGAGGATTAATATCTTTGCACAATACACGCACACACAAAAAAGAATATCCACAAACTGTTAAAACCCTTTCACCGCCAATGTCGCATTTTAGCACCACAATGGTTTAACACCCATGTCACTAAAAGGCATCAAATCAGGACCTGTTATCCAAAGACCCTATTTTCGTAATTTTTGGGAGGTAAGGATAGCCCTAATGCTATACATGTCACGGAGGAATTCGCAATATTACAGATATTTTATTTAATCTACCCAGTTAAGCTTAATGGTATTTTTTGGCTGAAGAATGTCTGGCTGTGAAAGGGTTTTAAACCACCTTCATTCACTAAACCTTGTACTACGGGCGCTCTTTCGAGGACCCAGGCCCGTAGAACTGGCCGTAGTCAGTCTACCACCAATCTGAATTCTCAACAACTAAAAACGTCGTAAGAAAGAACATAGAAAGAATAACATGAATTAAAAAGAACGAACGAAGGAAGGAAGGAAAGAAGGATAGAAAAGGAAATGAAACACGAAACAAATCCTCTCCAAAAGCCGCAAGAGGTTTTGATGTCACGACCAAAAACAGTTCTAAGCTCAAGCGGACAACATTACTGGCCGAGGTTAAGATCATTTTCCCCCCTAACAAATTGTTATTCCCCAAATGACGGACGCAGACCTCAATTGTGACCCAGCACCACGAAAGGGACATTAAGTCGCTGGTCTAATTTCTCACAACAGGCTTGCAAAGTCAACTCTCATTTTTGTCAATTTTGAGTTATGGGTATTTTGTGTTCTCTGACATCTTATATTTCAGATTTATAAAGAATAACCTTTAATATGTTCTCTAAATTGTCTTATAAGTGCTTTCAAAATGAGTAGGTCGTTGCATTTTCTACAGCTAGGCTAGGGTTTAGACTGTTTTCTCAAAATGGCTGACACTCACCCTTCTAACTTTAAATGCTCATAACTATGGACCGGAAAAAGATACAAGAATGATTCTTGTATCATTAGAAAGAAAATTGTCTGAAGTGTTCAAATGTATAATGTTCTCAGAATGATCAGTTAGACACTTAATGTCCCTTTCGTGGTGCTGGGTCATAATTGATTGAAGTGCATAGACGTCATTGCTGGACTGTCTTCTTCTTCTTCTTCTTCTTCTTCTTCTGCGTTCCCAGGCCATAAGGCCACAAGGCCACAATGGGTACGTATGAGATCGTTTTCCAATTTC
>CM065683.1:60131790-60136790 GCA_017654935.2 Phymorhynchus buccinoides | reverse complement strand
AGTGCCTGCAGCTGTGACGCACACATCCGCTCCGCCTCTTCTTCTGACGTCAGCATGACGTCAGGCTGGAACAGGAGAGCCCCGATTCTATCAAACAAAGAAAAGCAAAAAACAAAACAAAAACGGATTGGTACGTGTTGGCTTCCTTGTGGACAAACTCGTCAAGATTATGTTTGAGTTTTTTTTAATGAATAAAAAAAGAGGCCTGCCCATGTTTCAATCTAGAATCAGAAACATTCTTAATATCACCCAAAAGCCTGAATATTATACAAAGAGTTCGCACCCCGCAGCTGACTGAAGCCAGTGGTTTTTTTTTACTCCCACCCTTTCACCTACGTTACAGATGGGGATCATTGTGAACTCACTCACTGACTACAACGACACTAAGTAAAAAAAACCAAGTTGGCTTCATTCTTTGCAAGGTTTGTAGGCTGCGAAGTAAGCACTCTTTGTGACATTTAGGCTTTTTGATGCCACTAACTACAACACACAAGCTGAAACAATACGAACAGTGATCAGATACAACGGTGCTCTCCTATTTCCCTTCAATCGTCACCTGACCCACCATTCGACGCCTTAACCCTTTCACCGCCAGCCATCCTTGAGCCAAAAACTTCCATTAAAGCTACTTGGCTACAGAAAAGATTTTGTCTGCAATAGTGTTGGATTTCTCTGTGACACATTTAGAATGGGGTCAATCCTTACTGCCTAAATTTAGGAACACAATATCATTGAATAACAGACCCTGATTTCAAGAGTTTTAATATGGTTGTTAAATCATTGTGGTGCAAAAATGCGACATTGGCGGTGAAAGGGTTAAACCAGAGAAAATTAAAGAAAAAATCATTGTACAAATCATGACATGAAAAAGACAGCTGATAGAGCCAATCTGGCAAAAATGGTCTGGGGATATGTCTCTTGACTGTGCTAGAGCAAAAAAACAGCATATTACAGTTATTCCTCTTCATCTGATGACGTCATCAGTAATGCCATCAAGTCAGTGCGTGATACGTTATGTGGCAGTCAAGGGGTCTAAAGCTAAATACGAGAAGGAAGAAAGTCTGAAATCACAACATTTGTGTTGCGCACGTGCTGTGCTGTTCAAAAACAAGTTGCTCTGTTTTATATAATGAAATGTTAATCATATCAAAGTGGTGCTTAATTGTGTGGAAATGGCACCTAAGTTAGATAGGAAAATAACACAGATTATGACCAGATACGTGGGTTGCTTTGCCAAACCATGGACTTTTGAAATGCATTCGACATACCATTTATTGGGGGCAGTTAGTGAGTGTTGTTGTTGTTGTCGTACCCTGGCTAAAAGACTCCAGGGATCATCCGAACAACTGAAGCACTTGAACACTATGGTACAAATGCATCAGGTAGGGATGAGAACGTTACGCGTGTCACCGTTTTTGATTACCACACCACCTCGGCAGCCACACACACTCCGACTTCGGGGGGGTAGGGGGTGGAGACTGATGATGTTATGCTAGAAGCTTGGCATGGCTTTAAGATCATTCCTGCATAACTATGCAGAGCATAGCAACATTTTGATGTAGCCTTGGTGTTCTAGCCTATGTCAATTGGTCTAGCATAGCCTTAACCCTTTCACCGCCAATGTCGCATTTTAGCACCACAATGGTTTAACACCCATGTCACTAAAAAGCATCAAATCAGGGCCTGTTATCTGAATACCATATTTTCTTAATTTTAGGAGGTAAGGATAGGCCTAATGTTATACATGTTACAGAAGAATTTGCAATATTGCAGATATTTGTTTGACTCTACCCAGGTAAGTTTAATGGCATTTTTTGGCTGGCAAAAAATGGCTGGCGGCGAAAGGGTTAAACCAAGGTGAATAGTGAGCGCAACATTGTTTAGGCATTCATTTTGAATGTTATGAGGGTCTTCATTGCATGTCCCCAACGAACGGTATGTTCTAGTTGGATGTATTTCAAAAGTCCATGATTTGGCAAAACATCCCTGTATTTGATTGCTAGGTAAACAAGCCTGGTGATAATATCAACAGGAGAAAATGGAGATGTATGAGCAAAACTACACATTTGATAATGACGTGTGCTCATTTTTTGTTGTTGCCTTATTTAGCTGACATTTCCACGACATTAATTGAACCACCATTTCAATATGACTCAATATCGAAAATAGAGCGAAGAGAACTGTTGGTCTTTGCCTCTTTTTTTTTAACAGTATCATATAATTATAACAAAACAGAAAATTACTTTTAAAACAAAAACAACAGTAACAACAAAACAAAACAAAACAGAACTATTTGAAGACAAGGGGCAAAAAGCTCATTCCAAAGAATTAGGCCCAGTTGACGCATTCTTTGCACGAGACAGAGGAAAATGAGGATAATGCAGTTTTTCTTGATGTTTTACAGCGTCTGTCTGCTCCCTGAATTTTGTCCAACTTCCTTGGTTTTTCTTCCTGATGCAATCTTTTTTTTTAAAGTGGAACATTATCCAAGCGACATGTATACGAATGTGTCGTGTCCGATAATGACTTCCAGATAACATAGAGGACAGCGGCTGTTCTGGAAGACTAGCCTATAATCGGTTTATAGGGGAAGACGGGGTAAAAAGCCCATGGGCGGGTAAGAAGCCCGTGCCAATTATCTCATGAAATAAAGACAATTTTAGTCAAAGTTGCCCATGAGACGAATGCTAAACATTAACACTCGTCTCATGGGCAAAATGTGACTGAAATTGTCTTTGTTTCGTGAGATAATTGGCATGGACTGCTTACCCTGTCTGACCCTAGTGCAGATGCCTTGCCTAAGAGAGTACATCCCCACTCTCTTTAGTCAAACGTACTGGAGGACACAGGCGTTGGGAAGGTTCCCGAAGGCCAACTAAGCCTTTCGGCTGCAGCACTAGAGAACCAATGCAGATTCATCCTCCTAGTTTGAAAGTCACAGTGTTTCGTGTGGTTCAAAACGATTAGAAGTACATGCAGGCACGCACGCACGCACGCACGCACATACACACACACGCGCGCGCACGCACGCACGACCGCCCGCACGCACGCACGCACGCACGCACGCACGCACGCACGCACACACACACACACACACACACACACACACACACACACACACACACACACACACACACAAATACACACACACACCTACACACACACACACACACACACAACACACACACACACACACACACACACACACACACACACACACACACACACACACACACACACACACACGCACAAACACACACGCACACACACACACACACACACACACACACACACACACACACACACACACACACACACACACACACACACACACACACACACACACACACACACACACACACACACACACACACACACACACACACACACACACACACACACACACACACATCCTCGCAGCTTTCCCCACTCCCGACACTGGCTGCAGTAATTAATGAGCATTGTATTAATTCATTAAAATGTTTTTTACATTGTTTATAGTCCCATCAACGGAAAATATGCAGATCCACCCCTCACCCCCCATCCCTCCTCATCCATTTCAATTAAAAATAAGCATTCAATGACAGTAGAAGATAAAGGCAAGGCGGAAAGAACGCAATGAACCCAGACTGTGACAGGGGGTGTTGATCTGCATCTTTACCCCGTCAACAGCACTGATGGTCTTCTCAGGACTGTCACCACAGTAAACAGATATCAAACACGCCAACAACAACACACCCTACACATATTATTCACAGTGGAGCCTCCCTCAGAAGACCATATTATTTGGGATGATGTTTGAAGGTCTCCCGTTATAAGACTCCCTCCCACGTAGGACCTACTTCTCTGAGACATTGCCCTTCTTTGTAAGTATTACAATTATCTCCCTTATAAGACCCCTCCCTTAATAGACCATATTATTTTGGATGAGTTTTGGGTCTTATAAGGGAGATAATTGCAATACTTACAAAGAAGGGCAATGTCTCAGAGAAGTAGGTCTTACGTGGGAGGGGGAGTCTTATTATAATGGGAGGTCTTATAAGGGGAAGTTCCTCGGCACTACACAAACAATAGCGAACACTGACCGGCACAGAGCCCGGCGAACGGAGGGCCTGCCGGCTGGATCGTCCAGAACCAGAGACCGGAGCACGGACGCCAGACCCGGGCACAATAAGGGGCTCTGCAACAGAGGCACGGCACTGTCCAGGTAGTGGGGCTGCTGCGCCGTGGACATCGGGAACCCCTCTTCGCTGCTTCTGCTGCTATAGTGGCTGCTGCTGTTGCAGGAGGGGGTCTTGCTGTCCGGGGCTCGGTCGTCATCGTCCTCGTCCTTGTCCTTGTCCGGGATGTGGGTCCTACCCCTAGCACTGTGCTGAAGCAGGTGGTAGAACATCCGCGCCACGGCGAAGCTGTCCGCCTGGCTGTAGATGCTTTTGAGCGTGATCTGCGGATCGGGGGAAACATTGTTAGTTAATTACAGGGATCAATCTTGTCATGGGACATCATGCGTAATGTATTAATGTATTAGGCACTTTATAGTCACAGAGTCATCTCTGTGAAATTCGGGTTGCTCCCCACCTGGAGAGCACGTCGCAGCCAGAGGTGCGCTACCCTTTTTTTCTTTTTGCATGCGATTTTTGTGTAACTGATGAGGGAAAAAAATGGGGTGGGGGTGGAAATGTTGACTAAATGATAACTTTTTTGTTGCCATTGGGATTAATGTGTGCTAAGTGCATGGGCACACGGGACCTCGGTTTATCGTCTCATCCGAAAGACTCCACGTTCAGACCGTAAGGCCTAGTGAAAAGTGAGAGGAAAAATCCCCTGAACCCAGGTTCGAACTCGGGTTTACTTGACACGAGGCGAACGGGTTACCTCTGTGCCACTGTACATCCAATCTAATGACATAGCACAGCCGAACATACTCACCAGAGTTATGAACAGAAGGAAGACAGTATACAACATGTTGGGAACTTCTTTCGGTGTTTCAGTATTTCCGT
>CM065683.1:60119290-60126790 GCA_017654935.2 Phymorhynchus buccinoides | reverse complement strand
CTCCTTAATGTGCACACCAAAAGCACACGATGGACAGTCCAGAGAAGGAAACTCCACCAAACAAAGCAAGCAGCCAACCAAACAAAGCAAGCAGCCAACCAAACACACACCAAGCAGCCAACCAAACACACACCAAGCAGCCAACTAAACACACACCAAGCAGCCAACCCAACAACACCAAGCACAACCCAACACAGCCAAGCAGCCAACCCAACACACGCCAAGCAGCCAACCCAACACACGCCAAGCAGCCAACCCAACACACGCCAAGCAGACAACCCAACACACGCCAAGCAGACAACCCAACACACGCCAAGCAGCCAACCCAACACACGCCAAGCAGCCAACCCAACACACGCCAAGCAGCCAACCCAACACACGTCAAGCAGCCAACCCAACACACGCCAAGCAGCCAACCCAACACACACCAAGCAGCCAACCCAACACACACCAAGCAGCCAACCCAACACACGCCAAGCAGCCAACCCAACACACGCCAAGCAGCCAACCCAACACACGCCAAGCAGCCAACCCAACACACGCCAAGCAGCCAACCCAACACACGCCAAGCAGCCAACCCAACACACGCCAAGCAGCCAATCCAACACACACCAAGCAGCCAACCCAACACACGCCAAGCAGCCAATCCAACACACACCAAGCAGCCAACCCAACACACACCAAGCAGCCAACCCAACACACACCAAGCAGCCAACCCAACACACACCAAGCAGACAACCCAACACACGCCAAGCAGACAACCCAACACACGCCAAGCAGCCAACACTCACAGGCCAAGCAGCCAACACTCACAGGCCAAGCAGCCAACACTCACAGGCCAAGCAGCCAACACTCACAGGCCAAGCAGCCAACACTCACAGGCCAAGCAGCCAACACTCACAGGCCAAGCAGCGAACACTCACAGGCCAAGCAGCCAACACTCACAGGCTAAGCAGCCAACACTCACAGGCCAAGCAGCCAACACTCACAGGCCAAGCAGCCAACACTCACAGGCCAAGCAGCCAACACTCACAGGCCAAGCAGCCAACAGTCACACGCCAAGCAGCCAACACTCACAGGCCAAGCAGCCAACACTCACACGCCAAGCAGCCAACACTCACAGGCCAAGCAGCCAACACTCACAGGCCAAGCAGCGAACACTCACAGGCCAAGCAGCCAACACTCACAGGCTAAGCAGCCAACACTCACAGGCCAAGCAGCCAACACTCACAGGCCAAGCAGCCAACACTCACAGGCCAAGCAGCCAACACTCACAGGCCAAGCAGCCAACACTCACACGCCAAGCAGCCAACACTCACAGGCCAAGCAGCCAACACTCACACGCCAAGCAGCCAACACTCACAGGCCAAGCAGCCAACACTCACAGGCTGGGCCAGGCTGCTGGGGTCCGTCCTGCTCCAGCGGCACAGCTCGGGGGCCCAGGCGTGCGGGTTGCCAGCCGTCACCTGGGAGGCCTCGGTGAAAGGAGCCAAGGCCTGGTGTCCTCCAGAACCCCTAGAGGCCCCCCGCAAGGTGCATGCCATGTCCGAGTCACCCAGCACAGGCCGGAGACGCCAGTCGAGGAACACGTTGTCTGCCTTGATGTCCCGGTGAACCGCGTCATGCTGTTGAAGGTAGTCCACGGCCGACAGCAATTGATAGACCAGCTGCAAGAAGAATCGCTGCTGCTGCTGCTGTTCACGCCGCGGAGTCTGCAGCTCGCCGCATGCCTCAAGCCATACATCTTCCCGCGTCTCTGATTTCACGATACCGTTGGCTATAGTCGGGTGAGAAGCGGTGGTGTTGTCCTGGCCGAGCTCTGTCCTCATCTGCCTGTTGACGTTCTTCTTCTTCTTCTTCTCCTTGTCCCAGAAGCTGTCCATGAAGGTCTGAAGGGTAAGAGGGTGGTGATCCAGGACGAGGAAGGTGGTCCTGCGGCCAGGCATGTCCACGGGCGCATCCAGCGTGGCGGGCATCGGGAAGGGGTGGAGGTAGTGCGCAAAGGGGCCCGTGTCGCCCTGGTAGTGGTGGCGCACGCGCACGATGTTGGGGTGACCGTGCGGGAGGAGCGGGTCGGCGGTGAAGTGGACATTGCCGAAGACGAGCAGGTGATGGGCGTCGTCCAGGATGAGGCCCTGATTGTGACTCTGACTGCGGCCCTCCACTGGCAGGGTGGTCAGCATCTGACAGCAAGGCCACCACTCCCAAACATAAGACATCATCAACACGCAGACAGGCAGGCAGGCACACAGAGACACGGGAAACACGTGCAGAGAGAGCGAGACAGGCAAAGACACAGATTGCAGACAGACACCACCACACGGATACATAGACGAAGGTGCCACATCCCATAGCATAAAAAGAAACACGTATACATACACAAACACGGACAAAAACACACAGACACAGACAGACACAGACACAGGCACAGACAGACACAGGCACACACACACACACACACGCACGCGCGCACACACATACACCACACACACACCACACGCACGCACACGCGCACACGCACACGCACACGCACGCACACGCACGCACACGCACGCACACGCACGCGCGCACACGCACGCGCACACGCACGCGCACGCACGCGCACGCACGCGCACGCACGCGCACGCACGCACGCACGCACACGCACACGCACACGCACACGCACACACACACACGCACACACACACACACACACACACACACACACACACACGCACGCACGCACGCACACACGCACACACAAATAAAAACACACACAAAAAACATTTTATTGATTGTTCGGTTTTTGTTTGTGGTAACAATAACAACAACCACAAAAAAAAGTTAGCACACACATATTTAATGCGCGCTGCGTTTTTTAGTTATCACTGAAAGGCAAAGAACTGATACAGAAGACATTACTATAATGAGAGAGAGAGGGGGGGGGGGGGCCGGAGGGAGGGGGATACATATAGCGAGATGATATGGGGGTGGTGTTAGGCTACATGTATAAAGATAGATAAAGACATATATAAGAGCAATACAAATAGAAAACAATATGGCACATAGGAAGATAGACAGGCAGAAAGACAGACGAAAGGAAACATAGACAACACACGGAATCAATAGCCTCAATTACCTGAAACAGTAACGCAACTAGCACAAAGAAAGAAGGGGGAAAAACCCAGAAGTATTTAACAAAAAAAACAAAAAACAAAAAGTTCCGTAACTGAACTTTATAAATTGTTATTATTACGTTATTGTTATTTTATCAGTGTCATATAAAACCTTGTATTGGTTTTAAAGGACAATAAACTTTGATTCTGATTCTGATTCTGATTCTAGACAAAGATGAAGAAAGAAGTAGACAAACAGACACACACTGGAAGAAAAACACGCACATATCACAAACACACAAGTACAGAGACAGAGTAAGAGAAAGTCATTCACTTACAGACATGGACTAATGAAAAACGGACACCTAAGCAGACCATTTTTGGTCAGTAGAAGAGAAGCACATGCAATCAGGTGAAAATAGAAATTAGGTTTTACCTTCAGAATGTACTTCTGCCCCTGGTGCATGATAATAAACTCCAGAGAGCGGGCTCCCCAGTGCTGTCCGCCAGGCCCGCGGTTGACAGGCCTCGGCTCCAGCAGCTGGAACTCTCTGCCCATTCTCCACTCCCGCCCATCCACGTCCAGCTTTCCCTTGTCTGCAGAGTCTGAGAACAGCCTGGAGACCGCTGCCCGAAGACGACGCTTCTCGGCACTGTCAGGCACCCCAGGACCTCCCAAGGTCCTACACAGCGGAGAGAGGGAGCGCGAAGACCTTGACATCGTTGCTCCTTCGTGGCTTGCTCTGTGTCGGTCTGCCCCTGAAATGTCGTCGGCCTGCGCTATTGGGGCGGTGTGTGTTACAGTTGACGGCTGGGTCCAGAACTGACCACAAACGGAAGTCAGCGTCGAAATAGCGAAAGGATGTGAGTCAGCCTCTGATGCTATAGTTTTCACTTCAGCCCTGGAATCCAGGTTGTCTGCTGGCGTGAGAGGTTGAACACAGGCAGCTACTCTATCCCCTGCGGGAACAGAACATCCTGCAGCAGGATTGGACGATAACTGCTGGATCAGCTGGGCGACCTTGCCTTTCAGGGCGGTGATCTCCAGGTCCTTGCTGGCTAGGACTCCTTTCAGGGCGTCCTGTTGGCTTAGGAGCAGCTGTTGAAGACTAGCGTTCATTCGTTCAAGATCGCTGACCCTAGCGGTCAGTTCAAACACCTGAGAGTCTTGTTGTGTAGACATGAGGTTCGAGTTCGCTTGACGGTCTGCTAAAACTTGTTGTAGACATTCATTCTGTTTCTCTAAATCGTGCGCTCTGTTCTTCAGTTGGGATATCTCTGAAACTTTGGCAGACAGCTTGTCTCTGGACTCGTTTTGTTGTTCAGATACTAGTTGTTGTAGTTGTGAGTTCTCGGCTCTTAGGGAGGGAACCAGCCTTTCCAACTCCGACGCGTGACGCTCTTTGCTGCTTAAAGCGTCTCTAAGCTTGACCACTTCTAGCTGCAGAGAATCAGCGAACACAGTGAGGTCTTCGTGCTTCAAGAACCCGTGGGAGGGAGGGGCCACGTGAGGAGGGTGGATGTCTTTTTCATAAGGAAGCGTTTTCTTCACTCCGTTCAGTTTGTCGTGCCCATTCTGATACCTCCATGCGAAGTTGGTGGACGATTGTGAGCAATGTCTCTCACCATTCACACCACTGCCAGCCCCATGGTAGCCTTCATCCGCGGAGCTACTCAGCTGGTTCAGCATGACATTATTGCCAGGATGAGGAGCGTGATGCCAAAGGTCACCACCAGCCTCGTGAGCGTGTCTGAGATTGTGCGTGAATTCCGCACCCTGCACCCTGTTCCATTCCGCACATTCCTCATAGTGTTCCTGAGGATCATTACGCGCGTGCACCGGCTGAAGTCTTTCCCCAGAACCGGCGGCGGTAAGACCAGGCATTCCCCTTAAAGCTGAGATACCCGTAGCCTGGTCCAACCCCATGTCGCTCCTAGTCCAAGGCGAGCAGGGGCCCTGAAATACGTCAGAGGGCGCCATGCCGGCTGTAGCCGGAGAGAGGTCGTTGACGAGCAGAGGATAGGTGTGGGGTCGTGAGGGGTCTGCGGGGAGGGCGGGGAGGGTGGGGTCGGGGAAATTGGGGAAAGACTGGTACCTGGGCCAGGACTGGACAGGGCTGGACAAAAGGGGCTCTTCTAAGGGGCAGGGCTGTTTGCTGGACCCTTCCGACGTAGGCAGGGAGTTGAACGGATGGAAGCCTGTAACAACAGTTCACATAGAACACGTGAGTGACACTCACACGACTGACCCGTCAACTACGCGCTAAAAAGCATCTTGACATTTGAAGTAGGCCTCCCAAGTTCGTGTACTTCAATGGGTAAGAATGGAATGTTTGTCGGAAAAACACACACGATTGTTGAATATCTCGATTGATGGACTCGAGACGCTATATTCAGATAAGTATCATGCGTAACTGTATAGGCCAAGTGGTTTGTCCATGAAAAAATATATTTTAAAAATAAGGCCAATGTTGGAGTGATTTGCTGTGTGTTATTCCACGGTTAACTATTATGATTAGTCTAGTACAAAACAGACAAAAACTCATAAAATATAAGTAGTATGTTAGGATGAGTTGTGACACTTTACAGAGAGAAATCAAATTGCCAAATACCCACATATGTCTAATAGTTACCCAAGGACTCCATATACAGCTGACAGACTATAAATTGCCAAATACCCACAGATGTCTAATACGTACCCACTTACTCCATATACAGCTGACAGACTCATTGCACATTGCCAAATGCCCACATATGTCGAATACGTACCCAAGGAACTCATATACAGCTGACAGACTCATTGCAAATTGCCAAATACCCACAAATGTCTAATACTTACCCAAGGACTCCATATACAGCTGACAGACTCACTGCACATTGCCAAATGCCCACAGATGTCTAATACTTACCCAAGGACTCCATGTACAGCTCACAGGCTCACTGCACATTGCCAAATGCCCACAGATGTCTACTAGTTACCCAAGGACTCCATGTACAGCTGACAGACTGATTGCACATTGCCAAATGCCCACAGATGTCTACTAGTTACCCAAGGACTCCATGTACAGCTGACAGACTGATTGCACATTGCCAAATGCCCACAGATGTCTAATAGTTACCCAAGGACTCCATGTACAGCTGACAGACTCACTGCACATTGCCAAATGTCCACAGATGTCTAATAGTTACCCAAGGACTCCATGTACAGCTCACAGACTCACTGCACATTGCCAAATGCCCACATATGTCTACTAGTTACCCAAGGACTCCATGTACAGCTCACAGACTATAAATTACCAAATACCCACAGATGTCTAATAGTTACCCAAGGACTCCATGTACAGCTGACAGACTCACTGCACATTGCCAAATGTCCACAGATGTCTAATAGTTACCCAAGGACTCCATGTACAGCTCACAGACTCACTGCACATTGCCAAATGCCCACAGATGTCTACTAGTTACCCAAGGACTCCATGTACAGCTGACAGACTATAAATTACCAAATACCCACAGATGTCTACTAGTTACCCAAGGACTCCATATACAGCTGACAGACTCACTGCACATTGCCAAATGCCCACAGATGTCTACTAGTTACCCAAGGACTCCATGTACAGCTGACAGACTATAAATTACCAAATACCCACAGATGTCTACTAGTTACCCAAGGACTCCATGTACAGCTGACAGACTATAAATTACCAAATACCCACAGATGTCTACTAGTTACCCAAGGACTCCATATACAGCTGACAGACTCACTGCACATTGCCAAATGCCCACAGATGTCTACTAGTTACCCAAGGACTCCATGTACAGCTGACAGACTCACTGCACATTGCCAAATGCCCACAGATGTCTAATAGTTACCCAAGGACTCCATGTACAGCTGACAGACTCACTATGCATTGTCAAATGCCCACAGATGTCTACTAGTTACCCAAGGACTCCATGTACAGCTGACAGACTCATTGCACATTGTCAAATGCCAACAGATGTCTACTAGTTACCCAAGGACTCCATGTACAGCTGACAGACTCACTATACATTGTCAAATGCCTACATATGTCTACTAGTTACCCAAGGACTCCATGTAAAGCTGACAGACTCACTGCACATTGCCAAATGCCCACAGATGTCTACTAGTTACCCAAGGACTCCATGTACAGCTGGAGGACCCTGGCGGCCCCCGTGTGCTGCTGGGCCTGGGCCTCCTGCAGGGGGGTCTTGCTGTGGGCGTTCTTCAGGAAGGGGTCTGCGCGGCGCGTGTCCACCAGCAGCTGCACCAGGTCCCGGTAGCCCCGGTAGGCCGCCAGGTGCAGGGCCGTGTCGCCACGCTCGTTCTGCACCTGCACGTCCCCGCCTCTGTGGAACAACATGGACCACAGTGAGTTCTGTATTG
>CM065683.1:60094290-60104290 GCA_017654935.2 Phymorhynchus buccinoides | reverse complement strand
TTGTTTTTATAACGTTCCGCGTTCGTTGTGATTCTTCTTAGCCCCGATCACCTTGGAAAACGCAGATCTGCCGTTCATGTTCCCTGTATGAAAATAAAGTAAGAAAATGAAACTATTAGGTGGAACATTTTAAACAATCAAACAACAACAAAAAGTCAAATTAAAAAGACTTCGAAGCCCATTTTAAGACAAAGACTTTAAGATCATTAAAAAAAAAAACCAAAAAACTACTGAACAGGAATTTGGAGGGAAAAAATCACTTCGAACAAAATGTAAAGACACACTGAAAATGACAATCACAAACTAAAGCAACCACAATGTTGCGTCTTGCATCGGTCCTACAAAGACAGCCCACGTGTTCTCCTACCTCCTCCTTCCTTTCAACCGTGCACCACTCCGCTAAACAATAATCACAACTGGAACTCACCACCATTCAGTCCAGGGTCGAGGTTCTCTAGACGACGGTCGCCGCGCGCATAACTGTTACGCCCAAAGGGGACTAAGAAACACTTTAGAAAACGTTTGCGGAAGAATATTACAAGCTCTTGTCTGATTGATTAAAAAAAAAGTATTATTTTAAGCAAACTTTAATGGACCAATCAACAACAAGAAATGTATTTACCCTCTACAAGTCACGTGATAGTTCCGGATAGTTCGCCGCTTGCTCGGTCTTTGGTAAGAACAAAACGTCACGCGAGCTATCGGTAAACGAAGGGTGTTTCTTAGACCGTTTTTGCCGATTTGAGCGAGCGCATTGTAGCGTTAGCCCTTAGCCCACTGAAGAATGAGACGAGTGAATACACTCACCCTAATATTTAAAGTCACCTTGTCGGGTTGCCGTGCTCCAATAAGACATACGAGCATAACAAAATTGCAACAAACTTCCGAACGGTAAAGCCAATCAGAATGTGTTGAGTGAGTATTTATGATTTGTACACATTTACCAAGAACACTGACTCTACAGTGATCTTGACTCTCAGTGAAACTTCATTTTAAAACCTCTTTCTTGGACGAGAAAGAGCATGGAACCAGCTGAAGGGAAAGGCACAGGCCAGACACTGTGACGGCTCTAGGAGGAGTGGACAGCACAGCACTAGTGACTACTGACCAGCTATGTTCTCATATTAGGTACTATTAGGTATTAAGGCAAAGGTAAAGATGTGCCACCCCCCCTGCATTTCTCGGTTAATTCTATTTTTCCGTTTTTGCCTTTCTTACCATACATAAAGCTGTATTTTAGGAACATATTCAGCTAATAACCTTTTTGGAATACTAACCCTAACCCTAACCCTAACCCTAAACCTAACCCTACCCCCCACTATGTACTGCAGTACACCGCGATTTGTCACAGTTGTGGTTCGTTGCGTTTTTCCGTCTTATGGGGTGGGGGGTAGGGTTAGGTTTAGGGCTAGGGTTAGGGTTAGGGTTAGTATTCCAAAAAGGTTATTAGCTAAAAATGTTCCTAAAATACAAATAGAATTCACCGACATAGGTAGGGGGGGTGGCACATCTTGACCTTTACCGGTATTAAGTACTTTATAGTCACAGAGGCGTCTCTGTGAAATTCGGGTTGCTCCCACCTGGAGAGAGCGTCTCAGCCAGAGGCGCGCCACCCAATTTTTTTTTTGCATGCGATTTTTGTGTGACTGATGAGGAAGGAAAATGGGTGAGTAAATTTTGACCAAATGACAACTTTTTCGTTGCCACTGGGATTAACGTGTGCTAAGTGCATGGGCACACGGGACCTCGGTTTATTGTCTCATCCGAAAGACTCCACGTTCAGACCGTAAGGCCTAGTGCAAAGTGAGAGGAAAAATCCCCAGTACCCAGGTTCGAACTCGGGTTTACTTGACACAAGGGGAACAAATCTAATACTAGTGTTATGTCAAGACTAAGAGCAAGACTGTTCTCATGTAAAACGATTTTTAAAAATAAAATCTAACACAAGTGTTATGTCGAGACTAAGAGCAAGACTGTTGAAATTGTCAATAAAAGAGGGGGTTAAATCTTTCATGTAAATTTGAATCAAATTTAAAACGAAGCGAAAAAGCCTACAAATCAAAGTAAAATGAAAAGCCTCAGTTCATAAAATAGGTTTGTTTAAAAACTAAAAAAAATATTAAAAACTGTGAGGGGTGTCATACACCAAAATAAGTAAATAAATAAAAGGATCCTTTCTCGTCACAAAACAAAACCGCACAAAACAGTTTCTGAGGTCGTCCCGGAAGTCAACAATGCACAGTTCCTGTCAAAGGGCGCCAAATAAATCATTGCAGAAAGGTAGCTGGGGGTATTTGCGAAGAAGAAGAAGAAGAAGAAGAAGAAGACGAATCGTTGTGGAGGAGCGGAGAGGGCAAAGAGAGGCGTGAATACTAGAGCATTAAGACGCTAGATCACCAGCCGCGCGGCAGTATTTTCGGTTGCAGTGCTTCGCCTCGCAGCTGGTAACGAACCTTTATTTCACAAGGGTATAATAGAGATATCATGATGATAAGTCTCAAACTATCTCAATGTGAATACAGGCCCAGGTGTTTGACTTTCGACTCCAGTGACCTTGACCTTTGACCAATGACCTTTATTTTCGAACCTGGCCTAGATATCATAGTACCTATCCGCATGCAACATTTGAGCGTCCTAGGTCCCTCCTTTCCAACGGTATCGTGCCAGGTGCTCGGCAGCATTTTGGGCTCCAGTGACCTTGACCTTTGACCCTCGTGTTCGAACTTGGCCTCGATATCCTTAGCACCTATCCGCGCGCAAACTTTGAGCCTCCCAGGTCCCTCCGTTCAGACGTTATCGTGTTCAGATAGATAGTCAGTCACATAAATAAGATATAATCAAAAACAAAAAGATTCTCTGAAAACACTACCATCTCGCCTCAAGAGGACGGGCAACAGTAGACAAGGTGAATGAAGAAGAAGATAATAAATATGCCAGCTTTCGTCAAGCTGCTCGCGGAAGGGCGGTTTCCTGTCAAAATGTCGTCTGCTGGTCGTTGTTGTCCATCAACTTTCTTTTACCTCGGGCTGCCCTGGAAACACAACAAGAAGAAAGCATGGGATCAAACAAAGCCTGTCTAAGGAAGAGGCACGAATAAATAGCTTTCTATGTATGGGGGCATGCATGCATGCATAAATAGCGTAGTGTAATGAAAAGGTTGGATGATGGATGGATGGACGGATGAATGGATAAACAACAAAATATATGGATGGCTACAAGGATGGGTGGGTGGATGAATGTTCGTAGGATCATGGGCTACAGGTCCACGTGTATGCATTACTATGCACGCACTCCCAAACGTAACAATATCATCCCTCTAGGGTGCTACAAAAATAATATACACAAGCAACACACGGACATGCACGCTAAGCACACAGGGAGAGAGAGAGAGAGAGAGAGAGAGAGAGAGAGAGAGAGAGAGAGAGAGAGAGAGAGAGAGAGAGAGAGAGAGAGAGAGAGAGAGAGAGAGAGAGAGAGAGAGAGAGAGAGAGAGAGAGAGAGAGAGAGAGAGAGAGAGAGAGAGAGAGAGAATGAGAATGCGAATGCGAATGTTTGAGAGAGAGAGAGAGAGAGAGAGAGAGAGAGAGAGAGAGAGAGAGAGAGAGAGAGAGAGAGAGAGAGAGAGAGAGAGAGAGAGAGAGAGAGAGAGAGAGAAATAGAAACAGAATGTATGTGCACTGTGTGTGAACACGCGCGTATTCACTCACACACAAACACTCAGATGCAAGCGCATTCTATCATACGTCTCCCTTCCCCTATGTCTTCCCTACAAGATGTGCGCACAACCCAAATGACAGGCATCACACAAACACACACACACGCACGTACGAACGCACGCACGCACGTACGAACGGACGCACGCACGTACGTACGCACGCACGCACGCACACACACGCACACACACACACACACACACACACACACAAACACACACACACGCTCACGCACGCACGCACGCACGCACGCACGCACGCACGCACACGCACTCACACACACACACACACACACACACACACACACACACACACACACACACACACACACACACACACACACACACACACACACACACACACACACACACACACACACACACACACACACACACACACACACACACACACACACACACACACACACACACACACACACACACACACACACACACACACACACACACACACACACACGCAGTCAACAATTTATGTTTTCTTCTTATGTTTTGAATAGTCTTTTTTAATCAGTAAAAAAACACTAAGAGATCAAGATTAAATCTAAAGCCAGAATTGTTAACTGACGCAATCATCGCATTCATCATCATCATCATCATCATCGTCAATCATCATCATCATCATCATCGTCGTCGCCGTTGTCGTCATCGTTATCCTCATCCTCTTCCTTCTCATTATCATCCTTGTCACTCTGGGAGAAAATGTTCATTCGATTTTCGCCCAGACGTTTCGACTCTTCCCTCTCGCTTCTCCCATAATAATTATGTGACCATTATGAGAGCAATAATCAAACAAACGAGCGAACGAAAGGACTGGGTCAAACGTTCAAGGGTCTAGAACAGAACAGAACAGAAACATAAACTTCATGGCAAGATACTTGTACGAAGAATGCGAACGAATAGATAGACACAATTCTTCGTGAGTACTGTACCAGTCATAATTGGGATTGGTCTTTTTCTTCTTCTTCAATCGCTCAGACAGTTTCCTGTCAATTATGAGCGCAGATGCGTCATGCTGCCGTTATGCGCCTAACTAAGAAATAGTTAGGCCCAGCAAGTCCGACTTCGGCTGGAGGACATCTTTTTCAAAGCGTTTCGTGGAAAAAAAAAGGCAGGAGAATGGACCGGTAAGGCAGAAATATAGTAGATGACAGTAAGCAAAAGGAAAAGGCTGAGTCAAAGAGAGTGACAGATTAGAGGAAGTTACAAGCACAGAACTTCCAGAAGGTGGGGGAACTATTTATGCAAAAGACCCCCATTTTTCCCAACAGGACGGGGAAATGAAACGAGTTTTCCTCAAACTCCCATTCTTGCTTCTTTTTTTAACATTCAAGCTGAGGGTGTTATGTACAAGATAAGGCTGTAGCAAGACATATTGTACGCATCGTGTAAGTTCTAGCGTTGCATCGTGTCAGTTCTAGCGTTGCATTGTGTAAGTTCTAGCGTTGCATCGTGTCAGTTCTAGCGTTGCATTGTGTCAGTTCTAGCGTTGCATTGTGTCAGTTCTAGCGTTGCATTGTGTCAGTTCTAGCGTTGCATCGTGTCAGTTCTAGCGTTGCATCGTGTCAGTTCTAGCGTTGCATTGTGTCAGTTCTAGCGTTGCATTGTGTCAGTTCTAGCGTTGCATTGTGTCAGTTCTAGCGTTGCATTGTGTCAGTTCTAGCGTTGCATCGTGTCAGTTCTAGCGTTGCATTGTGTCAGTTCTAGCGTTGCATTGTGTCAGTTCTAGCGTTGCATTGTGTCAGTTCTAGCGTTGCATTGTGTCAGTTCTAGCGTTGCATTGTGTCAGTTCTAGCGTTGCATTGTGTCAGTTCTAGCGTTGCATTGTGTCAGTTCTAGCGTTGCATTGTGTCAGTTCTAGCGTTGCATTGTGTCAGTTCTAGCGTTGCATTGTGTCAGTTCTAGCGTTTAACCCTACACTTAACCCTTTCACCGCCAGCCATATTTCAGCCAAAAATGTCCATTAAATTTACCAGGGTAGAGAACAAAACTCCATCTGCAGTATTGGGGATTCTCCTGTGGCATATATAAAATAAGGTCTATCCTTACTTCCCAAAACTAAGACTATAAGTTATTTGGATAATAGACTCCAATTTGATGCCTTTTTAGTGACGTAGGTGTTAAATCACTGTTGTGCTAAAATGCGACTTTGGCGGTGAAAGGGTTAAATTAGTGTTGGCATGATTACTATGCATAGTTAAGGAAACCACAGAGAGACGTAGCATAGGGAAGGTGAACAGATAGAAAGAGGGAGGGGGTACGGGGGGGGGGGGGGGTAAATGGATGCATGGAAAGCTGCATGGGTGGCAGGAAGGATGGATGATAGATTAAGTTCTGATTCGACGAATGTATGAACAGTTTGAGGAAGAACACTATCCTCCGATAGAGATTGAGAGAGAGAGAGAGAGAGAGAGAGAGAGAGAGAGAGAGAGAGAGAGAGAGAGAGAGAGAGAGAGAGAGAGAGAGAGAGAGAGAGAGAGAGAGAGAGAGACAGAGAGAGAGAGAGAGAGAGAGAGAGAGAGAGAGAGAGAGAGAGAGAGAGAGAGAGAGAGAGAGAGAGAGAATACGAATGCGAATAATGTATTCAAATAGGCCAAGGCCCTTTATGTAGGGGAAGTGAACAAACAAAGGTCAACAGCCGTAATAAACTTAGCAATCCATCAAATAATAAAAAAGGAATTCATATCATCAATAATCAATACACACGATACTAGTGTCGCTACATATAACAATTGCTTCAGTCAGATGGCAGTTAATATCATGTCAGAACATGGCAGAAGAAGGACTATGAAATAGCAATGTCTCTAAATTTGAAAGCTTTATACATAAAAAGGGCCAGATTCCGAATATCACTTTCTTTCTTTGAAGCTAAAAACAAGGTTAATGTAAACGCACATGAACTACGAATATATTTCTGTGGGAAACATTTTTGTCGGATATCATTTAATGCAGGGCAACGCAAAACAAAATACAATTCATCTTCAGTTAATTATTTACACAATGCACACATAAGTTCAACATTGAGAGAGAGAGAGAGAGAGAGAGAGAGAGAGAGAGAGAGAGAGAGAGAGAGAGAGAGAGAGAGAGAGAGAGAGAGAGAGAGAGAGAGAGAGAGAGAGAGAGAGAGAGAGAGAGAGAGAGAGAGAGAGAGGAGAGGGAGAGAGAGAGAGAGAGAGAGAGAGAGAGAGAGAGAGAGAGAGAGAGAGAGAGAGAGAGAGAGAGAGAGCATTCTGCACACATACACACATAGATGTAGAAGCATGAGCGAGCGCAATGACAGAGATTCCCAACAAAATAGGTCACGATCCCATATCTTAGTCTACATCGGTGCTACACTCATTCTAAACAACAGACGATGTTTATCAGTTATGAAAAAGATTCGCCTTGGCTTAAGGCTGTGTCAGACCAATCGACATAGGCTAGAACACCAAGGCTACATCAAAATGTTGTTATGCTCTGCATAGTTATGCGGGGATTGTCTTTAGCCATGACAAGCTCCTAGCAACAACATAATCAGTATCCAAAATCCTCCGAAGTCGGAGTGTGGCTGCCCACGTGGCCGTGTAATCGAAAACGGTCACACACGTAATGTTCTCATCCCTAGCTTGTGCATTTGTACCATAGTGTTCAAGTGCTTCGGCTGTTGGGATGACCCCTGGAGTCTTTAAGCCAGGGTAAGACAACAACAACAACAAAAACATCAAAAATGTTCCTGGAACGGGAGTCGACTCATATAATTACTGTAGAATAAAGCATTCTTCACAAATTGTATTACGGGGAAAAAAACCAGACTTAGTTACCATATGCCTCCATGAAGAATTTGCGCTGAGAACAGACTAAATAAACGTAGCCAAAAAAGACCATACACACACGTACGCACACACCACACGTCACACTATCATACTAAGACATACCGCGAGTCCTATTTTTGATGAAGTAAAAGAGGGCTGTTAAAGCCCAAAATGTAACATTTGCCCAAACTGTAACTAATTGAAATTTATGTTTAATGCAGATGACCAGTGGTGACTGCCATTGACCAATGGTCACTGTGGCGTAAACGGCACATTGTGGTTGCTTAACAGATTATTAGTGTGTCATGAATACTACTGTACCTTGTAACGTAGATGACCGGTGGTCAGTGGCAATGGCCAGTGGTCACTTGGGCTTTCAAAATCAATGTTCACTCTTATCTGCTTATTTCCCGTAACCAGATAATTTTACACCTTGTATGTATCTTGCACCTTGCATAATGAAGATTACCAATGGCCAGTGGCAGTGAACACTGGTCATCTGCATCATACAAATATCTGGTGACAGGAAATAAGCTGTTTAAACACTAAATTTGTTTTTTTAAATAAAAGTGACCACTGGTCATTGTCACTGATCACTGATCATCTACGTTGTACAAAGTACAGTAGTACTTATGACACACAAATGAGCTGTTAAATAGTGAAAATGTGGAATTTACATCAAAGTGACCATTGGTCAATGACAGTGACCACTGGTCATCTGCATTATACAAGTGCACAAATTACCTGGTGACAGGAAACATGCTGTTAGGAATCAAAATTTGGTTTTTAAGCCAAAGTGACTACTTACTAGTCATTGACATTGACCACTGGTCATTACAATTTACAATGTACAGTAGTGCTTATGACACACTAATAAGATGCTAAATAGTGAAAACGTGCAATTTACGTCAAAATGACCATTGGTCAGTGGCACTGCTCATCTGCATTACACAAGTGCATAAATTATCTGGTGACAGGAAACAAGCTGCTAAGAATCAAAGTTTGATTTTTAAGTCAAAGTGACCACTGGTCATCTACATTGTACAATGTATAAACAACCATCATACTCAGCCGTATTTTTATCCAGCAGGTTCCATCCCAATCCTCTAAAGTCCCCTCCGTTCTCGTTCTCCCTCAGAGTCAGACTTCACTTTTTTTCCCCCTTCGTTTTCCTATTTGAAAACATTTACTTTCCCAAAATGTAACTAATCTCAATTTGTTGCATTTTATGCAGGGCAAAATATTAAATATCAGAGACATGTATGGTCCAAATGGAATGCTTTCATATGTGGAAGTGGTCAACAAGATAGGAGCCACCCCTGGAAGGATCTTAGAGTACAACATAGTGTCAATGGCCACACGCAATTTTGTTACTAGGGTCGGTGAACAAGATAGAATTTTACATTGATTTTGCAGAACCTCCTCTTTTCTGTAACAAAAAGTATACAACTTGCAAAGATTATCGTGCAGCATTATGCTCCCTTAGTTACACAGAACCATGTGCAATTCGATTTTGGTCTAATAAATATGGACTCGAGATTAATAAGAATGTATGGAAGATTCCTCGTTTGTGCACCAAAGAAACCAGATTGAGAGTTTTGCAATGGAAAATTCTACAAAATATCTACCCCACTAATATAATGCTATGCAAAATTAAAATAAGGGATAATCGCAACTGCAGTGATGAAATTGATTACATTGAACATTTCTTTTTTCACTGTCCTAGGGTTAAATCTTTTTAGAAAAATGTTAGTCAATATATATTAACAGCATACAACAACAAAATTGAAGTTTCTGAACAAAATGTGCTGTTTGGAATTCTTAAACAAGACAATATTGACAGATACACACTAGTGAAACTAAACCACATTATGATCATTGCCAAGATGTGTATAAGCATATTCTTCTCCTTCTTCTGCGTTCCCGGGCCATATGGCCATAATGGGTAAGATACGTATGTGTCCGGTTTTCAGTTTTCACTGGTCTCCCCGCTGCGTACAGCCGACACATTCCGATTTCGGAGGAGCTCAAAGGAGAAACATTACTTGGAAGATTGTTTTTGAAAACAAAAGCAGGTGAATGGGCCAATAAGTCAGAAAACTAGTAGATGATAGAAAGCAAAGGGGAAAAGGCAGAGTCAAAGAGAGTGGCGGATTAGAGGAAGCTACAAGCACAGAACTTCCAGAAGGTGGGGAACTATTTTTACGAAAGATCCCCCCGGTATCCCCATGGGGAGAGACTCGTGGAGGGGGCGGGGTCGTCCAGCTCCCCGTATGGAGGCACGAGGCATCCACCCACTGCCCCGAATAAGCATATTAAAAAAAACCGGAATCTAAATTGCCAATATCAACTATATTTGAAAAAACCAGTTGCAACTAAGAAAAGTCTAAAAAGCATACGTGTGTCAAGCTACTATCTGATGAAAACCTTACTAATACTACTAACCCATGAAAAGACTACTATTATTTTCATCAGTTAG
>CM065683.1:60079290-60089290 GCA_017654935.2 Phymorhynchus buccinoides | reverse complement strand
TGGTTTTAGGGTGTTAGCACTACTTGAATCAAAGAGAGTTGATGCATAATCTATGTGAGACTGGATGCATGCGTGGAAGAAATGCATTTTGCCCATGAGACGAAGAGTTAATGCTTACGTGCATCAATATTAAGGCTTCTTACCCGCCCAAATTCCCCTTTATCTTTATCTTAGAGAGTTGGAAAACTTTTTGAGATACTCGTTTGCTTAAGCTACTAATATGGGAGGACCAAGTAAGGTTGTTATCTAGAGTAATCCCTAAAACTTTATGTGTGTTGACTTATTCTACTGGCTTATTGCGAATATATATTGGGGGGATAATACTTGCTATATTTTGTCACTTTTTTGTCATCTGCAAACAACTCACTAGGGTTTTTTATTATGAAGAGGAAGATCATTAACCCTTTCGCCGCCAGCCATTTTTAAGCCAAAAAATACCATTAAACTTGCCTGGACCAAAAAAACATAAAAATCTGCAATATTGCAAATTCCTCTGTGACATGTATAACATTAGACCTATCCTTACCTCCCAAAATTACAAAAATAGGGTCTTCAAATAACAGGCCCTGGTTTGATGACTTTTAGTAACATGGGTGTTAAACCACTGTGGTGCAAAAATGCGACATTGTCGGTAAAAGGGTTAATGTAGCGCAAAAACAGAAGAGGGCCCAGAACTGATCCTTGTGGTACACCAAACTGTATCGGTAAAAAATTGATTTTGTTGGTGGGCTATGCAAGAAAACAGACTGTTCACGATTTGAAATAAATGATCTCATGAATTTAAGAACAGAGAGAGAGACAGAGAGACAGAGAGACAGAGAGAGAGAGAGACAGAGAGAGACAGAGAGAGAGACAGAGAGAGAGAGAGACACAGAGAGAGAGAGAGAGAGAGACAGAGAGAGAGAGAGAGAGAGAGAGACAGAGAGAGAGAGACAGAGAGAGAGAGAGAGAGAGAGAGAGACACAGAGAGAGACAGAGAGAGAGACAGAGAGAGAGAGAGAGAGAGAGAGAGAGAGAGAGACAGAGAGAGAGAGACAGAGAGAGAGAGAGAGAGAGAGAGAGAGAGACAGAGAGAGAGAGACAGAGAGAGAGACAGAGAGAGAGAGACAGAGAGAGAGAGACAGAGAGAGAGAGAGAGACAGAGAGAGAGACAGAGAGAGAGAGAGAGAGAGAGAGACAGAGAGACAGAGAGAGACAGACAGAGAGAGAGAAAGAGAGAGACAGAGAGGTGTAAGGAAATATCAGAAGGGAATGAAATAGGTATTAGGTACTTTATAGTCACATAGGCGTCTTTGTGAAATTCGGATTGCTCCCACCTAGAGAGTACGTCGCAACCAGAGGCGCGCCACCCAACAAAAATTTCATGCAAGAGGAAGGTGGGTAAATTATGACCAAATAACAACTTTTTCGTTGCCACTTGGTTTAACGTGTGCTAAGTGCATGGGCACACGGGACCTCGGTTTATCGTCTCGTCCAAAAGACTCCACGTTCAGACCGTAAGGCCTAGTGCAAAGTGAGAGGAAAACTTTTTTTTCTATTTCCAGCTAGGGGAAGACGGGGTAAAAAGCGCATGGGCGGGTAAGAAGCCCACCCCAATTATCTCATGAAATAAAGAAAATTTCAGTCAAATTTGCCCATGAGACGAATGCTAGACATTAACGCTCGTCTCATGGGCAAAATGAGACTGAAATTGGCTTCATGTCATGAGATAATTGGGGTGGGCTTTTTATCCGCCCATGCGCTTTTTACCCCGTCTTCCCCTATGCATGAAACAAGGAAGTGCCTTGTATAAGCTCTAAGCTGGTTGTGCTCTACTTATTTAAATTATGTGCTGCTGTATGTGCTTTATTTGAATAAATCTTGTTTAAACCAAACAAGGAAGCAGTGTAATAATAGGATAATATGCATAATACAAAATAAAATGAAATAACTCACAAGCGAAATAAGCATATGTAAGAACTTAGTACCAGCACCTTTGTTCGTAAAAGCCAATATTACTAGTACAATAATAATAATGTATACTATTTTTTTTTAAAAACATTCAGCTTTCTCTGTATCTCATGCACACACACGCACGCGAGCGCGCGCGTGTGTGTGTGAACAGATCAAGAGAATGTGTGTGAGAGAGAGTGAGAGGGAGGGAGACACAGAGAGAGAGAGAGAGAGAGAGAGAGAGAGAGAGAGAGAGAGAGAGAGAGAGAGAGAGAGAGAGAGAGAGAGAGAGAGAGAGAGAGAGAGTGAGAGGGAGAGGAGAGAGAGAGAGAGAGAGAGAGAGAGAGAGAGAGAGAGAGAGAGAGAGAGAGAGAGAGAGAGAGAGAGAGAGAGAGAGGGAGGGAGACACAGAGAGAGAGAGAGAGAGAGAGAGAGAGAGAGAGAGAGACAGACAGACAGACAGACAGAAAGACAGAGACAGAGAGAAAGATGTGGAGGAGTGAGGAAAGAGAGGACAGAGAGACGAGAGAGAAAAGAGAGAGAGAGCGGGTAAGAAGCCCACCCCAATTATCTCATGAAATAGAGAGAAAATTTCAGTCAAATTTGCCCAGAGAGACGAATGCTAGACATTAAGAGTTCGTCTCATGGGCAAAATGAGACTGAAATTTGCTTCATTTCATGAGATAGACAGACAGGGTGGACTTCTTACAGAGCCAGAGAGCGATTTGGAGGTACCCCGTCTTCCCCTAGAAGGGAATGAAATATGATCTGACTAAACATTTTTTGTTCAATTCCCAGCTTTGCATGAATAAAAACCAGGAAGTGGTGTCGATTTCCAAAGCGTCATCTGTTGACCTTGACAACAGAACAAAACATATGCCTTTCCTTTACGTGCTATTTTCTCATACATTTGTTTAATATACATATATAGGGGAAGACGGGGCAAAAAGCCCATGGGCGGGTAAGAAGCCCATGTCAATTATCTCATAAAATAAAGCAACTTTCAGTTTGAATTTGCCCATGAGACGAATGCTAAACATTAACACTCGTCTCATGGGCAAAATGTTACTGACATTTGCTTTATTTGTTTCTTACCCGCCCATGGGCCTTTCACCCCGTCTTCAGATAAGATCAGAACATCTGTACCGGTAGGGGAAGACGGGGTAAAAAGCGCATGGGCGGGTAAGAAGCCCACCCCAATTATCTCATGAAATAAAGAAAATTTCAGTCAAATTTGCCCATGAGACGAATGCTAGACATTAACGCTCGTCTCATGGGCAAAATGAGACTGAAATTTGCTTCATTTCATGAGATAATTGGGGTGGGCTTCTTACCCGCCCATGCGCTTTTTATCCCGTCTTCCCCTGTATCATTGCATGTTGAATGTGTTTGCTTATAATGATGAGAAGGGGAGGGCGGGGAGACAGGGATAGGAGTCTGAATATTTACTGGGGGGGAAAGATTAAGATCCCCTTTGAATGAAGATGTTACGGAATAACCGGTAAGCATTTGTAGGATTTATAGTCTTGTCATAGTGTCGGCAAAGGTAGCTCAGAACAATTATAATTTGCAGCATCATCAACAGCACATATCTACACGGCCCCTCGTAGGGTAAGACGGGGTAAAAAGCCCATGGGCGGGTAAAAAGCCCATGGGCGGGTAAAAAAGCCCATGGGCGGGTAAGAAGCCCATGCTAATTATCTCATGAAATGAAGCAAATTTCAGTCAACGCTCGTCTCATGGGCAAAATTTGACTGAAATTTGCTTCATTTCATGAGATAATTGGCATGGGCTTCTTACCCGCCCATGGGCTTTTTACCCCGTCTTCACCTATATCTGTAATGTCAGAAAGGTCTGTGTACACGTTAACAATATTCACAAAATATCTCTATTTCCCCATGGCAGCACAGTGTTAGGCCATTCATAAAGGTCTGTGTACACGTTAACACTGTTCACGAGATATTTCTATTTTCCCCATGGCAACACAGTGAGCTGTAAGTCATGCTAAGAGTGGGCTATCACTGTGTTGCCACGGGGAAATATAAATATCTCTTGAGTAATGTTAATGTGTACACAGACCATTTTATGACCTACAACTCACTGTGTTGCCATGGGAAATAGTGATATTTTGTGAATATGTTAACGTGTACACAGACCTTAAGCAACGTTTCAACAGCTTAAAAACGTACGTCACTATCGGTTTTTAATGACTACAACATTAACACAAGTGGTGTAGGGGAAGACGAGGTAAAAAGCGCATGGGCGGGTAAGAAGCCCACCCCAATTATCTCATGAAGTAAAGAAACTTTCAGTCAAATTTGCCCATGAGACGAATGCTAGACATTAACGCTCGTCTCATGCGCAAAATGAGACTGAAATTGGCTTCATTTCATGAGATAATTGGGGTGGGCTTCTTACCCGCCCATGCGCTTTTTACCCCGTCTTCCCCTACAGCAAAAAACAAAAATAATAATAAACAAGTGCAACGCCGAGCGGCTGCAAAGTCCCCTCGCAGCATCGCCGAGCTACTCCGAAATCGGAATGTGTCGGCTTACACATACATAAAAACGCATCAAAACAGCACGTTACTACATAAAAACGCATCAAAACAGCACGTAAGTGAATAGTTTTTTATATATAGCCTTGGGGTTCGGACCCGTGATTTGAGCGCGCGCGATCATGCGCACACGCGCGCACAGAAAAATGCATGACAACTGTGTTATAGACCATTCATCAAGAAATGTTGTGGGAAAAAACTGCATTAAAATACATGCAAAACTTCGCGAGATATTAACGATTATGTGTTTCGGGGTTTGAACCCCGTAACTGGCGCGACCTTGACCTTAATGTAAAACTAAATACATCAGTGGATAGCTTGCATCTTGGCAGAGTAGTATACCAAATTTGATGATGATAGACTGAATAGTTTTTGAGAAAAACGGACGAATAGCCGGACGGACGGAGGTACGCCGGACGGACGGACGGACGGACCAGACAAAAACAATAGCTCCCCGAACCTTCGGCTCGGAGACTAAAAAGAGAAGAAAAGTACTGTACAGAGAAAGAAGAATGAGGAGCATGAAATACTATCCAAGTTAGACAATAAGAAGACTGTCCTAGCTGTTCATGGTAGAACGAGGAAGTGACGTTGATTTGCTGTATTATGTCCCCTTTGCCTGACAACCCAACAAATGGTGTTCTGTCACAACGCAGCAAGCAAGCACGGACCAAACCAACAGCCTAGACTATAGTCGAAGATGCACGATCACGCAATGTGGCATTTCTTCACAAGACAATGCTGGAAACATTTATTATGCGACAAGCGTCTGGATTCGCCAGATTTTCTCAAACAAACCAGTTTCATGCATGCACGTGGTGAGAAATGAAAAGCATTGACACACGTTTTGCCAAACGACAGTAGGATGAATAATAGTTGGGTCATGAATGAAATTCTGCTTAACGTCCTCCGGTCTGGAACAGACACATATGGTTGGTTGGTTGGTTGGTTGCAGGAAGTTTTACGTCCTCATTGCCGTAGCTCTTAGGGACAAGTAGTTCTGGTGCTGTAGTCTTCGATGTAGCAGGTACACCTAGAAATTGGTTCATCAACGTTGTTCTTTGGAAAGGGTCGGGTGGGAGGCGCTGGAGTAGAGTCAGTTGGAGTCTTGTCGTAGACTCGTCATAGTTGGTGTTGTCCAAACGGGCCCCCCACAAAACCCCCCCCCCCCCCCCCCCCCCCCCCCCCCCCCCCCCCCCACGCCCCCCCCCCCCCCAAAAAGGCGGCTGTCTTCAGGGCTACAGGGCGGCCTTCTTCGTGCTCAGGTGCTGCCAGTCCACAATGCAGGCTTCAGGATGACGACGACTCGGATGTTGACACGCAGCAGTGGCTCATTGCGTACATCGACGGATGGGTGGGAGGGGGGGGTCACCAACCCACACTCACAAGCCACCAAACAAGTGAGTCCATGCAGGGGTTTCAGTCCCAAAAACGGCCACACCGTCGACCACGTACCGTCGCGCCCCCAGTCAAAACCGCCGTCACCCGTCGTCCCGCACTGCAGTCCAACAGCACCCCGTCGCTGGAAGGATGACTGCGCCGCCCAAGACGCAAGGAGAGAGTCAGTAAAATCGACCCTCTCCCTACGGACTCCAGGCTTGGAATGACGCATATGGGACATTAGTAGATATAAATATGGTGGGAACGATCCTGGAGGCTTTTTATACCTTGTATTTCTGCAGTCTTTTTTAATACAAGTTATTAGTTTCCGCACTAATTTCAATAATATGTCAATGGGCTATCTAAAGACAGTCCGTTTTGACTCCAGGCCATCAAATATCTTTTTCAATTTGCTTTATGTTTGTTTTGTTGTTTTTTTGTTGTTTTATATATATATATATATATATATAATAATAATAAGGATTGAACGCCCCTGTCTTTGCCAGCTCCGCACTGTCCGGGAGAACATCACTTGTGCATTTGTGTGATCACAATACAGAAATTAAAATTAAAAACAAGGAGTTCGAGTGCTTTTTATGGGTGTTTATTTATCCCAAATTTTCGCAGACTTTGCGCCCGCTTCGTCAGGGGATTACTTTTCTTTAAAATTTTGTCATAAAAGTAAAGGGGGAGTTCCGAAAACCGCCTCGGAACTGTCCGCGCTGTCGGAAACGGAAACCACCCCCTCCGGCAAACCGTCCAGTCGGTGGGTGATCCAAGTTCGTCTCCCTCGGTTGGTAGTAACTTCTGTTAAACGCCGGTGGTTGGAAATGAGAATGACCTCTGTAGGTATGGAATGAAGCATGTCCAAACGCCACGTTACTATTGAAGATGTAACTTTCCTTTTTGTTTGTGTTTTTGTCCGGGTGTGCATGCCTGTATTGCTCTGCTGCATCACACATCTTTTCTACGTCCTCAAATTGACGTTCCTTTAGAAATGTGGCCAGATCTGTGTGTTTTTGTCCGGGTGTGCATGCCTGTATTGCTCTGCTGCATCACACATCTTTTCTACGTCCTCAAATTGACGTTCCTTTAGAAATGTGGCCAGATCTTTGTGTTTTTGTCCGGGTGTGCATGCCTGTATTGCTCTGCTGCATCACACATCTTTTCTACGTCCTCAAATTGACGTTCCTTTAGAAATGTGGCCAGATCTTTGTGTTTTTGTCCGGGTGTGCATGCCTGTATTGCTCTGCTGCATCACACATCTTTTCTACGTCCTCAAATTGACGTTCCTTTAGAAATGTGGCCAGATCTTTGTGTTTTTGTCCGGGTGTGCATGCCTGTATTGCTCTGCTGCATCACACATCTTTTCTACGTCCTCAAATTGACGTTCCTTTAGAAATGTGGCCAGATCTGTGTGTTTTTGTCCGGGTGTGCATGCCTGTATTGCTCTGCTGCATCACACATCTTTTCTACGTCCTCAAATTGACGTTCCTTTAGAAATGTGGCCAGATCTTTGTGTTTTTGTCCGGGTGTGCATGCCTGTATTGTTCTGCTGCATCACACATCTTTTCTACGTCCTCAAATTGACGTTCCTTTAGAAATGTGGCCAGATCTTTGTGTTTTTGTCCGGGTGTGCATGCCTGTATTGCTCTGCTGCATCACACATCTTTTCTACGTCCTCAAATTGACGTTCCTTTAGAAATGTGGCCAGATCTTTGTGTTTTTGTCCGGGTGTGCATGCCTGTATTGCTCTGCTGCATCACACATCTTTTCTACGTCCTCAAATTGACGTTCCTTTAGAAATGTGGCCAGATCTTTGTGTTTTTGTCCGGGTGTGCATGCCTGTATTGCTCTGCTGCATCACACATCTTTTCTACGTCCTCAAATTGACGTTCCTTTAGAAATGTGGCCAGATCTTTGTGTTTTTGTCCGGGTGTGCATGCCTGTATTGCTCTGCTGCATCACACATCTTTTCTACGTCCTCAAATTGACGTTCCTTTAGAAATGTGGCCAGATCTTTGTGTTTTTGTCCGGGTGTGCATGCCTGTATTGCTCTGCTGCATCACACATCTTTTCTACGTCCTCAAATTGGCGTTCCTTTAGAAATGTGGCCAGATCTTTGTCAACGCTTTGTAGGATCTGTTCACGTAGCAGTACATCCTTATGGGAGTCGTATTCGTGTTTGACCTTAGACAATTCAACCCATCTATCTAAGTAATGGGCGACCCTGATTAGGTAGGAGGGAAATGATTCACCTTTTTCTGGTCGGACGTTTCTAAATTTTTCTCGGAATCCGTCCGCTGTACATTGAAACTTTTTAAGGAGTTCTTGTTTCAGTGTTTCCCAAGTCAAAGTTTGCTTCGCTGCTAATGTATGGTACAGCGCCAAAGCATCCCCCTTAAATAAAGGCTTTACTTTTATGACAGAATTTTAAAGAAAAGTAATCCCCTGACGAAGCGGGCGCAAAGTCTGCGAAAATTTGGGATAAATAAACACCCATAAAAAGCACTCGAACTCCTTGTTTTTAATTTTAATTTCTCTCTCTCTATATATATATATTACACATCAGGAGCTAGGGGGGAGGCTCTCTTGATGTTGTACCTTGAACTGACAATGATTATTAAGCCATAAATGTCATTTTCACTACTTAACACTCATTAGTGTGTTATGGGTACTACTATACCTTGAACAATGTAAATGACTAGCAGTAAGCGACAATGACCAGTGGTCACTTTGACTTAAAATCAAATTTTAATTCTTAACAGCTTATTACTGTCAGCAGAGAATGTATGCATCTAATGCAGATGACCAATAGTCACTGCCAATACCCATGGTCACTATGACGTAACCTTTTCAGCTTATTCAAATTGAGACAAATTGTACCGCCGTCAACATGAATATAATGACATGGTGGAACAAAATGTCCAAACTAGGACAAATTGTACCGCCGTCAACATGAATATAATGACATGGTGGAACAAAACGTCCAAACTAGGACAAATTGTACCGCCGTCAACATGAATATAATGACATGGTGGAACAAAATGTCCAAACTAGGACAAATTGTACCGCCGTCAACATGAATATAATGACATGGTGGAACAAAATGTCCAAACTAGGACAAATTGTACCGCCGTCAACATGAATATAATGACATGGTGGAACAAAATGTCCAAACTAGGACAAATTGTACCGCCGTCAACATGAATATATGACATGGTGGAACAAAACGTCCAAACTAAGAGAACTTGTACCGTATTCACGGTACAAAATGTCTCAACTTTGGACATCTTGTACCGTCCAAAGTTGAGACATTTTGTACCTTTTGGACAAATTGCACCACAACACACGCACACACATTAAAGTGGAAAAGAGAGGGGTGAAAGTGGCGCGCGCGTGAGAGAGAGAGAGAGAGAGAGAGAGAGAGAGAGAGAGAGAGAGAGAGAGAGAGAGAGAGAGAGAGAGAGAGAGAGAGGGGGGGGAGAGAGAGTGAGAGAGAAAGAGAGAGAGAGGGAGAGAGAGAGTGAGAGAGAGAGAGAGAGAGGGGGAGAGAGAGGGAGAGAGAGAGAGAGAGGAGGAGAGAGAAAGAGAGGGAGATAGAGAGAGAGAGGAGAGAGAGAGAGAGGAGAGAGAGAGAGAGAGAGAGAGAGAGAGAGAGAGAGGGGGGGAGAGAGTGAGAGAAAGAGAGAGAAGGGGAGAGAGAGAGAGAGAGAGAGAGAGAGAGAGGGGAGAGAGAGGGAGAGAAAGATAGAGAGGAGGAGAGAGAAAGAGAGGGAGATAGAGAGAGAGGGAGAGAGAGAGAGAGAGAGAGAGAGAGAGAGAGAGAGAGAGAGAGAGAGAGAGGGGGGAGAGAGAGGGAGAGAAAGATAGAGAGGAGGAGAGAGAAAGAGAGGGAGAGAGAGAGAGAGGGAGAGAGAGAGAGAGAGAGGAGAGAGAGAGAGAGAGAGAGAGAGGGGGGGAGAGAGTGAGAGAAAGAGAGAGAGGGGAGAGAGAGAGAGAGAGAGAGAGAGAGAGAGAGAGAGAGAGAGAGGCGGGAGAGAGAGAGAGAGAGAAAGATAGAGAGGAGGAGAGAGAGAGAGAGAGGGAGATAGAGTGAGAGGGAGAGAGAGAGAGAGGGAGAGAGAGAGA
>CM065683.1:60053650-60068790 GCA_017654935.2 Phymorhynchus buccinoides | reverse complement strand
AACCACTGTGGTGCAAAAATGCGACTTGTCGGTAAAAGGGTTAATGTAGCGCAAAAACAGAAGAGGGCCCAGAACTGATCCTTGTAATACACCAAACTGTATCGGTAAAAAATTGATTTTGTTGGTGGGCTATGCAAGAAAACAGACTGTTCACGATTTGAAATAAATTGATCTCATGAATTTAAGAACAGAGCGAGAGACAGAGATGACAGAGAGACAGAGAGCGAGAGAGACCGAGAGAGGGACAGAGCGAGAGACAGAGAGAGAGAGAGACCCAGAGAGATGAGACAGAGAGAGAGACAGAGAGAGAGAGAGAGAGAGAGAGAGGGGAGCGGAGGAGAGACATAGAGAGCGACAGAGAGAGAGACACAGAGAGAGACAGAGAGAGATAACAGAGAGAGAGACAGAGACAGAGAGGAGACAAAAAAAAAGACAGAGAGAGAAGAGAGAGATAGAGAGAGAGATAGATAGTGATTGAGAGAGAGAGAGAGACATAGAGAGGATAGAGAGAGTGAGAGGGGGGGAGAGGGAGAGAGAGGCAGAGAGATAGGAAGAGACAGAGAGACTGAGATAGAGAACGAGAGATAGAGACAAAGAGAGAGACAGAGAGACAGAGAGCGAGAGACAGAGAGATAACAGAGAGAGACAGACAGAGAGACAGAGAAGAGAGACAGAGAGAGACAGAGAGGTGTACGGAATATCAGAAGGGAAAGAAATAGGTATTAGGTACTTTAATACGTCACATAGGCGTCTTGTAAATTCGGAAGTGCTCCCACCTGGAGAGCTCGTCGCAGCCAGAGTCGCGCCACACCCAACACAAATTTCATGCAATAGGATGTGTGTAAAGTTTGATCAAATGACAACTTTTTCGTTGCCACTTGGTTTTAACATTTGCTGAGTGCATGGGCACACTTGACCTCGGTTTATCGTCTCGTCCAAAAGACTCCACGTTCAGTGAGCCCGTAAGGCCCAGTGCAAAGTGAGAGGAAACTTTTTTTTCTTTCTTCCAATTATGGTGAAGACGGTGTAAAAAGCGCATGGGTTGGGTAAGAAGCCCACCCCAATTATCTCATGAAATGAAAGAAAATTTTCCGTACAAATTTTGCCCATGAGACGAATGCTAGACATTAAACGCTCCGTCTCATGGGCAAAATGAGACTGAAATTTGCTTCATGTCATGAGATAATTGGGGTGGGCTTATTAACCGCCCATGCGCTTTTTACCCTGTCTCCCCCTATGCATAAACAAGAAGTGCCTTGTATAGAGCTCTACGCTGGTTGTGCTCTACTTATTTAAATTATGTGTTGCTGTATGTGCTTTATTTGAATAAATCTTGTTTAAACCAAACAAGGAAGCAGTGTAATAATAGGATAATATGCATAATACAAAATAAAATGAAATAACTCACAAGCGAAATAAGCATATGTAAGAACTTAGTACCAGCACCTTTGTTCGTAAAAGCCAATATTACTAGTACAATAATAATAATGTATACTATTTTTTTTTAAAAACATTCAGCTTTCTCTGTATCTCCTGCACACACACGCACGCGAGCGCGCGCGCACGTGTGTGTTTGAACATATCAGAGACTTGTGTGTGAGAGAGAGTGAGAGGGAAGGGAGACCACAGAGAGAGGGAGAGAGAGAGAGAGCAGAGAGAGAGAAGAGAGATAGAGTTAGAGTGAGAGAGAGAGAGAGAGAAGAGATAGAGAGAGAGAGTGAGAGAGAAAGAAACAGAGAGAGAGAGAGAGCGGAGAGATGAGAGAGAGAGAGGAGAGAGAAGAGAGTGAGAGTTGAGAGGGCAGGGAGACAGAGTAGGAGAGAGAGAGAGAGAGAGAGAGAGAGAACGCAGATAGATAGAGATAGAGAGAGAGAGTGAGAGAGAGATAATTTGTAATAGGGAAGACAGAACATAGAGACTGAGAGAGAGGAGAAGAGAGAGCATAGTCTCTACTTCTGTTCGATTTGACTTTCGTTCTCCCTGCGCTAGCTCTCGATGCTCTCATTTAGTATATAGAGGACTAGCTCGCTTCTCTTTCGTGGACGGTCGTGAACCCCTCCATATAGAGATGAGAGGAGAGCGAGAGAGAGACAACGGAGACAGAGACAGACAAAGACCGAGACAGAGAGACATTATGTGGAGGAGTGAGGAAATATTAGAAGGGAATGAAATATGATCTGACTAAACATTTTTTGTTCAATTCCCAGCTTTGCATGAATAAAAACCAGGAAGTGGTGTCGATTTCCAAAGCGTCATCTGTTGACCTTGACAACAGAACAAAACATATGCCTTTCCTTTACGTGCTATTTTCTCATACATTTGTTTAATATACATATATAGGGGAAGACGGGGCAAAAAGCCCATGAGGCGTGTTAAGAAGCCCATGTCAATTATCTCATAAAATAAAGCAACTTTCAGTTTGAATTTGCCCATGAGACGAATGCTAAACATTAAAACTCGTCTCATGGGCAAAATGTTTACTGACATTTGCTTTATTTCATGTTTCTTACCCGCCCATGGGCCTTTCACCCCGTCTTCAGATAAGATCAGAACATCTGTACCGGTAGGGGAAGACGGGGTAAAGAAAAGCGCATGGGCGGGTAAGAAGCCCACCCCAATTATCTCATGAAAGGAAGAGAAAATTTCAGTCAAATTTTTGCCCATGAGACGAACGTTAATGCTAAGCATTAACGCTCCGTCTCATGGGCAAAATTGTGACTGAAACTTTGCTTAATTTCATGAGATAATTGGGGTGGGCGCTTTTTATCCCGTCTTCCCCTGTATCATTGCATGTTGAATGTGTTTGCTTATAATGATGAGAAGGGGAGGGCGGGGAGACAGGGATAGGAGTCTGAATATTTACTGGGGGGGAAAGATTAAGATCCCCTTTGAATGAAGATGTTACGGAATAACCGGTAAGCATTTGTAGGATTTATAGTCTTGTCATAGTGTCGGCAAAGGTAGCTCAGAACAATTATAATTTGCAGCATCATCAACAGCACATATCTACACGTGCTCCTCGTAGGGTAGACTGGCGTAAAAAGCCCATGGGCGGGTAAGAAGCCCAAGCTAATTATTTCATGAAATGAAGCAAATTTCAGTCAACGCTCGTCTCATGGGCAAAATTTGACTGAAATTTGCTTCATTTCATGCGATAATTGGCATGGGCTTCTTACCCGCCCATGGGCTTTTTACCCGTCTTCACCTATATCTGTATTGTCAGAAAGGTCTGTGTACACGTTAACAATATTCACAAAATATCTCTATTTCCCCATGGCAACACAGTGATAGGCCACTCATAAAGGTCTGTGTACACGTTAACATTATTCACGAGATATTTTCTATTTTCCCAATGGCAACACAGTGAGTTGTAAGTCATACTAAGAGTGGGCTAATCACTGTGTTGCCACGGGGAAATATAAATATCTCTTGAGTAATGTTAACGTGTACACAGACCATTTTATGACCTACAACTCACTGTGTTGCCATGGGGAAAATAGTGATATTTTGTGAATGTTGTTAACGTGTACGTCACTATCGATTTTTAATGACTACAACATTAACACAAGTGATGTACAGCAAAAAACTAAAATAATAATAAACAAGTGCAACGCCGAGCGGCTGCAAAGTCCCCTCGCAGCATCGCCGAGCTACTCCGAAATCGGAATGTGTCGGCTGTACACATCAAAACAGCACGTAACTACATAAAAACGCATCAAAACAGCACGTAAGTGAATAGTTTTTGATATATAGCCTTGGGGTTCGGACCCGTGATTTGAGCGCGCGCGATCATGCGCACACGCGCGCACAGAAAAATGCATGACAACTGTGTTATAGACCATTCATCAAGAAATGTTGTGGGAAAAAACTGCATTAAAATACGTGCAAAACTTCGCGAGATATTAACGATTATGTGTTTCGGGGTTTGAACCCCGTAACTGGCGCGACCTTGACCTTAATGTAAAACTAAATACATCAGTGGATAGCTTGCATCTTGGCAGAGTAGTATACCAAATTTGATGATGATAGACTGAATAGTTTTTGAGAAAAACGGACGAATAGCCGGACGGACGGAGGCACGCCGGACGGACGGACGGACACCGGACGGACGGACGGACCAGACAAAAACAATAGCTTCGGCTCGGGGACTAAAAAGAGAAGAAAAGTACTGTACAGAGAAAGAAGAATGAGGAGCATGAAATACTATCCAAGTTAGACAATAAGAAGACTGTCCTGGCTGTTCATGGTAGAACAAGGAAGTGACGTTGATTTGCTGTATTATGTCCCCTTTGCCTGACAACCCAACAAATGGTGTTCTGTCACAACGCAGCAAGCAAGCACGGACCAAACCAACAGCCTAGACTATAGTCGAAGATGCACGATCACGCAATGTGGCATTTCATCACAAGACAATGCTGGAAACATTTATTATGCGACAAGCGTCTGGATTCGCCAGATTTTCTCAAACAAACCAGTTTCATGCATGCACGTGGTGAGAAATAAAAAGCATTGAAACACGGTTTGCCAAACGACAGTAGGATGAATAATAGTTGGGTCATGAATGAAATTCTGCTTAACGTCCTCCGGTCTGGAACAGACACATATGGTTGGTTGGTTGGTTGGTTGCAGGAAGTTTTACGTCCTCATAGCCGTAGCTCTTAGGGACAAGTAGTTCTGGTGCTGTAGTCTTCGATGTAGCAGGTACACCTGGAAATTGGTTCATCAACGTTGTTCTTTGGAAAGGGTCGGGTGGGAGGCGCTGGAGTAGAGTCAGTTGGAGTCTTGTCGTAGACTCGTCATAGTTGGTGTTGTCCAAACGGGGCCCCCCCCCCCCCCCAAAAGGCTGTCTTCAGGGCTACAGGGCGGCCTTCTTCGTGCTCAGGTGCTGCCAGTTCCACAATGCAGGCTTCAGGATGACGACGACTCGGATGTTGACACGCAGCAGTGGCTCATTGCGTACATCGACGGATGGGTGGGAGGGGGGGGGTCACCGACCCACACTCACGAGCCACCACAACAAGTGAGTCCATGCAGGGGTTTCAGTCCCAAAAACGGCCACACCGTCGACCACGTACCGTTGCGCCCCCAGTCAAAACCGCCGTCCTCCGTCGTCCTGCACTGCAGTCCAACAGCACCCCGTCGCTGGAAGGATGACTGCGCCGCCCAAGACGCAAGGAGAGAGTCAGTAAAATCGACCCTCTCCCTACGGACTCCAGGCTTGGAATGACGCATATGGGACATTAGTAGATATAAATATGGTGGGAACGATCCTGGAGGCTTTTTATACCTTGTATTTCTGCAGTCTTTTTTAATGCAAGTTATTAGTTTTCGCACTAATCATTTCAATAATATGTCAATGGGCTATCTAAAGAAATTAGTCCGTTTTGACTCCAGGCCATCAAATATCTTTTTCAATTTGCTTTTTTTTTTTTGGTTTTTTTGGTTTGTTTTATATACACTACTCACAAAAAGTTAAGGATCACTATGAGAAAACAGGTGCGCAATAAACTCCGTTCGCTCCTGTTATTTATTTCTCAGTCAAGCCAAATTGTTATGAATTCTTGTTCAGCTGTAAGTGGGCGATGTTGTGTTAGTGGAAACATTGCACGTGATTCTCTATTACTGAGCTTGGCAGCAAAAGAAAAAGCGGAAACTTGCGAAAAAGGACCTTGTTTTGGATCGTTCTGCATGAACACATTGCACAAGCCAGATGGAAAAACCATTATGCACGTGCAAGCACTGCTGTTTATGTGTGAGATGCTGTCTCTTGCTTGGCTTTATAAGAAGACATACCACCAGTATTAGGCCTGATTTGACAATGCCTCCACGACGAAAATTGAGCGAGTTGGATAGGGGACGAGCTGTTGCATGGTTCCAAGATGGTGTTCCCAAGCGAGAAGTGGCCAGGCGACTTCAGGTGTCCATCTCGGTCATTGTCAGACTGATTCAACGCTTCACAGCCACTGGGAGGGTCCATGAAAGACGCAGATCTGGTCGACCGAAGAATACAACTCCACGTGAAGATCGTCTCATTGAACGACAAGCCCTGCAGACAAGAACAGCCTCTTCCAGCATCATTCGAAGGCAGCTGAGGGTGGCTACTAACATCAACATCAGCCAGCAGACCATACGGAACCGCCTTCATGGGTTTAACCTCCGTTCTCGTCGCCCAGCTGTACGGCCACGCTTAACTCCAGCCCATAGGGCAGCACGCCGCGCCTTCTGCAGACGTCACGTGAGGTGGACACGTCAGCAATGGTCCCAGGTCCTGTTCAGTGATGAATCACGCTTCACCCTGAACCACAACGACGGCCGACTGAGGGTCTGGAGGCGCCCAGGGGAACGCTTTATTGACGCCACTGTCCAAGAAAAGGTGGCCTTTGGTGGAGGTTCTGTAATGGTCTGGGGGGCCTTCAGCCTTCACCACAGAACACCCTTGTATCATGTACAGGGTAACCTGACTGGCCTCCGATACCGGAATGAGATCCTTCGACCACTGGCTGTGCCTACACTGCAGCAGATGGGACCGCCGGCTGTCTACCAGGATGACAACGCTCGCCCCCACAGGGCAAGGGTGGTCAACGACTTCCTGCAGCAGTCTGGAGTCAACAGAATGGAGTGGCCAGCATGCAGTCCCGATCTCAACCCGATTGAGAACCTCTGGGATGAGCTGGATCGCAAAGTGAGGAGCAACCACCCCCCTCCCAGGGATGCCCAGCACCTCTACCAGATGCTGCAGGCTGAGTGGCAGGCGCTTCCACAGAGGATCTTCACCACCCTGGTCAACTCCATGAGGACTCGCTGCGTCGAGTGCCAGAACAGCCATGGCGGATACACGCATTACTGAACTTTTGGGAGCATCAGAATGCCCTGTCTTGTGATTTCAATGACTTTGGGAAATCAAATTTCGATACGTACCCACTTTGATCAAATGTACAGACCAAACGATTGCTCGAAATTGAAGGCAATTGTGTATCGTTATCACTAAAGCATTGAATTAAATGTTGGCCAAAATTCAACGCATTGGCTTTCTTATTTGGAAAGTTATGAATTAGTTTGCAAGTGATCCTTAACTTTTTGTGGATAGCTTATATATAGCATGAAAGAAAAATCTCAGTGAATAACCAGCTCCGTACCCCTACTCTGAAGGACTGAAAAGTTAGTGCATTTGAAATGCAGAATAGTTTGCTTTGATAAAACCTTTTTCTGTGTCCAATGTCTTTATTTGTGAACCTCAGAAACAAAACCAGTTAACGTTAACTTTGAGTAATGTTCCGTGTTCCCAAAAAAAAAAAAAAAAAAAAATTATATATAATTGTGCTGATTTACTGATTTACTTGATTTATATATATATATATATATAGTATATATATATATATTACACATCAGGAGCTAGGGGGGAGGCTCTCTTGATGTTGTACCTTGAACTGACAATGATTATTAAGCCATAAATGTCATTTTCACTACTTAACACTCATTAGTGTGTTATGGGTACTACTATACCTTGAACAATGTAAATGACTAGCAGTCAGTGACAATGACCAGTGGTCACTTTGACTTAAAAATCAAATTTTAATTCTTAACAGCTTATTACTGTCAGCAGAGAATGTATGCATCTAATGCAGGTGACCAATAGTCACTGCCAATACCCATGGTCACTATGACGTAACCTTTTCAGCTTATTCAAACTGAGACAAATTGTACCGCCGTCAACATGAATATATGACATGGTGGAACAAAACGTCCAAACTACGACAAATTGTACCGCAATCAACATGAATATATGACATGGTGGAACAAAACGTCCAAACTAGGACAAATTGTACCGCCGTCAACATGACATGGTGGAACAAAACGTCCAAACTACGACAAATTGTACCGCAATCAACATGAATATATGACATGGTGGAACAAAACGTCCAAACTAGGACAAATTGTACCGCCGTCAACATGACATGGTGGAACAAAACGTCCAAACTAGGACAAATTGTACCGCCGCCAACATGAATATATGACATGGTGGAACAAAACGTCCAAACTAAGAGAACTTGTACCGTATTCACGGTACAAAATGTCTCAACTTTGGACATCTTGTACCGTCCAAAGTTGAGACATTTTGTACCTTTTGGACAAATTGCACCACAACACACGCACACACATTAAAGTGGAAAAGAGAGGGGTGAAAGTGGCGCGCGCGTGAGAGAGAGCGAGAGAGAGGAGAGAGAGAGAGAGAGAGAGAGAGAGAGAGAGAGATCGAGAGAGAGAGAGAGAGAGAGAGAGAGAGAGGGGGGGGAAGGGGTGAGGGTGAGAGAGAGTGAGAGAGAGAGAGAGAGAGAGAGGTGAGAGAAAGAGAGAGAAGGGGAGAGAGAGGGAGAGAGAGAGGGGGGGGGAGAGAGAGAGGGAGATAGAGGGAGAGAAAGAGAGAGAGAGAGAGAGAGAGAGAGAGGCGGGGAGAGAGAGAGAGAGAGAAAGATAAGAGAGAGAGGATAGAGAGAGGAGAGAGATAGAGAGAGAGGGAGAGAGAGAGAGAGGGGAGAGGGAGAGAGAGAGATAGAGAGAGAGAGAGAGAGAGAGGGAGAGAGAGAGATAGGGAGAGAGAGAGAGAGAGAGAGAGAGAGAGAGAGAGAGAGAGAGAGAGAGAGAGAGAGAGAGAGAGAGAGAGATTCTTTATTGAGGTCATTATAGTAGACAGTACAGAAAGATTTGTTTTCCCGGTCAGTAGTCACATCCTTTGCAAACCACGCAGGCTCGCTAGTTAGGTTAACCCTCTCACGCCGCCAGCCGAAAACCTGGGTAGAGAAAAGATTTCTGTCTGCAACATTGGGGATTCCTCTGTGACCCTGCATAAAATAGGGCCTATCCTTACCTCCCACCATTAAGAAGGATAGTATTGTCATTGGATACCAGACCCTCATTTGATGCCTTTCAGTGACATGGGTGTTAAATCACTGTGGTGCTAAGAGGCGACAGTGGCGATGAAAGGGTTTTTTAACCCTTTCACCGCCAATGTTGCATTTTAGCACCACAATGGTTTAACACCCATGTCACTAAAAGGCATCAAATCAGGGTCTGTTATCCAAGACCCTATTTTCTTAATTTTGGGAGGTAAGGATAGGCCTAATGCTATATTACATCACAGAGGAATCGCAATATTGCAGATTTTTTTTCTTCTCTACCCAGTTAAGTTTAATGGTATTTTTTGGCTGAAAAATGGCTGGCGGCGAAAGGGTTAAGTGAGCAGGCCAGCCATTGTACTGCAAACACTACAGACAAAAGGCCAAATTTGGCCATTTTCAATCAACTATTGTTTGATAACCACTGCATGGATTTTCGTAGTTCAAATATCAAAATAAAGTTTGATCGTTTATCTTTTCAATGCATTTGTTTTTATTTGTGTGTGATGTGTGTATCAGTTTCAATGAATAAAACAACAGAGCATGTGAAAGCCGTTCGCGTAAGCCGCGCGGCCGAGAGTCCGACATCGCGCTCAGAGAATGACGTTTCGCTTCATGTGTTCCTCGCTTCGCGGAAACTACCACAATCGGTGTATAGTTCTATATTTAGTATCATCGCGTTAGTCTTGAAATGAGCTTTCTAACGATACCTAAGCCACCTGCGGCGGTTTTAAATAGCCGAAGTTATTTAACCCTTTCACCGCCAATGTCGCATTTTAGCACCACAATGGTTTAACACCCATGTCACTAAAAGGCATCCAAATCCGGATCTGTTATCCAAAGACCCCTATTTTCTTAATTTTGGGAGGGTAAGGATTGGCCTAATGTTGTACATGTCACAGAGGAATTCCCAATATTGCAGATTTTGTGTGTGTGTACCCAGTTAAGTTTAATAGGGGAAGACGGGTAAAAAGCGCATGGGCGGGTAAGAAGCCCACCGCCAATTATCTCATGAAATAAAAGAAATTTCAGTCAAATTTGCCCATGAGACGAATGCTAGACATTAACGATCGTCTCATGGGCAAAATGAGACTGAATTTGCTTCATTTCATGAGATAATTGGGGTTGGGCTTCTTACCCGCCCGTGCGCTTTTTACCCCGTCTTCCCCTATATCATTTTTTGGCTGAAAATGGCTGGCGGCGAAAGGGTTCAGAAAAACGTAAAACAGTATAAAGTTTTCCGTAATTTCATTACCTACTATACAGTCTTTGGTAATACATGTAGTGGCCCTCACCTTGTCTGACCCGTGACGTGTACTCTTCCCGACCGCAAAAGGGACCGATCCACGTGTCAGATTTCAGACGTACGGCTATCCAACTGTGAGGCATGGTTCTCATGAAACATTACTGTCTACAAAATATGAAATCCTGCTCGATTTATCGTTCATTATAATAGTCGGTAGATGTTCCATACACGGATCTGACCAAATGTCCGCGTTTTTGTGTATTCGGATCTAAGTAAATAATGGTAAGCGAAAATTAGTAGGATTTCGTTAGAATCATTTAGACAGAAATATTTCACCGGAATCAAGTCACACAATTAGTTGTCTGGGATATTGGAAATACATAATGTGGTGGCACGTGAAAGATAAATAGTAAATGCCTAAGATCACAGTTCAAAATTAAAATGGAACATTCATGCAAATACTCAACACGCACAAAGAGCCGGCCACCATTCCCTCTAACCCCCTACTCTCTATCACACACGCATACATATATATATAGAGAGAGAGAGAGGGGGGGGGGCAAGAGAGAGAGAGAGAGAGGGAGAGAGAGAGGGAGAGAGAGAGAGAGATTAAATGAAATGACATGAAATGAAATGAGGCTTTATTTTACAACGGTAAAAGTATTGGCACAGAGCGAAGGGAGAGAGAGAGAGAGAGAGGGAGAGAGAGAGAGACAGACAGACAGACCAGACAGAGACAGAGACAGAGAGACATAGATAACTCAAATACACAATAAAAGCGAAGGTGAAAACCCACTACACACACACACAGCACACACTCACACGACACTCACTCACACACACAAACGCACGCACGCACGCACGCACGCACGCACGCACCGCTAACGCACAGCAGCTACGCACGCACGCGCACGCCACGCACGCACTGCACGCCGCACGCACGCGTGCGCGCGCGACACACACACGCACACGCACACTGCACGCAACCGACGCACGCACGCCACGCACGCACACGCACGCACACACGCACGCACGCACAACGCACACACACACACACACACACACACACACACAGCGACACACACACACACACACACCACACCATACACATGTATCACAGATAATGACCGTCACAGCTGGAGATTCGTACGATGTGTGAGTCGGGGGCCCCTAACATAAGACCTTCACCATTCAGATTCCTCAACACGGGTCATTTCTTAAAAACAGAGGGAAGTGTACTACACGTCCTCCTCGAGGAAGTTCTTCACTCTGGCCCTGACACTATCCAGAAGTCGACCAAGGGAAAGGGATGCCGGTGGGATGGAGGGTCATGAATTACCTAAAGGGACACCCTAACGGATGAGTTTTTGCAAGAAACGCGTCGAGATCTCCAGGAAAAGACACACACACACACACTCACTTTGCTCTGGTTTCCTAGAAATCAAACCGTCAAAAACGGCGATTCCTGATCCTTGGCGGAGATGCCGGAGAGAGAAGCCATATGGACGGGGTTGGTGGAGGCCACTCCTGAAGGAAACCGTCTGTAAATCGCCTAGAAAACGACATTTTTTATATTTTTTAACTATTTGAGACGGCTAAATAAATTCAACCGGCATTGGTAATATGATGTTTAAGAATTATTATGGCCAAAAAAAGAGCCACTTATATCCTGACCAACAAGAAGATATAACCGTTTAAAGATAACATTTATGTAAACATCTATTTTTGGGATTTTTAAAAATTAAAATATCGTTTTCTAGGCGATTTACAGACGGTTTCCTTCTGCAGTTAATACTTTTTAAGCATCATAATATATTACCATATTAATATATAAATATGTAATAATATATTACCAATACCATTTGGAATTTTTTAGTCGTCTCAAATAATTTAAAAAAATAAAAATCTCGTTTTTTAGGCTATTTAAAGACAGGTTTTGCTTTATGGAGTAAAAGGTTTGTATTGTGGACATTTCGTGCAAACGATTTGGTCTGACTCAGGCGGCCATTAGAAATGTCTGTCGCTGAAAGAATCTGACTTCCAGCACCTCCGCCAAGGAGGAATCGCCGATTTGATGGTTTGATTTCTAGAAAACCAGAGCAAAGCGAGTGTTGCGATCTCTGTAAAGGGTGTTTCCCTGGTGATCTCGACGTGTTTCGTACAAAAACTCATCCATTTTTAAGTACACAATTAATCTCATGTCTGAAATTTGCATGACTTCAATAATTCGAAAGAAGTGACTTTCTTCTTTTAACAAAAAACAAACAAAAAAGTCGCACATACACACACATATACATGGGCGCGCGCACGCGCGCACACACACACACACAGCGCGCGCTCACACACTCTCTCTCTCTCTCCTCTCTCTCTCTCTCTCTCTCTCATCTCCCTCTCTCTCTCTCTCTCTCTCTCTCTCTCTCTCTCTTAACATTAATTAAGCTCGAATTTGTCATGTATAAGCGATTACTTTTAATTTTGTGAATGTTAAAGATGAGTATGTCAGATAGGTTTACATTGTTTTGTCATGTGTATACGCTTACTCCTACATGTGTGAATGTTAAAGATGAGTATGTCAGATAGGTTTACATTGCTTTGTCATGTGTATATGCTTACTCCTACATGTGTGAATGTTAAAGATGAGTATGTCAGATAGGTTTACATTGCTTTGTCATGTGTATATGCTTACTCCTACATGTGTGAATGTTAAAGATGAGTATGTCAGATAGGTTTACATTTGATTTTGTCATGTGTATATGCTTACTCCTACATGTGTGAATGTTAAAGATGAGTATGTCAGATAGGTTTACATTGTTTTGTCATGTGTATATGCTTACTCCTACATGTGTGAATGTTAAAGATGAGTATGTCAGATAGGTTTACATTGTTTTGTCATGTGTATATGCTTACTCCTACATGTGTGAATGTTAAAGATGAGTATGTCAGATAGGTTTACATTGTTTTGTCATGTGTATATGCTTACTCCTACATGTGTGAATGTTAAAGATGAGTATGTCAGATAGGTTTACATTGTTTTGTCATGTGTATATGCTTACTCCTACATGTGTGAATGTTAAAGATGAGTATGTCAGATAGGTTTACATTGCTTTTGTCATGTGTATATGCTTACTCCTACATGTGTGAATGTTAAAGATGAGTATGTCAGATAGGTTTACATTGATTTTGTCATGTGTATATGCTTACTCCTACATGTGTGAATGTTAAAGATGAGTATGTCAGATAGGTTTACATTGTTTTGTCATGTGTATATGCTTACTCCTACATGTGTGAATGTTAAAGATGAGTATGTCAGATAGGTTTACATTTTTGATTTTGTCATGTGTATATGCTTACTCCTACATGTGTGAATGTTAAAGATGAGTATGTCAGAATAGGTTTACATTGCTTTGTCATGTGTATATGCTTACTCCTACATGTGTGAATGTTAAAGATGAGTATGTCAGATAGGTTTTACATTTTGATTTTGTCATGTGTATATGCTTACTCCTACATGTGTGAATGTTAAAGATGAGTATGTAGTCAGATAGGTTTTACATTTTTGTTTTGTCATGTGTATATGCTTACTCCTACATGTGTGAATGTTAAAGATGAGTATGTCAGATAGGTTTACATTGTTTTGTCATGTGTATATGCTTACTCCTACATGTGTGAATGTTAAAGATGAGTATGTCAGATAGGTTTACATTGTTTTGTCATGTGTATATGCTTACTCCTACATGTGTGAATGTTAAAGATGAGTATGTCAGATAGGTTTACATTGTTTTGTCATGTGTATATGCTTACTCCTACATGTGTGAATGTTAAAGATGAGTATGTCAGATAGGTTTACATTGTTTTGTCATGTGTATATGCTTACTCCTACATGTGTGCATTTTAAAGATGAGTAGAATAGGACTAGGGTGAGGAGTGGCACAGAGGTAACGCGTTCGCCTCGTGCACAGTAAACCCGTGTTCGAACATGGGTACAGGGGATTTTACCTCTCATTCTGCACTAGGCCTTACGATCTGAACGTGAAGTCTTTCGGATAAGACGATAAACCAAGGTCCCGTGTGCCCATGCACTTAGCACACACTAAACCCAGTGGCAACGAAACAGTTGTCATTTACACCCCACCTCCCTTCCTTCCTCATCAGTCACACAAAAACACATGCAAATTTAAAAAAATGGGTGACGCGCTTCTGGCTGCGACGCGCTCTCCAGGGTGGGAGCAACACGAATTTCACAGAAGACGCCTCTGTGACTATAAAATACCAAATATCAAATAAATACTTCGTCATGTATGTGTGTTTGCTTTTAGGTTTGTGCATGATAAAGATGAGTATGCAAATTGGGTTTAGGGTTGATTTTAACACGTGTATTGGCTTAAATTTAAATGGTGTATGTTAAAGACGAGTATGCAATGTAGGATTAGGTCTGATTTTGTGATGAGTTTATTAGTTTAATTGTATGCATGCTGGAGATGAGTATGTAAACTAGGTAGGTTTCGGTTTGATTTTGTCATGGGTGTTTACTTTTGAACATATTACAGATAATGCATGTAAAAACAAGCGCGGATTCGCAATCGTTTGTGGCAGCGGTCTATTTTTGCCACTCCAATCATTACATACACTGAGTCGCCTCCCCTGGCTTTTCAATAATTTTTAAATCTGTAAACCAGAATGTTATCTCTGCACCATTTCGTAACTTTTTATATCTTTTGGAAAACATTTAAAACTATTTATCCTACTTATACTCATCGAAAGAAGCACCACATACTCGTCGTGTCTGTTGCAGTGTCTGTATTACGTGTGTTTATTATTTTGTACGCTTTAAAAATGAAGATTCATGTGCTCTGTTCAGTATACAAATTCTTTCCATACCTAAGGACTGTAGATATGACAACTGAAATGTTACTTTATGCCCAAGTATTTTTTTTTCTCTTTTACAATATGTGCGACAATTTCGGACCGACAGACCGACAAAGTGAGTTATAGGTTTGTGG
>CM065683.1:60031150-60036150 GCA_017654935.2 Phymorhynchus buccinoides | reverse complement strand
TATATGTTTGATCATAAGGTGCTTATGGTAGTTTTTCTTGAAAACATTGAGACTTGAATGAACATTAAAAGAAGCTAAAATCGTATTCCACAAACAACCGCCCGAATACAACAGACTAGTCTTGAAGAGATCAACTCTTGGAAGAGGTACTTTGATTTTAGGAACATTGCGGACGATGTTTAAATCAAATTTTTGTTTTAAAGCAGGAGGAGCGCGATCAGACATTATTTTAAACATGAAAATGGCTTTGTTATATTCAAGTTTCCATTGTAGAGGCAATATTCCTAGGTGCTGAAAGTCTGTATGAGTAATGGACGATGATTTCAGAAGGATCAACTTAAGACCACGCCTGTACAAACTAAATAAAGGTTTTAGATTCTTTCCACTAGCTGAATCCCATAGTGTAGAAGCATAGTTAATATGTGATTGGATATAAGAATTGAAAAACAATTTACGGCTGTCGAAATCAAGAAAATGTTTAATTCTGGAAAGCTGATAGACTTTTTTAGATATTTGCTTGCAAAGCATAGATATTTGGTAGGACCACGAGAGATTGTTATCAACAATAACTCCGAGTATCTTGTGATGGTCAACTTCTTCCATGATTTCACCATTGATATAGAGCGAATGAGAACCAAGGCAGAGATTTTGACGTTTTTGTCTAGTAATGATAAGTAAGTATTTAGATTTTTTTGGATGTAGTTTCATATGGTTAATTTCAGACCATTCAATTAGTTTGTCAACATTGTCCTGTAAACAAGTAAAAACCTTATCTACTTTACTATCACTAGTATGTATAGTCGTATCATCTGCAAACATTTCAGTGGGAGTTGTAAGAAAAAGAGGCAGATCATTAATGTATATTGAAAATAAGATGGGGCCAAGGACTGAACCTTGGGGAACGCCAAAATCAACAGGCTTTATACAGGATTCAGATTCATTTAGAAAGACTCTTTGCTTTCGATCTGATAAAAAAGACGATAGGAATTCTAAGGTGTTATTAGTAATGCCATACATTTTTAGTTTTTTTAGCAAGAGGTTACGATCAACATCAAAGGCTTTCATGAAATCAACAGCAAGAACACCTGTAATTTCATCGTTGTTAATATTAATAAGCCACTGATCTACCAGGTTGGTTAAAGCGGTGTGGCACGAATGGTTAGCTCTAAACCCTGATTGGTTTTTGATGAAATAAGTCAAAGGAATTGAAATTATTCAGAATATGTTTATTTATGTGCATTTCCAAAGGCTTAGATAGGGTAGATAAAATAGAAATGGGCCTGTAATTGGAAGGATCTTCGCAATCACCTGACTTGTGGATTGGTATTATTTTGGCTACTTTAAAAGCTTTGGGGATACGATGTTTTGAAATACATAGGTTGTAGACATATGTGAGTGTTTCAGCAATTACATGGGCAGATAACTTCAGTATCTTAGCATCAATTCCATCAATGCCTCGCGTGTTTGTCTGTTTCAAGTGGGTAAGTGTGTTGAAAACCTCGTGTACACTCAATAGCGGAATATCAGCACACTCTTTAACTTTTTTAGTATCACAAAAGTTCTGCAGAATATTTAGATTGTTTTCTGAAGTTCTATTTGATGTTATTATTGTGGTGGCCATGTTGCAAAAATGTTTATTCATGTCTTCTGTCGATAATTTAACAGATGGGTTCTTAGTCTTTACATTTTTATTGGTTAATTGATTTATTGCTTTCCAAATTGATTTACTATCAGATTTAGTAGATATAAGATTTTTAAAGTATGTTCTCTTCGCAGATCGTTTAATAGAATTAACCAAATTTCTTTGCTTTTTAAAATTATCTTTATCTCCTGATGCCAAAAGCGACTCTCTTTCATTGATGGCATCATTTACATCTTTCGATATCCAAGGTTTTCTAGAATTATAGCTTACTCGCATTGTTTTTAAAGGAGCGTGTTTATCATAAATGTTAAGGAAACTGTGGTACCAAATTTCCGGGAGAGAGAGAGAGAGAGAGAGAGAGAGGGGGGGGGGGGGAGAGAGAGAGAGAGAGAGAGAGAGAGAGAGAGAGAGAGAGAGAGAGAGAGAGAGAGAGAGAGAGAGAGAGAGAGAGAGAGAGAGAGAGAGAGAGAGAGAGAGAGAGAGAGAGAGAGAGAGAGAGAGAGGAGAGAGAGAGAGAAACTTGAAAACTTGAAAACTTTAACTTTATTTTTTCAAGGATAAAGAAAGAGAGAGAGAGAGAGAGAGAGAGAGAGAGAGAGAGAGAGAGAGAGAGAGAGAGAGAGAGAGAGAGAGAGAGAGAGAGAGAGAGAGAGAGAGAGAGAGGGAGGGAGGGAGGGAGGGAGGGAGGGAGAGGGATATATATATAAAGAGAGTTATTTCTGTTCGAGTCACTATCTGAATCGCTAAAAATTCGGGACTTTCCTGGGGTTGCACTGCCTCCGGGCATTACCTCCAGGATCGTTCCCACCATCTTTATATCTACTAATGTCCCATATGTGTCTGTTTCAGACCGGAGGACGCTAAACCGATTTTCACTTCTGTTCGAGTACGCCCAGGGACAAGCTCAGATGTTTGCTGTGTGCGAGGGAGGGACAAAGTGGACAAAGTGGACAAAGTAAGGCGACAGAAGAGAAGATACAAATTCTGCGAAGGGCCGTAAACTCTAACGTGATGCCCCACATGGCCGAAAGGCCCAAGAGGGCGTAAAACCTTTATTATTATAAACTCTAACGGGTCAGCCACACTGCATAACATCCTATCCCAATACGATCCGATTGTGGCATTTTCATTTTGGGGGCGTGATTCTTGTGACGCAAAAGTTTACTGTCTAAAGGAATCGCATGAAATCTTACTAGTTATTTTCACTATGTTTGTGGTCCCCCGTACACGAATCTGATGAAGTGTCTGCAATTTTGTACCAGACATTTTATTTTGGTTCGTGTGTTGCTACTCGAATGCAGTGAGAGAAAATAGTAATCACGTGAATCAGGACTCACAGACACCGTCACAATCGGATCGTCTACTCGAATGCAGTGAGAGAAGATAGTAATCACGTGAATCAGGACTCACAGACACCGTCACAATCGGATCGTCTACTCGAATGCAGTGAGAGAAGATAGTAATCACGTGAATCAGGACTCACAGACACCGTCAAATCGGATCGTCTACTCGAATGCAGTGAGAGAAGATAGTAATCACGTGAATCAGGACTCACAGACACCGTCACAATCGGATCGTCTACTCGAATGCAGTGAGAGAAAATAGTAATCACGTGAATCAGGACTCACAGACACCGTCACAATCGGATCGTCTACTCGAATGCAGTGAGAGAAAATAGTAATCACGTGAAAGGACTCAGACACCGTCAAATCGGATCGTGACTCGAATGCAGTGACTCACGTGAATCAGACTCACAGACACCGTCACAATCGGATCGTCTATCGTGAGAGAAATAGTAATCACGTGAATCAGGACTCACAGACACCGTCACAATCGGATCGTCTACTCGAATGCAGTGAGAGAAGATGAATCAGGACTCACAGACACCGTCACAATCGGATCGTCTAAATGCAGTGAATCACGTGAATCAGGACTCACAGACACCGTCACAATCGGATCGTCTACTCGAATGCAGAATGCAGTGAATCAGAAAATACACCGTACAATCGGATCGTCTACTCGAATGCAAGAGAAGATAGTAATCACGTGAATCAGGACTCACAGACACCGTCACAATCGTCTATCAGTGAGAGAAAATAGTACTCGAATGAATCAGGACTCACAGACACCGTCACAATCGGATCGTCTACTCGAATGCAGTGAGAGAAGATAGTAATCACGTGAATCAGGACTCACAGACACCGTCACAATCGGATCGTCTACTCGAATGCAGTGAGAGAAAATAGTAATCAGTGAATAAGTAAATCACGTGAATCAGGACTCACAACACCGTCACAATCGGATCGTCTACTCGAATGCAGTGAGAGAAGATAGTAATCACGTGAATCAGGACTCACAGACACCGTCACAATCGGATCGTCTACTCGAATGCAGTGAGAGAAAATAGTAATCACGTGAATCAGGACTCACAGACACCGTCACAATCGGATCGTCTACTCGAATGCAGTGAGAGAAAATAGTAATCACACGTGAATCAGGACTCACAGACACCGTCACAATCGGATCGTCTACTCGAATGCAGTGAGAGAAAATAGTAATCACGTGAAAACTCACAGTACCGTCACAATCGTCGTCTACTCGAATGCAGTGAGAGAAAATAGTAATCACGTGAAAATAGTAATCACGTGAATCAGGACTCACAGACACCGTCACAATCGGATCGTCTACTCGAATGCAGTGAGAGAAAATAGTAATCACGTGAATCAGGACTCACAGACACCGTCACAATCGGATCGTCTACTCGAATGCAGTGAGAGAAAATAGTAATCACGTGAAAATAGTAATCACGTGAATCAGGACTCACAGACACCGTCACAATCGGATCGTCTACTCGAATGCAGTGAGAGAAAATAGTAATCTCACAGACACCGTCACAATCGGATCGTCTACTCGAATGCAGTGAGAGAAAATAGTAATCACGTGAATCAGGACTCACAGACACCGTCACAATCGGATCGTCTACTCGAATGCAGTGAGAGAAAATAGTAATCACGTGAAAATAGTAATCACGTGAATCACCGACTAGTGAATCAGGACTCACAGACACCGTCACAATCGGATCGTCTACTCGAATGCAGTGAGAGAAGATAGTAATCACGTGAATCAGGACTCACAGACACCGTCACAATCGGATCGTATGGATGTAAAATCGTATGCAGTGTGGCTGGCCTTTAACCCAATTCACCCTACACTGTTTTACTCCTTCAATGTCCATATATCAGTGAAAACAGGGGTCAATTCGTACCACAAGACGTTCAATGCTGCACTTGGTCATCTCCAAATGTGGAAAGTGACGCCATTCGCGTGACACCGTCACAATCGGATCGTCTACTCGAAT
>CM065683.1:60011150-60021150 GCA_017654935.2 Phymorhynchus buccinoides | reverse complement strand
AATTTTTTTTTTTACTTTCTTTCTTTAACTATCCAACAGGAGACCACTAGAGAAAGAGGGAGGGGAAGGAGAGGGGGGGGAGCGAGTAGGGAGAGAGGAGGAGAGAGAGGGGAGGGAGGGAGGAGAGGATCTGGGAGTAGAAGGAGACAGGAGGAGAAGAGGGAGAAGTAGGAGAGAGAGGAGAGGAGAGGGGGGAAGGGAAGAGAGGGAGAGGGTGGAGAGAAGGGAGAAGAAGGAAAGGGAAAGATTAGGGGGGGGAGATGGAGGAGGAAAAGGGAGAGAGGGAAGAGAGAGGGAGGGAGAAGACGAGGGGGAGGAGAGAGAAGGAAAAGGGGGGGAGAGCCGGGGAGGGAGGAGGGAGGAGACAGGAAGGGAGGGAGAGAGAAGGAGAGAGCAGAGAAGAGGAGGAGGAGGGATGTAGAGAGCGAGATAGGGGGAGGAGAGAGAAGAAAAGAGGAGAGAGTATGAGGGAAACGGGGAGGACGGGGTAGGGAGAGGGAGGAGAGGAGGTAGAGAGAGATGGAGAGAGAGAGTGAGGTAGATAGAGGATGAGAGATGAAAGAGATAGAGGAGAAGAGGAGAGTCGAAAGAGAGAGGGAGGGAGGAGAGAGAGGCGGGAGATTTTGGAGGAGGGAGGACCCTGAGATAAGAGGAGGGAGGAGGAGAGATGAAAAGAGAGGGGATAAAAGGGGGGACAAACGAGAGGAGGACAAAAAAAAGAAAAAGAAGAGGACAGGAGGAGAGGGATGAGGAGGAGGAGGAGAAATGGAGGAGTAGGGAGGAGGACAGGAGGGGAATGAGTAGGAGAGGGAGGGGAGAGAGGGGAGAAGGGAAAGAAGGAGGGAAGGACATGGGGGAGGGAAGGGGACAAATAGAAAGGGGTGGGGAAAAGGGGGAGGAGACAGGAGAAGAAGGAGAGAGAAAAAGAAGGGAAAAGAGGAGATGGAGGAGAGAGGAAGGAAAATGAGGGGAGAGAGGTGGACTCAGAGGGGGTGAGAGGGGAGGGGGGAAAAAGGGGAGGGGGATGGAAGGGGGAGTAGGAGGGACAGAGGATGGAGAGAGAAAGAGGAAGGAGAAGGAGAAAAGACGTGGGAGGGGGGGGAAAGGGGAAGGGGAGAGAGGGAGAGAAAGGGGGAACGGGGGGAGAAGAGGAGGGAAAGAAAGAAGAAAAAGAGACGGGAGGGAGACTGTGTGATGGAGTGAGAGAGCGGGAAAGGAGAAAAGAAGGAGAGAGAAGGAGAGGAGGGACCGATAGATCGAGAGGAGAGGAGGAGAATTAGAGGGGTGGGGGACAGAGAAGAGGGGAAGAGAGGGAGAAGGATGATAGAGAGAGAGGAGAGAAGAACATGGGGATGGGGAGAGGGCGTTCTCGGGAAGATGGATCGAGTGGAGAGAGGACAGAGAGCGTGAGAGGGAGGAGGAAGAGGAACGAGGAGGGGAGGAGGGGAAAGAGGGAGAGAGAGAAGAGACAGGAGAGGAGGAGAAGAGAGCAGGGAGGAGTAAGGACGGGGTAGAGAGAGAGCGAGAAACAGAAGGACCGGAGAGAGAGAGGGAGAGGAGAGGAGAGAGACAGGACACAGAGAGAGAGAGAGGGGGGGGTGAGAGAGGAGAGAGAGAAGGAGAGAGAGAGATCTTGGGGGAGAGAGAAAGAGACGAGAGAGAGAGGGGGGTGGCGGGAGCGGGAGGGAAATGGAGAGGAGGGGGAAGTAAGGGGTGGAAGAGAAGAAGAGAAGAGAGAGGAGACAGTCGGACCGAGAGGGTGTGAGGAGGGGGGGAGAGGGGGGGGGGGAGCGGGAGGGAGGAGGGGAGAAGGGAAGGAGGTGAGGGAGGAGGGACAGGAGAGAAGGGAGACGAGGAGGGGAAGGCAAGGCGAGAAGCGTAGGACGATGAGGAACAGATGGGCATAAGACGTGAGCCGAGGGAGAGAGAGATTTTTCTGAGAAGGAGAAGGAGGAGAGGGAGAGAGGAGGTTGGAGAAAGAAGGAGGAAGAGGAGAGGGAGGGAGAGGGGGAGGGAGAGGGAGAGGGGAGAGAGAGGGCAGGGAAGGAGAGACGAGAGAAGTAGATGTGAGAGGAGAGAGAGAGAGAGAGAGAGGAGAGAGAGACCTACTTTGTTGTTGTGGAGCATCGCAGTTTCAGTTAATCAGATAGTTAAGAAGTTCAAAGTAACCAGCGTCTGTAAGTGATGTCATTTTAAGTAGGTACTTCCAAAAAGATAACCAAGCCGTTGAGCATTAATTGCAGCGCGTTCGTTAATATCAAATACTTATGTACATCGGGGGTAAGTATATAACTCAGTAAGTGGGCAGCCTAGGCCTAATTGTTCACCGAACACGACAACCACGGCATTTTCATTGGTGGATAGAACCAGGAAGTCGGGAAGGGGATTCACCGGCTATTTACAGTTGAGGGTCGATGAATCGAGCGCGCGCTACTAAGCATAGCGTGCGAAAGAACGAAAATCGTTCTGTTCGGGGAAGACTTTGTAAGCTGTAGCCCCTACCACAGAAATTTCATCCCCCAGCGGGTTTTTTCCCTTCTCTTCTTTTTTGTTAATGCTCTGTTTGTTGTTTCTAATAATTAGGATTCTATCCTTTAGGGAGAGTAGGGGAAGACGGGGTAAAAAGCGCATGGGGCGGGTAAGAAGCCCACCCCAATTATCTCATGAAATGAAGCAAAATTTCAGTCTCATTTTGCCCATGAGACGAGCGTTAATGTCTAGCATTCGTCTCATTGGCAAATTTGACTGAAATTTTCTTTATTTCATGAGATACTTGGGGTGGGCTTCTGACCCGCCCATGCGCTTTTTGCCCCGTCTCATGAGGCAAAATGAGACTGAAATTTGCTTTCATTTCATGAGATAATTGAGGTGGGCTTCTTACCCGCTCATGCGCTTTTTTTACCCCGTCTTCCCCTACAGGTTGTTATTGTAAGAGTTCCTGTTCTTCTGTTCCCGCTGCTTAACCACAACGGCAAGGCGGTTGCTAATAATAGCCCATTATTGAATAAACAGGCGCGAAGCGTGGAACTGCTTAATGTTTTCAGTGGGATTTGTGTGTTTGTTCCTGGCTGGATCTGTATGCATGAAATGTGGATAGGATCGAGGAACGAACTGGAGCTCATGAAGTAAAGAAAATTTCAGGACGAAATTTGCCCATTAGACGAAATGCTAAACATTAACACTCGTTTCAAGAGCAAAATGATGACTGAAATTTTGCTTTATTTTAGGAGATAATTGGCATGGGGATCTTTTTACCCGCCCTTGTGCTTTTTACCCAGCCTTCCCCTAATTCGTAAACTCGACAGCGTTTGAACGGAGGGACCTAGAACCCTAAAAACAACATTTTTTTTTTTTTGCATTCGGATAGATGGTTCTGTATTGGTATATCTAGGCCAAGTTCGAACATGAAGGTCATTGGTCAAAGGTCAAGGTCAATGGAGCCAAAAATGCTGCCGCGCGGCTGCTTGATCTAGCGTCTTCACACTCTAGTTTTTTTCTTTTCTTTTTTTTTCCCATTTACTTCACAAGTTCGAACATGAAGGTCACTGGTCAAAGGTCAAGGTCAATGGAGCCGAAAATGTTGCCGCGCGGCTGCTTGGTCTAGCGTCTCCACACTGTAGTTTTCTTTTCTTTTTTCCCCCCATTTATTTCACTTAGTGGTCCTTTCGGCCTTTCTCTGAATGTCCCAATCCCATATCTGCTGGCCTGCCCGTCCATCCGCCCGTTTATCTATCCGTTGGTCTGTCAGTCGTCTTTTAAAAAAATATATAAAAAAATAATACTAATTGACAGCATTTCTATAGCGCCTTTCTATAATTATTTTACACTCAAGGCGCTTCCATTCACTGATACACCCGCAGTCACACAAGACATTATTTCTCCTCTCTCTCTCTATCTCTATCTCTCTCCTCTCTTCTTCTCTCTCTCTCTCTCGCTCTCTCTTTCTCTCCATCTCTCTCTCTCCTCTCTCTCTCTCCCAGCTGGGTGTAAAAAAGTATGCATACTTTATCTCATTACCTTGTTTAATTAAAATTTCATTTCGTTTCGTTCGTTCGTTTTTCTCTCTCTCTCTCTCTCTCTCTCTTCTCTCTCATCGTCTCTCTCTCTCTCTCTCTCGTCTCTCGTTCTTTCCTTTCTCTCTCTCTCTCTCTCTCTATCGCGCTCTCTCGTCCTCTCTCTTCTCTCTCTCTCATCTCTCTCTCTCTCCCTCACCCTCTGTCCCTCTCTCTCTCTCTCTCTCTCTCTCCTCGCTCTTTCTCTCTCTGTCTCTATTCTCTAGCTCTCTTCTCTCTCTCTCCTCCTCTCTCTCTCTCTCATCTCTCGTATCATCTGTCATCTCTCTTTCCTCTCTTTCTCTCTCTCTCTATCTTCGTCTCTCTCTCTCTCTCTCTCTTATCGGTCCCAGGGCGGGGTGTAAAAAAGTATGTATACTTATCTCATTACCCTGAATAATCCAATTTCATTTCGTTTCGTTCGTTTTCGTTTTCCTCTCTCCCTCCTCGCTCTCTCTCTCTCTCTCTCTCTCTCTCACTCATCAATCTCTCCTCTCTTCACTCTCTCTTCGCTCTCTCTCTCCTCTTCCTCTCTCCTCTGTCTCCTATCTCTCTCTCTATCTCATCTCTCTCTATATATCTCTCTCTCACTCTCTCTCTCTCGCTCTTTCTCTCTCTCTTCTTCCTCTCTCGCTCTATATCTTCTTCTCTTTCTGGTCATCTCTCTGCTCTCTCTCCCTCTCTCTCCTCCCTGTCTTCTCTCTGCTCTCTATCTCCGTCTCTTTCCTATATCTCTCTCTCTCGCTCTCCTTCTCTCTCGTCTCTCTCTCTCTCTCTCCATCTCATCTCCTCTCTCTCTCTCTCGCCCAGGTGGTTGTAAAAAAATATGATTACTTATCTCATTTTCGTTCGTTCTCTCTCTCTCTCCGCTATCTCGTCTCTCATCTCTCTCTCTTACTCTCTCTTCATCTCTCTCGTCTCTCTCTCTCCTCCTCTCTCTCTCTCTCTTCTGTTCTACTCTCTCTCTTCTCTCTACTCTCTCTCTCTCTCTCTCTCTCTTCTCTCGCACTCTGATCGCCCAGTGCTGGGTGTAAAAAAGTAGGTACACTATTATCAGTATCCTGTTAACATAAAATTTCGTTCGTTCGTTCGTTCGTTCTCCTCGCTCTCTCTCTCTCTCGCTCCTCGTGTCTCTAACTCTCTCCATCTCCTCTCTTCTCTCTCCTCTATTTCGATCCTCTCTCTCTCTCTCGCTCTCTCTCTCTCTCTCTCCCCTCTCTCTCTCTCATCCCATCTCTCTCCCTCTGCACGTACATTCATAAACGGGAAGTGGCGTTGGTTGATTTATTTTGTTATGTCATGTGATTATGTTTATGAATTGTTATGTAATTCGTGTTGAGTTAAATATTTGTTGACAAATTTGATTCAGAATCATATGCCTGTGGGAACTAGGAGTTTTGTGTAGTGCGGCTGTTCTTAAAGAAAAATCTGTCTAAAATTTTGAGGTAGGCCTACGCTTTAGTGGAAAAGTTTGTGTGGAGTGAGGACTGTGCTGAATCGTATGGTGATAGCATACGTTCATTTGATGTTCAGGAAAAGATAAATCATGCAATCGTTTTGATTGACGTCAATATTGACGAAGCTTTGTTTGTGTTTAATGCAACTATTAAAGAAGCTGCACAATTATGGGGGGGAAAAATAAGTAAATATATATAACCGTGGCTCCCCCCCCCCCCCCCCCCCCCACCTGCGTTCGCATCTCGAGACCAAGTTCCAACGAGAAGTGTCAGCCATCTTAGTCCTTAAAATTTTTTTTTTTTTTTTTGTGGGAAAACTAGCATCGGATCTGGCCTTTTTCAAACAAAGTTAGTGACTAAGATGGCGGTCTCCCATAACATGGCGTGCTCCTTGTGACCGGTTATGACGACACGTGGGTACAAGCCATCGCAACTGGAAGAGTAACGACTGGTTTGACTGTAAAGACTTTAGGGAAAAAAAGTTCGGAATTTATATGATAAATGTAAACGTACAAAAGATAAGGGTGATCGTGATAGTTTCTGTCGTGCTAGAAGGGAGTATAAATACCTAAAGGATGGGAAGAGACAAGAGTTTAACCCTTTCACCGCCAATGTCGCATTCCATGCACCACAATAGAACCCCATGTCACTAAAAGGCATCAAAACAGGAGCCTGTTATCCAAAGACCCTATTTTCCGTAATTTGGGGAGGTAGGAGATAGCAAAGATATTCTAAAATGGTAAGATGGACTACTTAAGAGCTCGGCGAACTGGGCTGATAGAGTTATCGTTAGTGCGGACAGTACACTATTCACAGTGGAGGCTATCCAAAAACTCAGACTGGAACTTGAACGGAGAATTCAACTGGCATATCAACGTGTAAAATGTGTCCTGTTTAAAAGGGACATAACCAGTGTTTCTGTCCTCACTACTCATATATAGGGAAAAGAGACCGGATGCTTATCTTCCCCTATACAGTCTTTGGTAAGATAGGCCTAACGTTTATACATGTCACAGAGGCATTCCTAATATTGCAGATAGTTTTGTTTTCTCTTCACAGTTAAGTTTAATGGGATTTGTTTTTTTTGCTAAAAAATGGTCTGGCGGCGAAAGGGTTAATGATGCGCAGTTAACAGAATTGAGTGCAGCGATAAATAGCCAAAAGGACTTTTGGAAGAAAACTACGTACGATGTCATTCAAAAGGGAAAACAATCGGTAAATAGCGTTAGTGTAGATCAGTGGTTTCACCGTTTTAAGAACCTTTTGACCAAAGACTGTGATTTGCTAAGTGCAATACTACGGGAAGACGGGGTAAAAAAAAAAAAAAAAAAAAAAGCATGGGCGGTAAGAAGCCCACCCAATTATCTCATGAAATAAAGAAAATATTCAGTCAAATTTTGCCCATGAGACGAACTGCTAAACGCTCGTTCGCTCGTCTCATGGGCAAAAATGAGACTGAAATTTGCTTCATTTCATGAGATAATTGGCTTGGGCTTCTTACCCGCCCATATCGCTTTTTACCCCGTCTTCCCCTACAGGGGAGTGATGAGGAAGATGTGTTTGAGTGTGTGTGTGTGTCTGTGTGTGCATGTATGTGTGTGTATGCGTGTGCATACATGTGTGTCTGTATGTAATGTTTTGCAGCGGCAGGCTCGTGTGTGCCTCTGTGTGTGCAATGTATGTGTTTGTATGCGTGTGCGCGTGTGTCTGTTGTGTGAATGTATGTTGTGCGCATGCGGGTGGGTCTCTGTGTGTGGCATGTATGTGTGTGTGTGTGAATGTGTGTCTCTGTGAGCTGAATTGTTATGTGTGTGTGTGCGGATTGTGTGTGTGTTTGTGTGTGTTTTAGTGTGTGTGTGTGCACTGCGCGCGAGCGGCGCGCGCGCGCTTGTGTTGTGGGTGATGTTACTGTGTGTGTGTGTGTGTATGGCTGTGTGTGTCGTGTGGTGTGTGTGTGTGTATGGTGGGTGTGTGTGTTTCTGTTGCAGCGGTATGTGTGTGGGTGAATTGTGCACGCGGGTTTGTGTGAGTGTGCAAGAGCGATGTGTGTGTGCTGGTGTGTGTGTGTGGGTGTGTAGGTGTGTGTTGTGTGTGTGTGTAGCTCGGTGTGTGTGTGTGTTGTATGTGTGTGTGTGTGTGTCGATGTGTGGTGTTGACGTCAAATTAAGGGAGAGGAAGGAGGTACCCAGGCACAAAATCAGCACAGCCGCGTGTTTCGCCTTTATTCAATTAAAACTGGTAATTACGTAGGCGCAGGTCTGACTTATACTTTAGAATTATGTACGTACACTATGCCAACCACAACAATACACTCGAAGCACACACACCCACACCCCCCCCCCAAAAACACACCAACACACACACACAACACACACACACACAACACACACAACACACACCCATACACACAACACACACACACACATATATACACACACAACATACACAATACACACAACATACACAATACACACACACACACACACACACACACACGCACACACACAAACACAAACACACGCACACGCACGCACACGCACACCCACACACACATACGCACGCACGCACACACACGCACACGGCACGCACACACACACACACGCGTGCAAACACGCGCACACACGCACACGCACGCACCACGCACACACGCACACTCCCACGCACACGCACACACACACACACACACACACACACACACACACGCACGCACACGCACGCACACGCACACACACACACGCACACACACACACACGCCCACACACACACACTCGCACAAACAATTACGCACACGCACACCCCACACACACCCACCCACCGCGCACCCACGCACCGCACACATGCATGCACGCACGCACGAACGCACAATACGCACACACACGCACGCACACACGCACGCACGCAACGCACGCGCACACGCACACGCACGCAACGCACACGCGCACGGACGCGCACACGCAACACCCAACACAAACACACACACACACACACACAAACACAACGTCGTTGTTGCTTCCACCCTGTCCTGTCGACTCTTCCCCTCTTTATCGACATGAAAGCCCAATGACGCAAAGATATGACTGTTAGAATCAGTTGATTTAGTAAACACCCAAACAAAACGAACAACTACCATTTAAACGAGTGCAACGCTGAGCGGCTGCAAAGTCCCATCGCAGCGTCGCCGAGCTACTCCGAAATCGGAATGTGCGCGGTTGTACACATACATAAAAACGCCATCAAGACTACATAAACAGGCCTACTTAACACATAAAAAACGCATCAAAACAAGCAACGTAGCTGAATAGGGGGGTTTTTTTGTTTTTTTTTTTTTTCCTATAGTATAGATTGGGGTTCGGACCCGTGATTTGAGCGCGCGCGATCATGCGCCACGAGCGCACAGAAAAAATTCATGACAACTGTGTTATAGAACATTCATCAAGAAATGTTTTGAAAAACTGCATTGAAATACATGCAAAACTTCGCCAGATACTAGCGATTATGTGTTTTGGGGTTTGAACCCCGTAACTGGCGCGACCTTGACCTTGACCTTAATGTAAAACTAAATACATCAGTGGATAGCTTGCATCTTGGCAAACTAGTATACCAAATTTGATGATGAATAGACTGAATAGTTTTTGAGAAAAACGGACGGAATAGCCGGACGGACGGACGGACGGACGGAGGGACGCCGGACGGACGGACGGACGGACGGACGGATCAGACAAAAACAATAACCTTCGGCTCGGGGACTAAAAAAACCTCCCCGTGATTATGAATGATCATAGCATTGTTGTCGTTATTATTTTCGCTTCGTTCAGCATCAACCTACTTTCCGCTTCCTGCTTCCTCAGTGTCCTCGCTGATTGGTCCAGAGGGACGACTCACGTTCTCTTACGTCATGCACCCCATCGATCTATAAGGAAATAACTATATGATTAGAGAGGGAGAGGAGGGGGAGACGAGGGGAGTGGTGTGTGGGTGTGTGTGTGTGTGGGGGTGTGTGGGTGTGTAGAGAGGGGTGGGTGAGTGTGTGTATATGTGTTGTGGGTGGTGTGTGCGTGTGTGTGTGTGTGTGTGTGTGTGGGTATGAATGGCGTGAGTGTGTAGGGTGTGTGTGTGGGGGTGCATGTGCGAGTGTGTGTGTGGTGTGGGTAAGGTGTGTAGTGTGTGAGGGTATTGTGTGTATAGGTGTGGTGTGTGTGTGGTGAGGGTGTGAGTGCTGGCGAGTGAGGTGGCGTGCGATAGGGTGGGTGTGTGTTAGGATGGAGGTGTGTAGATGTGGGTGTGAGTGTGTGTGTGTCGTGTGTGATGTTGTGTGGTGTGTGTGGAGTGTGTGTGTTGTGTGTCATGTGAGTAAGGGGTAGTGTGTGGGGTGGGGGGTGTGTAGGTGATATGAGTGTAGGCGGGAGTGGGTGTGTGGGAGTAAGTGTGTGTGTGTGTGTGTGTGGGGTGTGTGTGTGTGTGAATGGTGTGTGTGTGTCGTGAGTGTGTGTG
>CM065683.1:60006559-60010650 GCA_017654935.2 Phymorhynchus buccinoides | reverse complement strand
GAGGAGAGGAGAAGACGAGAGAGAGGAGAAGGGAGGAAGTAGGAGAGAGGAAGAGAGGAGAAGACTTTTGTTGTTGTGGAGCCTCGCAGTTTCAGTTCAATCAGATAGTAAAGTGCCAAAGTAACACGTGTAAGTGATGTCATTTTAATTAGGTACTTCCAAAAAGTAACCAATGCCTTGAGCATTAATTTGCAGCGCGTTACTATCAAATACTTATGTACATCGGGGGTAAGTATATAACTAAGTAAAGTGGCAGCCTGGGCCTAATTGTTCACCGAACACGACAACCACGGCATTTTCATTGGTGGATAGAACCAGGAAGTCGGGAAGGGGATTCACCGGCTATTTACAGTTGAGGGTCGATGAATCGAGCGCGCGCTACTAAGCATAGCGTGCGAAAGAACGAAAATCGTTCTGCTCGGGGAAGACTTTGTAAGCTGTAGCCCCTACCACAGAAATTTCATCCCCCAGCGGGTTTTTTCCCTTCTCTATCAGTCTCTTCTTTTTTGTTAATGCTCCGTTTGTTGTTTCTAATCATTAGGAGTCTATCCTTTAGGAGAGTAGGGGGAAGACGGGGTAAAAAGCGCATGGGCGATTAAGAAGCCCACCCCAATTATCTCATTCGAAATGAAGCAAATTTCAGAGTCTCATTTGAGAGCCATTAGACGAGTGTTAATGTCTAGCATAAAAAAGAAGGCTTTGTCTCATAGGGCAAATTTGACTGCAAATTTTCTTTATTTCATGAGATAATTGGGGTTGGGCTTCTTACCCGCCCAGGCGCTTTTTAGCTCGTCTCATGAGCAAAATGAGACTGAATATTGATTACGTTTACCTGAGATAGCAGGCATTCACTTTGCGATAAGCTCATGCGAAAAAGAACCTTGTGTCTTGCGAGACTAAAACTATTGTAAAAGTTTCCTGGTTCTTTCAGTTTCCACTGCTTAAACCCCACACGGCAAGGCGATTCCATATAATAGCCCATTAAAAAAAATACAAGCTCTGAAGAGTTGACTGCTTATTCTTTAACCCTCAATAAAGATGATTGTTCTGACTGACTATGTATGTGACTTTCTTGACACACAGGTGAAACACACCACACACATGACACACAGCATAACACACATGTTCACACCACGCACACGAGACGCACGCATAAACACACGCACACACCACCACACACATGGCACACAACGCACGCACTGACATTTGCCACACACACACACACACACCGCGCACGCAACAACACACCAACCCACGGCGCTTTTTACGCCCGTCTTCCGCCACACGCACACGCACGTGTCCACACACACACGACACACACACACAACACACACACACACACATTTTTTTTTTTTTTTTTTTTGCACACCACACAGCTCCTCAACAGTATTGGTATATCTAGGCCAGAGTAAGACCTGATATGAACACTGATCAAACACCACAGGTCAATGGATCCCCTGAAGGTTGCCGCGTGGCTGCTTGATCTAACGTCTCCACAACTGCGCTCCAAGTCAATAATATGAATAGGCATTTAGCTCACACAGTGGCATGCTAAAAAAGTCAATGGACAAAACAACACAAGTCACTGCACACACAGACACACATGCACACACAAACGCGGCTGGTGACACACGCGCGCGCACACTGTATGTTTCTTTTCTTTACTTCCCCACATATATTTCACTTAGTGGTCCACACGCACGTACGCACGCACACGTCACAATCACATGTGCGCACGCGCCACGCACACACATCCGCCATGTATTTATATATATGCACACTCAGCAAACACACGCGCTAGCAAATTACACAACAGATAGAGAGAGAGAGAGAGAGATTTAGTGAGAGCAGAGAGAGAGGGAGCCTTTCCAGAATGATGTGAGAGACTCAAGAGAGCAAGATAGAAGAGGAGGGAGACGAAGGAGCAGAAGGGAGGATTTCTCCGAGAGAGGGCTCTGGAAGGAGAGAGGGCTCTCTCTCGCGAGAGCCGGAGGGAGAGAGAGAGAAGGAGGAGGGAAGAAGGAGAGAGGGGGTGGGAGATGGCTATGCCCGATAGAGTATGATGTGGAGGGGGATTAGCTTGGAGAACGAAGATGAGAATCGTTCGAGAAGAAAGTTTCTCTCGGGATCGATCCTCTCTGACTCTCTCTCTTCCTCTCTCTCTCGAGCAGACTCTTTCTCTCTCTCTAGACTCTCTTCTCAAACGATAGGGTAGGCAGCTCTCTCGGAGGGAGGAAATGACGAGAAGGAATGACCCTCTCTGGGGAGAGGAAGTCTCGAGAATGAGAGAGTGAGAGAGAGAGGAGAAGAGAGAGAGGGGAGGAGAGAGAGGAGAGAGGAGATGGAGAGAGAGAGAGAGAGAGAGAGATGAGCAATAGATCTCTCTGCAAGAGGATCGAGAGGAGACGGGGAAGAGAGAAGGAGAGGAGGGGAACAGGAACGAGGAACGAGGATAGAAAGAAGGAGGAGAAATCTCATTGACGAAGAGGTGAGGGGGATTTCCGGCTAATCGAGCTGGAGGGGAGAGGTGAGGAGAGCGAGAGAAGGGAGGAGGGAATCGAAACAAGATCTCAGTGAGGATCTCTTCTGAGAGGGGAGGTCCCTCTCCCTCTGTCCCCCTCTCTCTCTCATCTCTCTCTCTCTCTCTCTCTTTCTCTCTTCTTTTCTCTCTCTCTCTCTCTACTATCTCCTCTCTCTTTCCTCTCTCTCTCTCTCTCTCTCTCTCTTCTCCCTCTCTCTCTCTCTTCCCTTCCCCCCTCTCCCTCTGTCCCTCTCTCTCTATATCTCTCTCTCTCCGCTCTTTAGCTCTCTCTCTCTCTCTCTCTCTTTCCTTTCTCTCTCTCTCTCTCTCTCGAGCGGAGGGCTGGTTTGTAAAAAAATATGGGTATAATTATCTCATTTCGTTCGTTCTCTCTCTCTCTCTCTCTCCTCTCTCTCTCCTCTCTTTCTCTCTCTCTCCCTCCCTTTCCCTGTCTCTCCCTCCCTATCCTCTCTCTCTCTCTCTCTCTCTCTCCCTCTCTCTCTCTCTCTCAACATCTCTCTCTCTCTCTCTCGCTCGCGCTCTCGCCCCAGGCTGGGTGTAAAAAAAGTATGTATACTTATCTCATTACCCTGTATAAATAAAATTTCGTTCGTTCGTTTTTCTCTCTCTCTCGTCTCTCTCTCTCTCTCTCTCTCTCTTCTCTCTCTCTCTCTCTCTCTCTCTCTCTCTCTCTCTCTCGTCTCTCTCTCTCTCTCTCTCTCTCTCTCTCTCTCTCTCTCTCTCTCTCTTCTCTCTCTCTGCACGTACATTTCAGAAACGGGAAGTGGCGTGGTTGATTATTTTGTTATGTCATGTGATATGTATGACTTGTTATGTAATTCGTGTGAGTTAAAAATTTGTGACAAATTTGATTCAGATCATATGCCTGTGGAACTAGGAGTTTTGTGTAGTGCAGCTGTTCTAAAGAAAAATCTGTCTAAAAATTGAGGTAGGCCTACTTTAGTGGAAACGTTTGTGTGGAGTGAGGACTGTGCTGAATCGTATGATGATAGCATACGTTCATTTGATATTCAGGAAAAGATAAATCATGCAATCGTTTTGATTGACGTCAATATTGACGAAGCTTTGTCTGTGTTTAATGCAACTATTAAAGAAGCTGCACAATTTATGGGGGGGAAAAAGAAGTAAAATATTTATAACCATGGCTCCCCCCCCCCCCCCCCCCCCCCCCCCCCCCCCCCCCCCCCCTGCGTGCGCATCTCGACCCAAGTTCCAACGGAAGTGTCGCCATCTTAGTCCTTATTTGTGTGTAAACAGCATCGATCTGGCATTTTTCAAACAAAGTTACTGACTAAGATGGCGGTCTCCCATAATATGGTGTGCTCCTTGTGGCCGGATATGACGACACGTGGGTACAAGCCATCGCAACTGGAAGAGTAACGACTGGTTTGACTGATTAAAGACTTTAGGGGAAAAAAGTTCGGAATTTATATGATAAATGTAAACGTACAAAGGATAAGGGTGATCGTGATAGTTTCTGTCGTGCTAGAAGGGAGTATAAATACCTAAAGGATGGGAAGAGACAAGAGTTTAACCCTTTCACCGCCAA
>CM065683.1:59999059-60001559 GCA_017654935.2 Phymorhynchus buccinoides | reverse complement strand
TAAGGTCTACTTGAAAACACACCTAGTGACCGCCATCCAGCCTTCCACTCACCCATACCTATGTATTTGTCTGTTGTGACCTCGTTCAACTTTTCATCCATTCCAGCTGTGACCCAATGTCACATTCCATCTCCATCTCCGGCTGCTTCCGTCTGTGTGTGTGTGTGTGTGTGTGTGTGTGTGTGTGTGTGTGTGTGTGTGTGTGTGTGTGTGTGTGTGTGTGTGTGTGCGTGCGTGCGCGCGCGCGTGCGCGTGTGCGTGTGCGTGTGCGTGCGTGCGTGCGTGCGTGCGTGCGTGCGTGCGTGCGTGCGTGCGTGCGTGCGTGCAAGGGACTTAATCGTGGTGGGTCAGTATATCTTTAAAGACCCACTGACCCAGCGCAATTAAGTCCCTTGTTTTGGGGGGGTCGGTGTGACCCACATACAGACTTCCACCATGCACGATCGAGGCTGCTCTTTAAAGTGATGACTCGTTTTCATGCATGGGGGAATTTGCATGGGAGCCACACTTGGTCAAAATAAGATTTCTTACCAGCGAGAGAGAGAGAAACACGTGAAACCCGTGATTTTCACTCACGGATCTGGTGGGTCTTTAAAACTTGCCAGTCAGATACACAAGAGACAGAGTCTTGCAGTGAAAGCAAAAATCAAAAATGTTTTGCGATTATCATTGGTTGCTATGTAACGTGGGTTTTAGAAGATGCCAATTTTTTTTTAAAACATTAACAATTTCAGTGCCTTGGCATTTTTTTTTCTACACTGTGGATTGAGTAAAATGATACTCAGCACATGTTGGCAGGAAGCTTAGCAAAGGAATACAACTTAGAAAAATATTATTTTTAAACTAAAGAGAAAATCACTCATGGAAAAAACGCCGAAGCACTAACATTTTTACAGATTTTTAGGCGTTTCTAATCCCTTGACTGTCGTATAACGTATCACGTACTGACTTGATCACATCACTGATAACGTCATCAGATGAAGAGGAATAACTCTGATATGCTGGCTTTTGCTGTAACACAGTCAAGAGAGTTATATCCCCAGATCATTTTGCCTGATTGGCTGTATCAGTTGTCTTTTTTATGGCATGATTCCGACAATGATTTTTTTTCTCTGGCAGTCAAGGGGTTAATCTCACGTCACCATAAAAACCCAAGGCGATCTCGACACAATTTTGCTATCACGGTAAGGGCAAGTCTCCTGTGTATGTGACTGGTAAGTTTTAAGTTCCAGACGCGAAGCGTTTTGAAGCTATGAGCAAATAACTAAAACATGTGCGCTTTAACCCTTTCACCGCCAAAGTCGCATTTTAGCACCACAGTGATTTAACACCTATGTGACTAAAAGGCATCAAATTGGGGTCTATTATCCAAAGACCCTATTTTCTTAGTTTTGGGAAGTAAGGGTAGACCTTATTTATGTCACAGAGGAATCCCAAATACTGCAGATGGATTTTGATCTCTACCCAGGTAAATGTAATGGAGATTTTTGGATGAAAATGGCTGGCGGTGAAATGGTTAAAAGTGTTCCCCAACTTTTTTGTGTGGGCAGCTTAGTTCGAACTTCACATTTCTTCATCAAAATGACCAAAAGAAGATACTGGGGGACATTTTGAACTTCCAGTGCAAACCTCCACCAGGGAAAAACTGCCGAGAAGCGAGGCAAGTACGACCTCTCTGATACTTATACTTATCGTTCGTTCGTTCGTCCGTCCCAAGGGATGATGACCATGCTTCAACAGTTCGTCCTTGTGAAAATCTAGGATGCTGGATGAGTTCGCATAATGATGGCTAGTGAGGCCAATGCGAGCCAGGAAGGATCTCTGACAGTGAGGCACAGGAGAATGAGTTGGGGGGATCTGTCGGGGTTGCAGAGCTGCGACTGTTTAGGCGGATCTTGCGTGCCTCACGCTTTGCCTGCAATGTCTCGATACGGTGCGCCTCGCAGTTGGTGGCTCCCTTTGTTACTGCACCACGCCATGCTGGTCTGTTCTGTGCCAGGGTTTCCCATGAGTAGACATTGATGTTGAAGTTCTTTAGGGACACTTTGAGGGTGTCCCTAAATCTCAACTCTGTTCTACCAAGACTCCGTGCACCAGTCTTCAGCTCTCCATAGAAGACACGTTTTGGCAGTCGATTGTCAGACATTCTGACGACATGCCCAGCCCAGCAACTTATGCTTATACTAACGTGAAAATTAGTTGCTGCCGGCAGCTCCCTGTAGTTTTCTACATCCCAACCCGGAATTAGGAATTTGATGTTGTTTGGTCCATCTGATTTTTTTCTCTGTAATGGACCCAAGTAATCCCGATAGTAATTAGTACGTGAACAAAGAGATTTTTGTCTCTTCTATATTTGTCTTTTTCTTTTCTTGTCTTCTGCTTCTTTTTCTTTGGTCATCCCCTAAAGTGTGTGCAATTACTTCTATAAAAAAAGAAGCTGGCCACCACCACAGAAGAAGAAGAAGAAGAAGAAGAAGAAGAAGAAGAAGAAGAAGATATA
>CM065683.1:59924059-59984059 GCA_017654935.2 Phymorhynchus buccinoides | reverse complement strand
AGTCTGGTCCTATGTTGAATCTCAAAATATAGGGGAAGACGGGGTAAAAAGCGCATGGGCGGGTAAGAAGCCCACCCCAATTATCTCATGAAATGAAGCAAATTTCAGTCTCATTTTGCCCATGAGACGAGCGTTACTGTCTAGCATTCGTCTCATGGGCAAATTTGACTGAAATTTTCTTTATTTCATGAGATAATTGGGGTGGGCTTCTTACCCGCCCATGCGCTTTTTACCTCGTCTTCCCCGCTACTCCTCTTTCCAAATGGTTTTAGGAAAAAAATGTTCTTGTGTTGCAAACGCGTTTAATACGATCAAGCATTTTCTGAGCAACCACTATTAGAACCTACTTCTTGTACTCTCCTTTTTCAGATTTTGAATCAGAATTATGTGAATGGGATGATGACCAGGTAAGCTAATGTGTGTGTGTGTGTGTGTGTGTGTGTGTGTGTGTGTGTGTGTGTGTGTGCGTGCGTGCGTGCGTGCGTGCGTGCGTGCGTGCGTGCGTGCGTGCGTGCGTGCGTGCGTGCGTGCGTGCGTGCGTGCGTGCGTGCGTGCGTGCGTGCGTGCGCGCGCGTTCCTGTGTGTGCATGCGTACATGTGTGTATGAGTGTGTGTATGTGTGTGTGTGCGTGTGCGTGTGTGCGTGCGCGTGCGTGTGCGTGTGCGTGTGTGCGTGCGCGTGCGTGTGCGTGTGTACGTGCGTGCGTGTGTGCACACGTGTGTGTGTGTGTGTGTGTGTGTGTGTGTGTGTGTGTGTGTGTGCATGCGTTCGTGCGTGCATGCACTCATGCATATGTGTGTGTTTGTTGCTATCGTTGCTGTTGGCTTATTTCCTGTCGCTGGTTTATTTTTGTCCGAGAAAACAATGTGGGTGGGTGGTATTTTTCTCTTTGCTTCTCTTGCCTAACGCATTCATAGTCTTAAAATCAGGATAAAATAGCCTGTCACATTATGTTTCTTTCTCTGCGGTAATTTGCCAAAAGGATCACTAGCAGTTTGATAGAAACAAAATATTGGATAATAATTACCCAATCAAATGAATCATTCTTTTCTTTCTGTCTAACTGCTAGATCTAGCTATTCTCTCTGCATTTGTTGTTCAATTTATCTTTAATACTACCTTTACTTGTGGCGGTGCCATAGCCGATGAGGTTTAACCAAGGCGTGGTCACCGCTACAGCTATCTGTATTAATAAAATAAATCGGGACTTTACTGGTTTCGTACTGCCTCCGGGCATTGCCTCCAGTATTGTTCCCACCATATTTGTATTTACAAATGTCCCATATGTGTCTGATTCAGACCAAGAGGACGTAAAACACCATTTTCGCTCGCGTTCTGCATTTGTTATCCAACGCTTCATAAATCCGGCTGCAGTGGGTACCAGATCACGTGTCAAAATTACGGGTTTCACGGGTTTTCCCTCTTATAGCTGGAAATAAATCTTGTTTTGACCAGGTCTGACTCCCATATAAAATGCCCCCAAATTCAAACCGAGACATCGTTTTAAAGAGCAGCCTCAATTTGAAGTTGGGGACATTTGTATGTGGGTCACAGCTACCCAGAAAAACCAAGGGACTTAATCGTGGTGCGTCAGTGTGTCTTTAAAGGTGTGTGCTCTATATTTATGCAACCGTTTCGCTCGGGGGAGGGATGTGTGTGTGTGCGGTTGTTTGTTTGTTTGTTTGTTTGTTGTATCATTTTATATCTTCGTCTTTAAGTACGGTTCATATAAAACAAGGTCCCACAAGATAACACCAAAAATAATAATACTGACATCGTAATTCTGAATAGAAAAGGCTGAACATACGTGGAGAAAAAACAACGTTCTCAATTATTTGCGCAACTCTCAAACCGTGTTCTCCGACAGAGAGCGAAGGAGGCAACGGCTGTTGGGCAGAAATGTGTAGGGTAAGACGGGGTAAAAAGCCTATGGGCGGGTAAGAAGCCCATGCCAATTATCTCATGAAATGAAGCAAATTTCATTCAAATTTTGCCCTTGAGACGAGTGTTAATGCTTAGCGGTCGTCTCATGGGCAAAATGTGACTGAAATTTGCTTCATTTCTTGAGATAATCGGCATGGGCTTCTTACCCACCCATGGGCTTTTTGCCCCATTTTACCCTATATAGGGGCCTAGTGTACTCCCTTGCCAAAGATACGTCACTACTCTCTCGATCAACAGGGCTTCTGAAATCAGAACTATGAGCTTTGGGGTGGTCCCTAAAAGCCAACCAGCTGCCATGGGCGTAACACAGAGGGGAGGTGGAACACAAGGCCTCCTAGTTGTGGGGTTCTGCTTCTAGACCATGACACTCGGTACCGTTTCCCGAGAGAGTTAAGTGTGGTGCCGTGTTGCAGCACGATCGCCTGGAACCTGGTGGACAGCTACCTGCAGGGTCTGCCCTGGGACAGAGACTCCCTGATGACCGCCAGACAGCCCTGGAGTGGACACTACTCCGTGGACACCCCTGTCTGGGTCTCTGGTCAGTTTGGTTTGGCTGTGGTTGTCTGTTGGCCTGGAGTGTCAAAAGGGGGGTTCAGATCTCTCTGTCTCTGTCTCTCTCTCTCTCTCTCTCTCTCTCTCTCTCTCTCTCTCTCTCTCTCTCTCTCTCTCTCTCTCTCTCTCTCTCTCTCTCTCTCTCTCTCTCTCTCTCTCTCTCTCTCTCTCTCTCTCTCTCTCTCTCTCTCTCTCTCTCTCTCTCTCTCTCTCTCTCTCTCTCTCTCTCTCTCTCTCTCTCTCTCTCTCTCTCTCTCTCTCCCTCTCTCTCACACACACACACACAATGCCACACCTTGCGTTGCGACAGCTCACTAGTCGCTGATGGACAAACTGTAGCAGCGTTGTGACACTTTGCGTTGTGACAGCTCACTAATCGCTGATTGACAAACTGTAGCATCGTTGTGACACTTTGCGTTGTGACAGCTCACTAGTCGCTGATTGAAAAACTGTAGCAGCGTTGTGACACTTTGCGTTGTGACAGCTCACACGTGTCAGTTCAGCAGCCCCGGGTGGATGTACCTCCGCCACGGTTACGGAGTGAGTCTCCTGGACAAAGGGGGAAGCATCGTCACCTTGACCAGCCCCGATGCCTCGCAGCTGACCGTCGTTATAGAAACTATGGTCAGTACTTGAGTGTGTGCCAGTCAGTCGTTTCCGAATATGACTCCCAGATAGCAGAGGGGGGGCAGATACTATTCTGGCGGGCTGGGTGATAATTTGTTTATAGTGGAGATGCCTTGTCCAGAGTACATCCCCACTCTCTCGACCAAATGGATTTGAGGACAGCTGGCGTTGAGGAAGGTCCCCAAAGCCCAGCCCATCCCTTTGGCTGCAGCACCAGAGCCGATGCAAGGGCCCCTTCGTTCGATAGTCTTAGTCTTCCACAAGAGACTAAACTGTACCGTGATTTTCCATTACTGTACAAAGCCATCTATTGTACAGCTCTCATGTTACTGTTGGCCCTTACTACAGGCTAATTTCAACCAATAATAAAAGCCATTTGAGTAAAGAGCAAGGTCGGTGCTTTGTAACTAATATATAGGTTGCCATTCGTTTGTTGAAACTGACTTTTTTCATAAGTATAATAATACCAAGGATATCTTAAATGACGCAGAAATTGACATTGTTTAATTGCGAAATTAATGCTGTCCACGCCTATTGGAAGCTTACTGTAGATGTTTTGCTTTGTGTGTTGTAATTGTTTTTTAAGCTTGCATGTATTTTTTTTAATTGGTACAAATTTGGCATGTTGTCTAAAATCACTATTCGTCTGAAAAGACATTGAATTAAAGATTAATTCTCATCAGAGTCACGACCACTCGAGGTGTATTCGTCCTACACTGCCAGCGTACAACGTGACCAGACAGAACGTCACTCTGCAACTGATGGGCAGCTTTGTGAGGCACACTCCTGATCCTTCTCTTTTTCTTCTTCTCTTTCCTCTTTCTCTTTTTATTCTTTTGTGAGGCACATTCCTGATCCTTCTCTTTCTTCTTCTTCTCTTTCTTCTTCTTCTCTTTCTTCTTCTTCTCTTTCTTCTTCTTCTCTTTATTTCTTCTGAAATTTTCTCTTTTTGGAAAAATCTTTTTCTTCTTCCATCTTCTTCTTCTCCTTTCTTCTTGATCTTTCCTTTTCTCTTTTTGTCTTTTGTGAGATACACACTCCTGCTTCTTCTCTTTTGTCTCTCTCTCTCTTCTTCTCTTTCTTCATTTCTCTTTCTTCTTCTTTTGTTTCTCTCTTCTCTTTCTTGTTCTATCTCTTTCTTCTTCTTTTTCTTCTTCTTTCAAGGATTCTTCTCTTTCTTCAGAAATTTCTTGCTTTTCTTTCTTCTTCTGTCCTTTCCTCTTGGAAGCTTTCTGTCTTGTCTTGCTTTTCTTGTTGTCTTTGTTCTTCTCTTTCTTCTTCTCTTTCTTCTTCTTCTCTTTCTTCTTCTCTTTCTCTCTTCTATTTTGTGAAAAGACATTCTCTTAAAGATTAATTCTCATCAGAGTTTCTTCTTCTCGAGGTGCATTCGTTCTTCTCTGCCTTCTTCTCGTTTCAGAACGTCACTCTCTTTTGATTCTCTTTTTCTTCTTCTTTTTCTTCCTGATCTTTCTTTCTTTCTTCTTCTTCTCTTTCTTCTTCTCTTTTTGTCTTTTGTTCTTCTTCTCCTTCTTCTTCTCTTTCTTCTTCTCTTTCTTCTTCTTCTTCTTCTTCTTCTCTTTCTTCTTCTTTCTTCTTCTCTTTCTTCTTCTCTTTTTGTCTTCTGTTTCTTCTTCTCTTTCTTCTCTTTCTTCTTCTTCTCTTTCTTTCTTTTCTCTTCTCTTTCTTTTCTCTTTCTTTTTCTTCTTCTCTTTCTTTCTTTCTTCTTCTTTCTTTTGTCTTCTTCTCTTTCTTCTTCTCTCTTCTTTTTCTTCTCTTTCTTCTTCTCTTTTCTTCTTCTCTTTTTCTTCTCTTCTTCTTCTTCTTCTCTTCTCTTTTTCTTCTCTTTCTTCTTCTCTTTCTTCTTCTCTTTCTTCTTCTTCTCTTTCCTCTTCTCTTTCTTCTCCTTCTCTTTCTTTTTTCTCTTTCTTTTCTTCTCTCTCTTTCTTCTCTTCTTCTTCTTCTCTTTCTTCTTCTCTCTTTCTCTTTTCTCTTTCTTCTTCTTCTCTTTCTTCTTCTCTTTCCTTTTCTCTTTTTGTCTTTTGTGAGGCACACTCCTGCTTCTTCTTTTTTCTTCTTCTCTTTCTTCTTCTTTCTTTCTTCTTCTCTTTCTTCTTCTTCTCTTTCTTCTTCTCTTTCTTTCTTCTTCTCTTTCTTCTTCTCTTTCTTCTTCTCTTTCTCTCTTCTTCTTTTCTTCTTTCCTTCTTCTCTTTCTTCTTCTCTTTCTTCTTCTCTCTTCTTTCTTCTCTCTCTTTCTTCTTCTCTTTCTTCTTCTTCTTTTCTTCTTCTTCTCTTTCCTCTTCTCTTTCTTTCTTCTCTTTCTTCTTCTCTTTTTCTTCTTCTCTTTCTCTTTCTCTTTCTTCTTCTCTTTCTTCTTCTCTTTTCTTTCTTCTCTTTCTTCTTGTGTATTTCTCCTTCTCTTTCTTTTGCTTCTTATTCTTATTTCTTTTCTTCTTCTCGCCTTCTTCTTTTCTTTCTTTTCTCTTCTCTTTCTTCTTCTCTTTTCTCTCTTTTGTGAGGCTTCTCTCCTGCTTCTTCTCTTTCTTTCTTCTCTTTCTTCTTCTTCTCTTTCCTCTTCTCTTTCTTCTCCTTCTCTTTTTCTTCTCTCTTTCTTTTTCTTCTCTTTCTTCTTCTCTTTCTTCTTCTCTTTCTTGCCCACACACGCATACACACACACAACACACACACACACCAAACACACACACACACCCCTTCTCTTCTCTTTCCTCTTCTCTTTCCTCTTTTCTTTCTTCTTCTTCTTTTCTTTCTTCTTCTTCTCACTTTCTTCTCTTTTTGTCTTTTGTGAGGCACACTCCTGCTTCTTTTCTTTCTTCTTCTTCTCTTTCTTCTTCTCTTTCCTCTTTTTCTTTCTTCTTCTTCTCTTTCTTCTTCTTCTCTTTCTTCTTCTCTTTCTTCTTCTTCTCTTTCTTCACTTCTCTTTCTTCTTCTTCTCTTTCTTCTTCTGTTTTTCTCTTTCTTCTTCTCTTTCTTCTTCTCTTTTTGTCTTTTGTGAGGCACACTCCTGCTTCTTCTCTTTCTTCTTCTTCTCTTTCTTCTTCTCTTTCTTCTTCTCTTTCTTGAGTATGTAGAATAGGATTTCGTTTTATATTATTATTATTATTATTATTATTATTATTATTATTATTATTAGCCTTCCGCCTCCTTCTGAAGAGGAATGATAATTATGATCCATGGTTTCTGATTTTTCCCTCTCTTAAGGGGTACGCTCACCCCCTGTTTCAAGTTTTAAAGGGTCGAGGCGAAAACATGGGGGGAACTGCACCTCAGTTGCCATGTGCACGCATACACACAGACGCGCGCACATGCGCACACACGTGCACAACACACGCATACACACACACATGCATTGCACGCATATACACAAACACACTGGTGTACACACACTCGACACACACACACACACACACACACACACACACACACACACGCGCGCGCGCGCGCGCGCGCGCGCGCGCACGCGCGCGCGCACACACACACACACACACGCACACGCACACGCACACACACACACACACACCACACACACACACACACACACACACACGCGCGCGCGCACGCACGCACGCACACACACGCACGCACGCACACACACACACACACACACACACACACACACACACACACACACACACACACACACACACACACACACACACACACACACACACACACACACACACACTGCCCACACCTAGGGCAGGATGAGGGCAGGATGAAAAAAAGCTTTGTCAGCTTATTCTTTAACCCTCAATAAAGATGATTTTGACTTGACTTGACTTGACCTGTTCCTACTCCCCCTCGTCGTCGTCGTCGTCTTCTTCTTCTTCTTCTTTCTTCTTCTTCTTCTTCTTCTTCTTCTTTTTCTTCTTTTTCTTCTTCTTCTTCTTTCTTCCTAAAATAATTTCAGTACCACTGCATGATCTGTGTAAGTTGCTACACTTAGGCCTAGGCTACTAAAAACCATGGCATTTGTGCATTTAAAGGTGACGCTAAAAGTTTGCTTTAAAAGAAAAAGACTGGTGACCATTTGTGTCAACATGTAATTTCGATCAATCTTATTCGGAAAAAAACACCTGCATGCAGCATTGGATAGATAAACCCATAATGTTATATTATTATGTTATTAAATTACATACTTATTAACGCGCGTCTGTGTGTATGGACATTTCCCCTTGATAGAAGGCTGCTGGCCATGACATGTCCACAGGTGGACATTGGGGAACTGCAGGTATGGTACACTAAACTGGACCCAACTGGACACGGCAATGTTATTTTCCAGAAACTGTCACCTTTTAAGGTAACGAAAGTGAAGATTTTTAAAATGTGTGTGTTAGTGTTTTTGTACTATATGTGTGTGTGTGTGTGTGTGTGTGTGTGTGTGTGTGTGTGTGTGTGTGTGTGTGTGTGTGTGTGTGTGTGTGTGTGTGTGTGTGTGTGTGTGTGTGTGTGTGCGTGCGCGTGCGTGTATGTGTACGTGTGTGCGTGTGCGTGCGTGTGTGTGTGTGTGTGTGTGTGTGTGTGTGTGTGTGTGTGTGTGTGTGTGTGTGTGTGTCGTGTGCGTGTGTGTGTGTGTGTGTGTGTGTGTGTGTGTGTGTGTGTGTGTGTGTGTGTGTGTGTGTGTGTGTGTGTGTGTGTGTGTGTGTGTGTGTGTGTGTGTGTGTGTGTGTGTGTGTGTGTGTGAAGGTGAAATAAAACAATAAACACGGCGAATAAAACCAAATTTTTCGTCTTTGAAAGACTTTGACTAGGTGAGACACTAAGCTTAACAAGAGAGCAGTGAAAAGTCTCTGTACACGTGAAAATTTTTCACTATTTGTGTGTAGAAATAATAATAATAATAATGTGTAATGTGTAATAATAATAATGTGTATTTGTATAGCGCCTATTCTGTAAGGGTGTGTGTGTCATATTTGTGTGATTAAAAAGGCATTACACCTAATGCCTACAAGCATTTAGTAGTCTTGTACACCCACACCCACAACACACCACCACACAATGTCATAAAGCACACCTGCGATTGTACACGTGAACACACACACACATTGTTTACACCAGACACATACGCGCACAAGTGATATGCAAGTCATATTATTACGACTGGCCTTGTGAAAAATGTTCACGTGTAATGAGACCATTATGTGAACTGCGCGTGTTTTGTGTAGTAGGCCTATTTCTACCATATAGTCATAGTGAAGGGGGAAAGGGAAAAGAATAATTTTGAACAGTTCATTAAATAAGGAGGATCTAGGACGAGGACGTCGACAACGACGACGACGATGGCGATGACAATAAAAACAATGATGGCGACGACGATGACGACGAACATGCTGATACATTTTCAGAATAAAAGTTCTGCGTGGCTCCATGACAACCATAATCTCCCAGACAAGCAACAAAAAATCCTCATGGTAGGCCTTCCGGAGGACAATATTTAGTGTCCGCTTCATTTCTTCCTCCCTCTAGCTATAATGTAAGGGACGCAACTGTCCTAATGTAACCTTTTGTTAGTCAGACATGATTGTCTCGCGTTAAAAAGAGTTGCCTTGCTGTATCTGAAAGACAGCCAGGGTCTGCTTAGCTGTGTGGTTAATTGTACGCCCGCATGTATATATACTCGGCACCCTGACACATTACTAGCCCCCACCCTCCGCGCACACCCCAAAATGTTTCACTTCCCAGGTAGTAAGCGGTCAGGTGCAAGTGTCGCTTGGTGTGGACGAAATCTACACGTTGACCACTGTGAGCTCTGGAAACAAGGGAGACTACAAAGAGCCGCCACCCGCCTCCGCGCCCTTTCCCGTCGATTACTTCGCCTTTTTCGGTGGTCTGTGGGCCTGTCTGTCTGTCTGTCTGTCTGTCTGCCTCTGTCTGTCTCTGTCTCTCTCTGTCTCTCTCTCTCTCTCTCTCTCTCTCTCTCTCTCTCTCTCTCTCTCTCTCTCTCTCTCTCTCTCTCTCTCTCTCTCTCTCTCGCTCCCTCTCTCCCTCTCTCTCTCTCTCTTGACTTATTATATGCATAGGTTTCTTCAAATAAGTACATTTTAATGATGAAGTATGATTGAGGTTGTTTTGTTTTTTTATGTTTGTGCACTTCTCTATTTTGAATGTTTAAAGATGAGTGTGAAAAGTAGGATTGGTTTTTTTATTTTCCCGTGCGTATGCGCTTACTTCACACATTTTGAATGTTAATAATTAGTATAGTTAATAATAATAGGTTTGATTTTGTTATTGATGTGTTACAATATAGGGATGTTTTTTGCATGCTTTATATTACTTTGTATGTGTTTATTTTCGTTTTTCATTTTCTACTTTTATATATGTATTTTGTCCAGAGGGCTGGATGTAAAAAAGCATGTTATTGCTTACTCTATTACCCTCTATAAATAAAATTCAATCAATCAATCAAATCAATCTCTCTCTCTCTTTAGCCTCTCTCTCTCTCTCTCTCTCTCTCTCTCTCTCTCTCTCTCTCTCCTCTCTCTCTCTCTCTCTCTCTCTCTCTCTCTCTCTCTAATCTCTCTCTCTCTCTTTACTTATTTATCCCAAAAAAAATAATGTGTAGATTTTTTGCACACACACACACACACACACACATCCCCCTGTGCCTTTATGACATGGGCAAACGGCCTATTCGTTAATATTCGTTTGTTCGTTCGTTTGTTCTCTCTCTCTCGCATTTATCTTTCAACCACACAAACAAGTAGAACAGGCAGTCCTATAATGCTCACGATACTAAGCCTGCATAATAATAATGTAATAATAATAAAGAAAGCTTACATAGCGCACATTCCAGGCTAGCTGCTCATGGCGCTTTACAAAAAACAAAACAAAACAAAAAAACATTTAACCAAATCACATCAATGCCCATGCTCGCACGCACACAAGCACACCGTCACACTGACGAACACAGCATATCATTTACATCAGTGCTCATGCACACATACATACATACATGCATAGGGGAAGACGGGGTAAAAAGCCCATGGGCGGGTAAGAAGCCCACCCCAATTATCTCATGAAATAAAGAAAATTTCAGTAATATTTGCCCATGAGACGAATGCTAGACATTAACGCTCGTCTCATGGGCAAAATGAGACTGAAATTTTTTCATTTCATGAAATAATTGGGGTGGGCTTCTTACCCGCCCATGCGCTTTTTACCCCGTCTTCCCCTACGTACGTGCGTACATACATACATACATACATACATACATACATACATACATACATACATACATACATACATACATACATACATACACAAGCACACACATACATACACAATTATGCCTACACACGCACGAGCACCACTGAGCTATAAATTTATAGCTCAGTGACGAGCACACGTGCATGCACGGAAAGAATACATCACTGAAATTGGGCTGGGAATGTTGTTGTTGTTGTTGTCTTACCCTAGCTTAAAGACTCCAGGGATCATCCCAAAAGCCGAAGCACTTGAACACTATACAAGTGCACCAGCCAGGGATGAGAACATTACGTGTGTGACCGATTTTGAATACCCCGCCACGTGCGCAGCCACACTCCGACTTCGGAGGAGGGCTGGGAATGACTTAAATGTTTATTGCAGAGTTGAACGTGAGCTCGGAGGCCCCGTACTTCTCGGCCCAGCAAGGGGTGTTCGAGGTGGTCGCCATCAACGCCTACCACAAGCGCCTGAGGCAGACGGTGCTGGAGACCCCCATCCCTTGGTGCGCCTCCACCGCCAGCCTCAACGCCACCATGGCCGTGCTGGGAAACGCTCAGTGGTCCGTCACGATTGCTTGTTTGCCTTGTTGGCCTGAGTCTTCTTCTTCTTCTTCTTCTTCTTCTTCTGCGTTCCCAGGCCATATGGCCATAATGGGTAAGGTACGTATGTGTCCGGTTTTCAGTTTTCACTGGTCTCCCCGCTGCGCACAGCCAACACATTCCGATTTCGGAGGAGCTCAAAGGAGAAAAATTAATTGGAAGATTTGTTTGGGGGGAAAAGGCAAGAGAATGGGCCAACAAGTCAGAAAGATAGTAGATGATAGAAAGCAAAAGGAAAAGGCAGAGTCAAAGAGAGTGGCAGATTAGAGGAAGTTACAAGCACAGAACTTCCAGAAGGTGGGGGAACTATTTTTACGAAAGACCCCCCGGTGAGAGACTCGTGGAGGGGGCTGGAGGCACGGAGCACGAGGCATCCACCCTTTCCCCAGGTTTTCGGTTCTATAGAGAGAGGAAAAAAAACTAGAGCGTGAAAACGCTGGATCAACCAGCCGCGCGGAAGCATTTTCGGGTCCAGTGACTTTCACCTTTGACCAATTACTTTCGTTTTCGACCTTGGCCTAGATGTCCAAGCTACCTATCCGCACACAAAATTGGACAGAGTGAAGAGAGCCGAGTAGTAGACAAGTGCCTAAAAATGCAAGTTAAGGGAAGTAATTCAACGCTTGCTGTTGGTGGAAAAGCAAGATTTGTTTCCCCTGAACCACTGTCTTGCAAAAAACGGCTCCAACGACCTTGACCTTTGACCAATGACCTTCATCTTCGACCGTGGCCTAGATATCCTAACTACCTATGTGCATGCAAAATCGGAGGGTCCTGGGTCCCTCCGTTCAAACGTTATCGTGCTAGCATTGTCAGGTAGGTACAGACTGCTCTGAAAACATTAACCAGCTTTCACCTCGCAGCTGGTTAATAAAGGAATACCATATTGTTTGGGCACACGGTAAACGTTTTCCATCACAGTTGGTTCTGATTTCTAAATCCAACCACATTACTGGTAAACCTTTATAACCCGGAGACCAATAAGGCTATATACTACGCTTCTAAGAGAATCAAACCCTGAATCCTAAACCTAACCCTAACCCTATACCAAACCGTATTCCTAACCCAAACCCTAACCTGAAACCGTCAAATACACACACAAAATAAAAGTTGATTGGTACGTTATGAGATTACTGTCTCAATTTCGCGCATGCGCACGTAGCTTGAGAACAGGGTAATCCAAGAACATCACACCTGCACTGATGTACCGAGGATCGAAAAATGATAGGACAAACTGTCATGAGGAAGAACACAGGTATGTCCTGGCTCTTGAAGAAATCAATAGGACAAAGTGTGTCAATGTTAAAAATGTAATCAGACTTTGTCCTGACATGGGAAGAACACCTACAGGAAATTTACTAGGTCAATGGCCTATGACTAAAATGGATATCACTGCACCTGTGCTAAAATGGAAACAGGACGAAACCGGAAACGAAACGAAACGAAACGAAACAGGGTGAAAAAGACACTGGCGTAAATCGTTGGGGCAAAACGGGAACAGGGTGAAATGGGCCAGAGCGAAATGGGATGTCCCCTTTGTTCGTTGCCCCGGCAGGTCGGAGATTCAGGTGAGGGCGGAGGCGGTGATGGTGGCGGTGAAGGGCAGCGGCGGGGTGTTCCTGGCGGCTCGGGTCCGGGGCACGGGCTGTGACACCTACCAGGCCGCAGGACTCTTCTTCTTCCTCTTCCCCAACGACCAGCTCTTCCTGCTCACCAGGGACCTAGGTCTCTGTTTAGTCTCCCTCACTGCCCTCATGTGTATCCTTGATATTGACCCCCCACAAGCTTCCAATACCATGCATGGACAGTAATTATCAATAAGTAATTGATTACTGTTCTGGTGTAGTTCTTTTGTGGTTGCGGATGATTAAGCGTAATTGGACATGATGGCGCACAGTTGTAACCGAAATGTAGTTATCTTGTGGTTGCGGATGAATAAGCGTAACTGGACATGATGGTGCACAGTTGTAACCGAAATGTAGTTCTTTTGTGGTTGCGGATGATTAAGCGTAACTGGACATGATGGCGCACAGTTGCAACCGAAATGTAGTTCTTTTGTGGTTGCAGATGAATAAACGTAATTAGACATGATGGCCCCCTTCTGAGAAGGAGAGGTTTTGCGGTCATGTGTATCTTTCTTGCTTTCTTTCTTCTACTTTTTTTGCTTGTTTATTTATCGCCGTGGGGATACTGGGGTAGGGGGAATATTTTAATATAAATAGTTCCCCCACCTTCTGGAAGTTCTGTGCTTGTAATTTCCTTTAATCTGTCAACTCTCTTTGACTGTCTTTCTTTCCGCTTTGCGAACTGCCATCTACTGTCTTTCTGTCTTACTGATCAATTCTCTTGCATTTTTTCCCGCAAGAAATTCTTAGAAAGATTATCTTTAGCCAAAGACGGACATGCTGGGCCTATTTATTAGGCGCATAACGGCAGAATGATGTATCTGCGTTCATTATGGCAGGAAACTCTCTGAGCGATGGATGAAGAAGAAGAAGAAGAAGAAGAAGCTTGTTTACTTCTTTGACCTTGCTTTCTTTCTTTCTTTCTTCCTCTGTTTCTTTTCTCCTTTTTCTCTCTCTTTTCTTTGTCTGTGTCAGTGTGTGTCTGCGCCCAGTATCCTGCGAACCAGCGCACAGACTTACATTTAATGCAGTACTGTGCTGCTAAATAAAATAAACCTGATGTGCCCCACTCAGTAATTCGTGACCTTGCTGACCTTGTCTCGTCTCTCTGTGTGTCACGCACCATTTTGTGAACAGTCGCTTCAAATTCGATGTCGTGTCACCTGAAGCTCACGTGTCCCATCGGGTAGCTTATTATAACCTTGTTGACCTTGACATTTGACCCCCACAAACTTCCAATGCCATATATGGACTCGTAATTATCAATGAGACTAATTTGCTTCATTTCATGAGATAGTTGGGGTGGGCTTCTTACCCGCCCATGCGCTTTTTACCCCGTCTTCCCCTACATGGCGAAAGCCGATACGCGACGTTAACCTGAACTTCCATCCGTGTCCCATCGGGTAGCTTATTATAACCTTGTTGACCTTGACATTTGACCCCCGACAAACTTCCAATGCCATATATGGACAGTAATTATCAATAAGTAATTGATTACTGTTCTGGTGTAGTTCTTTTGTGGTTGCGGATGAATAAGCGTAATTGGACATGATGGCGCACAGTTGTAACCGAAATGTAGTTCTTTTGTGGTTGCGGATGAATAATCGTAATTGGACATGATGGCCATGATGCCGCACAGTTGTAACCGAAACGTAGTTCTTTTGTGGTTGCGGATGAATAAGCGTAATTGGAGATGGCGTACCGTGGCAGTTGCAATCGAAATGTCCACATTCTCGCTTCAATAATTCATTATCATTGTTTTCTTTGATTGTTTAAAACTTATTGGATTCAGTTTATTTTCTGAATGTTTATCTTTAGCTTTTGTTGAATTTATGTTTTAACATTTGTGTTTTTAGCGGGAAGCCAGGTGATAACAGGCGGAAGAAATGACAAGGCCATAGACAAAGTGGACAATACCATGGAACTTCTAGTATATGTAAGTAATGTGATATGTATGTGTTAAAGGCAATGACTTTGAATTCCAACATATATTGATTAGTTAATCGTAAGACAATGTGGACCATGCACATAGACACACGCGCACGCACACGCGCGCGCACACACACACACACACACACACGCGCGCACACACACACACGCGCACACATACACACACACACAACACACACACACACACACACACACACACACACACACACACACACACACACACACACACACACACACACACACACAACTCTTCACAAAGAAGACGATGTCGTAAACTGCTGATGAAAATCCGTTTAACGTCCTCCGGTCTGAAACAGACACATATGGGACATTAGTAGATATAAAGATGGTGGGAACGATCCTGGAGGCAATGCCCGGAGGCACTGCAACTCCAGGAAAGTCCCGAATTTGTAGCGATACAGATAATGCCAGGCGTGTCTAAGATATGTATGTTTATGACAATAAAAGAAAACGACAATAATAGGAGAACAAACAATATAATTATCTTCTATTCTTCAAATCTATAAGTGGACACTGTGATATAAAATGGAAGAAAAGGCAGAAGCAGGAGGACGAGGAGGAAATTTTCCAATAGTAGTGAAAACAAAGATATAGAGATAGTGAGGCAATGAGAGAGGATCATAATAGTGAAGTGAGGGAAAGTAATTCTCTGTAATTAACTCCCTTCGCCAAAGTTATTTTCGGCGCCAATTCGCCTAGCAAAGTATAAACAACATCCACACGTGGCTGTCTCCACGTGGCAGTTGCTTATGCTTTGCTAGGCGAATTGGAGCCGAAAATAACTTTTGGCGAAGGGAGTTAATTACAGAGAGTCACTTTCCATTACTTCACTAACGGTCAAAACAGCTTGCAGTTTTCTTTTCCTTTTGCCACAGCTACACTTAAAATTGTGCATTTTGACGATTTAGGAGAAAGGCTGGGGATTTAAAAAAAATTAAAAACAAGAAGACCGGAGTTCATTAACCCTTTCACCGCCAATGTCGCATTTTTACACCACAATGATTTAACACCCATGTCCACTAAACTCTTTAAATCAGGATCTGTTTTTCAATCATATTGTATTCCTAATTTGGGCAGTAAGGATTGACCCCATTCTAAATGTGTCACAGAGAAATCCCACACTATTGCAGACAAAATCTTTTCTGTAGCCAAGTAAATTTAATTGAAATTTTTGGCGGTGAAAGAGTTAAATGTTGAGTTAGCCAACGCGATGATTTTTTTTTTTAAATTTCAGAAAGGCTACGTGTCGGGTAAGGTGAACAGAATGCCCGTGTTCAACGTGACCATACCGAAAGACGTGCCGGGGCAGGGGTTCGTGGGTCTGGGTACAGATTCCTACGGCTACGCGGAGTGGGAGTTCTTCGGTCTGCGCAACGCTTCCGACCCTATCCTGGAACCTGACGAGGAGGGGGGAAAGGGCCTAAGAAGACCGCTGTTGTTCCGCAGCGAACACCATTGATGATATGACTGTGTTCCCAAACTGACTTAGATGATTCTCTGCTTGCTGTCTCTTTAACTCTTTTGTATCTGTATCTCTCTCTCTCTCTCTCTCTCTCTCTCTCTCTCTCTTTTTATGTGTACATGTATCTTTCTATATTAAGGTAGGCTACTCTAGTCTCACTACAACTAACACAAAGGTACAGGCATTCGTATTTTTTCTTCTTCTCAGCATTTATTTTGTACAGAATACTGAAGGAAAGCATGAAATTTAAGGAACAAAAATAACTCAGTTAGTCTTGCAATCAAGTGCCTGTGCCAGGAGAGTGTCTGTGACGTAGCTGCTCTGACGTAAATTTTCATCTTTTGTTTGTTTTGTTGGAACGACTGCACTTTTTGGAACATCCTTTCAGTTCATGCCCTAATTTTTAAAAAATCGCTTATAAGAAAATCAAACTGGGACGGTATTCATGTCGAGATAGCATGATACTTAGCATGATGCTAACTTAGAAGCTCTTCCAAAAGTCCTATTAAAATAGGACATTGGAAGAGCTTATAAGAAAATCTCGACATGAATACCGTCCCTGGCTTATAAGAAAATGAACTGCAAACCAACTCCCTTGTATGAAATCATTTTCTTATATCCGAGTTTACATCGCGGATGGAAGAACGAATTTGCTTCATTATAACCGAGTTTTCTTATAAGCGGTTTTCTTATATCCGAGTTTTGATAATACATAAGAAAGAAGGAGTTCGGCCCGGGGGAAAAAATTGCTTTCTTATAAGCGGGTTCGACTGTATGTGTGCGTACTGGTGTGTGTTTCAGTTCACGTCCATCAACCAGTCGTGAAATTAGACTAAGCCAAAAAAAGACCAATAAAATTAAATAAATAAATAAAATAAAGTGTGTATATCTGTGTGGGAGTGTGTGCGTGCACATGAGTGTGTGCGTATGTGCATGTATGCGTATGTGCATGTATGTATGTGCGTGTCTGCTTATGCGTGCATATGCGTAATGTTTGTGTGTGTGTGTGCGTGTGCGTGCATGCGCGTGCGTGCGTGTGTGTGTGTGCGCCTGTGTGTGTGTATGTGTGCGTGCGTGTGTGTGTGTGTGTGTGTGTGTGTGTGTGTGTGTGTGTGTGTGTGTGTTCATTCGGAGAGGTGCTTCCATCCATGCATCTTCATACCCATTTCTTCGCCTTTAAAACCAAACATAACGCACGCAAACAAAAAAGCCCCCACCCTTTTTCCTCCCCCCAAAAAAATTCATGTCGCCGAGCGGCAGCTATATTTCCTCGTGGGCTATGCCTAGCACTCATCAGCACCGCCAGTTGATAGGTAGGCCCTACTTAATGGTTCAAAACATGTTTCAATAGGGGTATGAACAGTAATGGCATATGCGCATTTGTCCTTTATTTCATGCCCAAATTACACCAGATTGCACTATTTTGCTTCTCGGATTTAAACAGATTTCCGGGGGGAGCATGCCGCCGGACCCCCCTAGGGGTCTTGGTACTTCGCACCTTCGATGAATTAGCCTGGTCAACTTAGGTCCGGCCCTGTTTTGGGTTATTTTTTCAAGGTCTTAAAAGGGAGGTTCCGTTGTAACTGAAAACAATTCGAACATTCTGTAGGCAATACATGTTCTGCCACAGCATTTAATTTGAACCGATTTATTTGTTGTTAATTTAGTAATGTGAATAATCGAACAATTAAAACAAAGAGATGAAGAAATAACGGTCACAACAAATAGCAGCCCCTGACATAAGTTCATAACATGTCTGTCACTGATAGTATTACTCTTGAATACTATGTGACATGAAGTTTAAACTTGATGATTTAGCAATTAAAGTAATATATAGAATATACGAGTGTTTAAGCATCTCTCTCTCTCTCTCTCTCTCTCTCTCTCTCTCTCTCTCTCTCTCTCTCTCTCTCTCTCTCTCTCTCTCTCTCTCTCTCTCTCTCTCAAAAATGTTGTGTTCACAATTTAAGCTTTTTTTCCAAATGCATATGCACGACACATGTATAAGAAAAGGAAAGAAGAGAGAGAGAGAGAGAGAGAGAGAGAGAGAGAGAGAGAGAGAGAGAGAGAGAGAGAGAGAGAGAGAGAGAGAGAGAGAGAGAGAGAGAGAGAGAGAGAGAGAGAGAGAGAAACATTTGAAACATTTGTTTATTGAGGGAAAATAATAAGCACACAATGGGCTTGTTTACATCTTGCCCTCGAAACAAAAGAAGAAAAGCATAATTAAAACTTCAATTAATGAACAAAAGCAACGAGAGAAAAAAACAAAAAAAAACTACACATTCATACACCCATACACCCTCCACCCACCCACCACCAACCTCGCACACAGTACAGTAATCATATGAACTAATATAAATTGAATTCACACGAATCAGGAAATACATTGTGGAGGAAGAAAGAAAAAAAAAGCAGCAATCTAAGCAAATGTATCATCATCATCAAAACACAAGAAATTACTTTCTTCCTCCCCCCCCCCCCCCCCCCCCCCCCCCCCCCCCCCCCCCCCCCCCCCCCCCCCCCCCCCCTAAAGTGAGCACTCAGTCTGAGTAGTGTGTGAGAGAAACATAAAAAAGCGAGAGACTGAGAAAGGGAAAGAGACAGAGAGAAACACTTCAAACAGGCAGTGTGGTGAGGGAGAGATCAAGACCTTATTTTGGCAAATGCTTCAAATCTCTCTCTCTCTCTCTCTCTCTCTCTCTCTCTCTCTCTCTAGTTTTTTTTTTTCCCCCGCGCAGCGATTTTTCTTTGAACCCCAATATATGTCAGTTATTGCCGGTTACGGCAGGTGGACATCATTGGTAGAAGAAGAAGAAGAACAACAACAACAACAACAAAAACAACCCTCATGCTTAGAGACAAAATTTATGTACAAGTTAACCATGTCATGAATAAACATTTAAAACATAAGCTACATAAGAGATTAATATGTGATGTTGTGTATATGTACTTATGGTAGTTTTTATTGAAAACATTGAGACTTGAATGAACATTAAAAGAAGCTAAAATCGTATTCCACATTTTTCAGGATCTTTATAATTTTAAATGCCCCAAATGGTCTTTTGACCCAGAAGGCGTTAAACCTCTATTTTTCTCTCTCTCTATTCCACAAACAACTGCCCGAATACAACAGACTAGTCTTGAAGAGATCAACTCTTGGAAGAGGTACTTTGATTTTAAGAACATTGCGGACGTGAGAGAGAGAGAGAGAGAGAGAGAGAGAGAGAGAGAGAGAGAGAGAGAGAGAGAGAGAGAGAGAGAGAGAGAGAGAGAGAGAGAGAGAGAGAGAGAGAGAGAGAGAGAGAGAGAGAGAGAGAGAGAGAGAGAGAGAGATTCCTTGAAAGGGAGATCATTCTGAGGAAATTATCGTGTAATGTATAAGAGTGCCTTTCCTTCATAAACCTTTTTGTTGAATGGTTTGCTGATGAAAGTAAAAACAGACATGATCTGTGTGATTCATTAAAATGGCTTTCAGTTCAGGCAGATATTCTTTAATGCGTTGGCTGTGTCGTCACTACAACAATCAGAAAACATTTTCCTGTTGTGGTCAAACAACTGGTCTGAACAGAAATCGTGCACTGCCTCAAAGTCAAACTTTTCTAAACTGGTCAACCAGCAACTGCACTTTGACTTTCAGGCGAACTTTCAGCAGTGGCCATCCTTCTTGGAGTTGGAACTCAAAGATCTGGCAATCCAAATATTCATTTAGCCATACAAATAAGCATTTCAGTGTTTTAAGCACTGTGCTGGGTACTGTGGGTTTTATTGCAGGGTGTGTTGCCTATCTGAAAACAAGGCCATCTGTTACTGATGATAGTGTCCTGAGTACCGTGTCTGCCTTCTCTGATTATGGTGACAGTGCAACAAGTAGTTTGAGCAAACGATTCAATTTTGTGGCAGATGTTGTTGAGAAAGCAGCCCCGTCTGTTGTATATCTTGAGATCATAGACAGGTATAAACCTCCTCTCTCTCACCACTCAGCCTGTTTGAAGTGTTTCTCTGTCTCTTTTGTCTTTCCCTTTCTCAGTCTCTCGCTTTTTTATGTTTCTCTTCTTCTTCTTCTCCTTAGGCAGCCAACTTCATCACGTTGAAGGTTCTGCTGCACTTTAGGAGGCAGTACAAAACCAAAAAAATAGCGAAAAATAGAGTACAAAGCGAAATGATAACATTATGGGGAAATAGAAAGAAAGAAATGCAAGATAGTCAGGAAATAACAAGTATTTACAGATACACAGTTTACTATGTAGACAGATATTAATGAGATTTAAAACCGAAAAAAGTTAGTTAGATATGTGAAGATTTGATTTGGGGGGGGGGGGGGGGATGGAGGGGGGGGCTTGGGGGGGTGGGTGTGTGATAGAGGGAAAGACGAGTTAAAGGTCATGCCCGACCGTTAAATGTCCCCAGTCTGGCCAGGGACACCCGGGCCCCACATGACACTACTCATATACTGTCACACATGTGCACACGCATGTCGCAGTCAAATAAATCGCCCGCTACTATGAGAGTGTGTATTTGCGACAACCAGAAATTTCACTTTTTCTGTACTTGAACCATTTACCTAACCCTAACCCTAACCCTAGAAAAAAGTGAAATTTGTGGTTCATGCTAAATGTCGCAAATACACACTCTCATAGTAGCCGGGCGATTTATTTGACTGAGCGACTTTTTTGGCTGTGACAACGCACACGCACACACACACACACACACACACACACACACACACACATTATTAAGAAGATATTTGATCACTGGCACGTATTGAGGAGAGAAAAAACCGCTGAACGGGATTGGCAGATTTATGGCTATTCATGTTTATTCCAGTAAGTTGGGAGATAATTTTTTTATCAAAATGGATCAGTCACTTTTTGGAAAGTTTGTTTTAGAGAAAGTGCTGCTAGTGCTAAGCTTGATGACAGCCAACGATGGTATGTTTAAATGCTAAGCTAAATTGTATGTTTGTTACATGATTAAGTAGTACTTACTACACTCTACCAGACAAGGCAAGGGCAAGGGGAAAGAATGGGAGCCCTGGGCATAATATTATATCAATGAGGCTTTATATATATACTACTTCTTGGTGACACAAAAGGGCGATAATTTTAGAACTTTTTTTTACCATGCCACCTTGTGATGAGTCAGGGGCAGAGAAATTTTGGCGGCTATATATATATATATATATAGAACTACTTTGTGACAGGCAAGGGCTATGATCTTATGTAGGTGGCGCACACGTCTCAGTACACGAGATAGGGGTAGAGAATTTTCAGTATAAAGCCTTATTGTATAAGAACTGTTCAGCCTTTTTCTTTTTTTCTTCTTTTATTCTCTCTTTCCACCACAATTTTTATTCGATTCTGCTAAATTTTTCTGAGACCAAACACTATTGGTTCTGTTTGTGATACATGTATAACATTGTATATTATGTATATCTAACTAGCACTAGACATTTGAGCATACTTTAAGGATGCTCATTTTTTAACATTTCCCTCGCTTTAGTTTAACAACTTAACTAATCTTTATACTGGTGAAGTCCTTTCTTCCTCTCTCGCAGGCATCCCTTCAGTGGGCGCATGCTGCCGGTGTCTAACGGCTCGGGCTTCATTGTGCGGGCTGATGGCCTGATCATGACCAACGCTCATGTGGTGGCCAACAAGGCGTCTGTCAAGGTGCGCCTCTTCGACGGCAGGGAGCTGGAAGGCGTGGTCATCGCTGTGGATCCTGTGTCCGACCTGGCTGCCATCAAAGTCGATGCGGTGATTGTTGAAGTTGATGCTTTTGTATATATATATACCTCCCTATTAACTAATTAAGACCTTGAAAAATCAGCCCCAAAACAGGTCTTAATAGGGAGGTGGACACTCAGTAGTCCAGATAATGAGATATTGTTGTTGTTGTCGTACCCTGGCTTAAAGCCTCCAGGGATCATCCAAACAGCCAAAGCACTTGAACACTATGGTACAAATGCACCAGGTAGGGATAAGAACATTACGTGTGTGACCGCTTTTGACTACCCCGCCACACGGGCAGCCACACTGACTTTGGAGGATGTCCAGATATGAAGGGGTAGACAATTGGTGAAACAATTCTGGGTCAAATCTTAAGAAATAGTCTTAATAGGGAAGGTCTTTACCTGTTCCACTAGGGGGCCTGGGTCAAGGACCTGTCTTGACCCCTCATTTTGTGCAACCAGGAGTCAATAATGACTCATAAAGTCTGCACTAATATTTAAGTTTAGTACTGCAGTGATACATTACTGCCCCATTGTTCTTGAAATCGACCCATCATTTTCTGTAACCAGGGATCATATGACCCACAAAGTTTGAAATCAATTTGAAGCTCTGGAATTGGTGTACTATATTCATTGTTGCATTATTCTGTTTAAACATGGTTTTTCAAAGACAATAGAAAATAACAAAGCTAAGTAAATGTTAAGTATGTTTCTTCAACCTGATTACAGAATTTATAACAAGGAAGAAAACCAGATAGCAAGTAATTTCTTTTTCTACAAACTCTACGTTATAATATATGCTGCTTTCTAGTATTCAGTGTCTCTATCCACTGTATCGAGACACTGTATCGAGACATCGCAGGCAAAGTGTGAGGCAGGCAAGATCCGTCTAAACAGTCGCAGCTCTGCAACCCCGACAGATCCCCCCAACTCTTTCTCCTGTCCTCACTGTCGGAGATCCTTCACTAGCCAATATGCGAACTCATCCAGCATCCTAGATTTCCACAAGGACGAACTGTTGAAGCACGGTCATCATCCCTCGGGACGGACGAACCGACGAATATTCAGTGGCATTCATTGAATCTTGTTCTGCTCAAGCATTATAACTTCCAAACACAGTTACTTTTGGTTTAAACAAATGTTTTATTGACACACTTTTGCAACAACACAATATATATGTAGACAAGAGTACAACAAGCCGAGGCTTATAAAAGTACTCAACACATAGACATCGTACTAGCAACAGGCTGCATCACACTTTACAATTAATGGAAGTCAGTCACACTTTGTAAGGTAAGCTAAATAATGATCAATACAACTGACTTCCGGGAAAAGGTGAACAATATAAACAAACATGAATATCAAGGTCATGAAACATTATTCTAAGAACTAATAATTCATAAAAATGGAAGAAAAGGGAATAAATAGTTAAGTTTAAGTGGGGCAACTCAATGTATCACTATAACAAGATATCTATTTAAGCAGGAGCATGTTTTCAATATCACCAGGGACAAAAAGAAGGATAAACACATATTAATCTTGAGCAAAACGCTTGGAAACACTAATGAATTTTCCAACTACATGGAGGATTTGTCTGTTTTCAATGGCATTTTTATCCCTCCCACCGAACAACAAAATGTTAACATTGTTTTTAACGTCAATAGGAAGTAGACCCAATGTCTGAACACGTGCGTTTTGGAATAAAGGGCATGTCAACAAAAAATGACGAGCATCTTCTATGTCATTTCCACAACTACATCTAGGATCATTAGTAATGTGTCTTCTAAAAAGGTCGTGCTTAAGGTCGGTCATTTGAAGTCTTAGTCTACAAAGAATAATTTCAGATGTCCTGTCGTTAAGATAGTAACACTTTGGTACTGCATTATCATTTTTGGACAGAAAACGCTTAAGGAGGCTAAGTGAGTTAGTCTGCTTACATCCATCAGGTAAGTCATTCCAGAGAAGAGTAGCTGAAGGAAAGAAAGACGTTTTATACAATTCTGTTCTACAATGAGGAACATACCTCTCTAAAGGATGACGACGATGATAGGGGTTTACAACGGAAGTGAGTGGAGGAAGACGATCTATCAGATAAAGAGGAACAAGGTTGTTAACAATTTTAAAGTAAAGCACTATCTTATGACGACGACGTCGTTCTTTTAAAGTTGTAAATCCAGACTCAGTTACTTTTGGCCTGTCCATCCAAAAACTGACCAATAAAATCCATTGGTGTTCGATATCAGTGGTCGGATTGGCTATACAGTTGTTTAAAAGACTCTATAGAAAATGTCAGTATCCTATTCACACTTGTACTGGTATGTGTGTGCATGTGATAAAAAAGACAGGTGGCAGAGTGGTTAAGACGTTTGCCTGCCGATTTCAATGCGTGACTGCAGCGTAAGTGACCGGGGTTCGAATTCCGGCCTCGCCCTTTCTTTCTAGTTTGACATGAAAATCGAACTGGACGTTGAGTCCTTCAAATGGGGACTTAAAGCAAGTCTGACCCGTGCGCTTTACACACGTAAAAATCCCACGGCAGTCAAAAGTCTGTAAAAGCAGAAAGAAATCCCGCTGCCTGGTATGACCAAATTTATAGATAAGTTTCCCAAGTCCTCACCCTGTTATCCCCCCCCAAAAAAAGAGTAGGTGCTGCGCTTGCAACGATGCACTCTCCATGGGAGAGCAGCCCAAATTTCACAGAGATTGGTCTCTGTGACTAGAATATATATATACCAAATATTTTTTCTCTAAACACCAACAGAAAGGAGACCTACCAGTGCTGAAAATGGGTCCGTCGTCCAAACTGCGGGCCGGAGAGTGGGTGATCGCCATGGGCAGTCCGCTGTCGCTTAGCAACACGGTGACCTGCGGCATCGTCAGCAGCGTCCATAGGGACAGCAAAGAGCTGGGCATCAAGAACAAGGACATGGAGTACATACAGACCGACGCTCTCATCAATGTAGGTCCTTTTTTTTAACCCCTTGACTGCCAAAGAGATTTTGAAATCAAAAAGAAATGTTTAAAAGATGAAAAAGTCGAAGTAAGTACTTTTTTTTATCATTGTGGCAAAATAGTCTAAAAAAGATGTTTCGCTCTTGGTTGTTATAAAGCAAAAGTCTATGTTGCAGATGTATTTTTGTTGAATTGATTGCATCATCAGTAACATCAAAACCTTCTTTTAATTTTTTGGACAAGATATTCCCATCTTTTTGTTTCCAAACAACTTTTGCCATTGATGATTGTAATATACTCACTGTCTCTAACCTCCACCTTATCACACCTCTCTCCCTCTCCCCTTTTCTCTTAAATTGTGTTCACAAATACATGCCTTGGGTTTTAGTTTTAAATTAACTTTATCATTCACAGATTGGATTGTAGAGGTGAAATTTTGTGTGTGTGCTCCTTTTGCTGTTTGCTGTTTTCTTGTATACATGTCTATGTTGATAAAAGCGCCTTCGCCGAAATATCCAGATGTTTTGTTGTGTCTCGTGAATAAATAACGTCACTTTGCACTTGTTGTTTGTTTGTTGTGTGTAAGTTACTTTAATCTTTAAGTTTATTTTTCCTTTCAGGCCCCATCTACTTGGAACAAACTGCCACCATCTCTCAGACATTCCAACTCTGTTAGTCCATAAGGCTAATCTCAAAACGCACTTCTTCTCTCAACGCTAATGCTTGTGATGGGTCTGCATGAATGAAGTGTGCGCGGATTAGATGGGAGGAGGGGAACGGGACATGTAGTAACTGAGTTTGTTTGTGTGTGTGTGTATGTGTGTGTGTACATGTGTGCATTGATGTGAGTGTGTTTGTGTGTGGAGAAAGAAGGATGCGTTTGTGTATACCAATGTGCATATATGCGTATGCATGTTTGTATATCTATGAGTGTACATGTGTTTGCGTGGGGCTGACGGTGGGAATACGAGTGCATGTGAGTATGTTCGATATGTATGATGTAATGAGTGTAGAGTGGCACAGTGGTATCGCGTTCGCTTCGTGTCAAGTAAACCCGAGTTCGAACCTGGGTACAGGGGATTTTTTCCTCTCATTCTGCACTAGGCCTTAACGGTCTGAACGTGGAGTCTTTCGGATGAGACGATAAACCGAGGTCCCGTGTGCCCATGCACTTACCATACGTTAAACCCAGTGGCAACGAAAAAGTTGTCATTTGGTCCAAATTTACACACCCCCCCCCCCCCCCCCCACCCCCCCCTCATCAGTGACAAAAATCGCATGCAAAAAAAAAAAAAAAAATGGGTGGCGCGCCTCTGGCTGCGACGCGCTCTCCAGGTGGGAGCAACCCAAATTTCACAGAGACGCCTCTGTGACTATAAAGTACCTAATCTTGCATGTGGAGTGAATTTTAGTGTTGTTAAGCGCCATGAGTAGTTCGTCTAGAATGTGCGCTCTATAAATGTCTATTCTTATTTTTATTTTATTTTTAAGGAGGGAGGGAATAAGAAATGTTTTCTACAGGAATCTTCTGATTGCTAGTTTGTATTAGCTAGACTTATATCTCGATTTATTCTTCTCAACATTTTCTCTATTCACCACATTAGCTTCATAAACATTTTTGTTATTTAATGTGTGTTGATGTTTGGTAGTGAATCTTTTTGTTTGTTTGTTTCAGTTTGGAAATTCTGGTGGACCACTTGTGAATTTGGTAAGCACAAAGGTGTCAGAATAAATGTTGATATTTAATCTTAAAAATTCCAGAGTTCTGTTAATATGTTGTTTTGATTATTGGTTAAATAATAACATGTATGCTTATATTTCACTTACCTGCGTTCCCCAATTTTTATCTTGCATCATATATTTACATAATTATGTTATGTGTTTCATCCTTTGTGTCACTTAATCTGTCTACATGATAGGTTGTGTCCGAAACGTGTTTGCTTTTTTTTCTTTTTTTTTAATTTTTCGAATTCAATTTCTACTTCTTTTTTTTCTTTCTTTGTGATAATAACAAACCTGGCAGCCATTCATATTTTCTAACATTGGCTTAAAAATAAAGATTACAAGAGTGACATTTGAGATAAAATTGTATTTAACATGTAATTGATAAAGTACAATTCCAGCTATGAAAATGTATAAACCGCTACAATGTAACGCACTTGGACAGTGCGTATTCACACGTCTCTTTTTTTTGTCTTTTTTTTTGTTCAAAGGATGGTGAAGTGATTGGTATCAACGCCATGAAAGTCACAGCCGGTATTTCGTTTGCTATACCCTCTGACTATGCCTCCAACTTCCTCTCCAAAGTGGACGAGATAATGAAAAGAGGTAAGAATTGACCAAGTGTTGGTCTTGCATAAGAAAATTCGGAAACAGACTGCAACGTCTATGCATAAACTTTAGAGGTAAGAATTGACCAAGTGTTGGTCTTGCATAAGAAAATTCGGAAACAGACTGCAACGTCTATGCATAAACTTATGCTATATTGAGGAGATTATCTGTTGCCTGTATAAATTCTCCCAAAAACATTGTGAAGTTTGTTGCCTTTCTTTTAATTTGTCAACTTTTTTTTTTAATCGTAGAAGTTCTTCATTTAGTCCTTTAGAATAAAAGAAAAAAATAATGGTTAAAAACTTAACCCTTTCACCGCCAAAGTCGCATTTTAGCACAACAGTGATTTAGGTATTAGGTACTTTATAGTCACAGAGGCGTCTCTGTGAAATTCGGGTTGCTCCCAATTTAACACCTATGTTACTAAAAAGCATCAAATTGGGGTCTATTATCCAAAGACCCTTTTGTGTTAGTTTTGGGAAGTAAGGATAGACCTTATTTTATATATGTCACATGCGAATCCCCAATACTGCAGACAGATTTTGCGCTCTACCCAGGTACATTTAATGGAAATGTTTGGCTGAAATATGGCTGGCGGTGAAAGGGTTAACTTAGACACTGGTAGCTTTCTTAAGAGAGAGCTAAGTAAGTATTCCCCTTAAGCCTTTCGCCGCCAACGTCGCATGTTTGCACCACAATGATTGAACACCCATGTCATTAAAAACCTTGAATTCAGGGTCTGTTATCCAATATTTGTGTTCTTGATTTGGGGAGTTAAGGATAGGCCTTTTTTTAAGCATGTAGTAAGGGAATCCCCAATATTTCAGACAAAATGTTTTCTTTACCCAGTGTAAGTTTATTGGATAACTTTGGCTAAAACAATGGCTGGCTGCGAAAGGGTTAAAGTTTACAAGAAAGGTAGACTGTAATTAATTTTTCTCTTTTTTGTGTGCAAAATTTCTTAATTCAGTCTTTGTACAAAAAGAAAAAGACAGAAGACATGAAGAAACAAGCTAAGAAGATACTGATGGTTTTCTCATAACAGAAGTGAACATTGTGTGAAGATAACAGGTGACCGTATTACCTTTTTTTTTATGTCACCTGACTTATTGTAAATGGTTTGTATTCTTGTATATGAGGTAGGTCCCACAGATTGTTTGTGCTAAAAGTGTAGCATATAATGAGGAAGGCTGTGGCAATACTTATGGATCGCAGATCTCCTTACTGTATGAAACACATAAAAAAGTCTAAAAGTGGCGTGTCTGTTAAAGGAATGCTTAGAGTTCTGAAAATGTCTTGTCAATCATTGCTCTGTGGATTCTTTCAATGAAATGAAACCTGGTCTGATTCACAGGGCCGGGTCAGCCAAAGAAGCGTCAGTGGTTTAACCTAGGGTCGGACACATCAAGGCGTCGCTTCATCGGCATCACCATGCTGACTCTGAACAACCAGCTCCTGTTGGAACTCAAATCCAGGCTTCCTGACTTTCCAGACATCACTTGCGGGGTCCTGGTCCACAAGATTATCATGGGCTCTCCTGCCTTCAAGTGAGTTAGGACTGGGAGAGTAAGAGTTCAAGTTTTCCCTGGTGAAGTCGTGTGTGTGTTTGAGGGTGAGGGAGAGGAAGCAATCATCTGTCCATGATAATGATATACTAGACAATATGCTATTGTCTGCTTTTTGGTTTTTGTTCACTTATGCTTGTTAAAAGGTAATTTATGTAGGGTTTGAATCAAAAGTTTTAAAGTGTAATATACCGTGGGTGTATTCATTTATGTCTCTATATATGCACAGGAGGTATGGAGTGGAATTCACTACAACAAAGATCTTATCTAAAACATTGCCTTTTCTGCTTTAGACAAACACAACAGCGCAGATAGTGCTTTATGCAGAGTGTGTGTGCATTTATGCATGTATGTAAAAAAGGTTTAGGAGGTTGAAAGGATAGGATTAGGTGTGTAAACAGGCTGTGACATTTTAGATGTTTCTGTTCAAAATTCTTTGCCCTTATTGTATCAAAATATTTTCAACCTTGATTCACATGTTCATTTTGGGCTGTTTATACTCAGTAGCCCTGCTGTTTCTCTCGGTGTTTAAATGCCCCCGTTAGCAGTTCTTAACCAGGCTGTGGCACTGTTGATTTCAGCGGCGGTTTGCAGGCGGGTGACATCATTACGGAGATCAACCAGCAGCCCATCCAGGCCTCTGCCGATGTGTACCGTCTGGTGGAGGCCTCAGAAACCCTGCACATTGTGGCCTACCGCGGACAGCGCAAAATGACTTTCACCGTCACTGCGGAAGAAGTGAAATAACGCATGCGTTTATGGAAATCATCAAGTGTTGGGGAGTTATGAATTCTGTGTTGTTTGAATGATATTCCTGTGCTCTGCTGCACCTGTTTTCTTATGTGGCATTATGGTTGGGTTTTGTTTGTTTTTTAATTCATTTTTACCTCTCTTTTTTTTTTCAAACCTAAAGATATGAGCCTGGTCTGTGACCAGGATGCTCAAAATATCTGGGCAGTGTTTATGCTAGGATCCTAGTTTTGTAGGGAAGGATGATTGTTTTTGACCACTGCTCAGTGTGTGTGTGTGTGTGTAAAAAGTAAGAGTGTTTAGCCACGTCAGACTTCTAAAACAATTATATTTTAATCATTTCATGTGAGTGATTTTCTGCGGCCATTTGTATGGTTTGTTTTTTGTTTGTTCATTTTTAACTTGTACCTATGCATGACAAAAGCAGGTATTTAGTAAAGTGTTTTAAAACCAGTCCACTTCTTCACCATTCTTTTTTTTTGTATTGGTGTAAACGTAATATCCACATAACGTGCAAAAATGCATTCATTGTTGTGTGCTTATTATTTTTAGATTGGAGTTATCAAAAGTTTTCTTTTATATGTTTTAGTGCATGTTCATCTGGGTGGTTTTTTTTTTAAACTTTCTTTGTATTTCTGTCCCAAAGTGTGTTGTGTGTGCGTGTGTGTGTGTGTGTGTGTGTGTTGGTACAGGGAAAGACATTTTCTGTTTTGTTTTGCTAGAACACCAAACCTACATCAAAATGTTGTTATGCTCTACATAGTTATGTGGGGATTGTCTTTAGCCATGACAAGCTCCTAGCATTACATCATCAGTCTCCAAAATCCTCTGAAGTCGGAGTGTGGCTGCCCATGTGGCGGGGTAATCAAAAACAGTCTCACACATAATGTCCTCATCCTTAGCTGGTGCATTTTTACCATAGTGTTCAAGTGCTTCAGCTGTTGGGATGATCCCTGGAGTCTTTTAGCCAGGATATGACAACAACAACATTGTGAAGTGACAGATTTGTACCTTGGATTGTGCCTTAGATTGTATTTTCAAACTGTTTCCAATTACATATTTATTGAGATGACTAAATGCCTGAAATCACTTTTATCTACATGTATTAAGTATGCGTGTGTGTGGTGAAGAAACAATATCTACAAAGTGTGAAACTTGCTCTGGAACTAAATAAATATGACTGTTTGAGCTTGATTTTGTGTCTGTGTTGAGGGAGTCTTTTTGTGAATTTATGCATGGTACATTATTCCAGCAGAACATGAGCGCATGAAGGGAGAATTTATTTGAACAATAAGAAAGAGAAAATCTTCCAGCTTCTCTTGACTACCAGTAATAAACCATTACATGGTATTTCCCTCGTGGGAATACCGGTGGATCTTTTAGTACAAACAGTTCCCCCACCTTCTAAAGTTCTGTGCTAGCAATTTCCCCTAATTTATTGCTCTCTTTGACTCTACCTTTTCCTCTTCTTAGTACAGTGGAACCTCCCTTACAAGACCTTCAAAAATCATCCAAAATGGGGTCTTCAGTGGGAGTGAGTTGTAGAAGGGAGGTAATTTTAATACTTACAAAGGGCAATGTCTCAGAGAAGTAGGTCTTAAGTGGGAGGGAGTCTTATAATAGGGGGTGAGGTTCCACTGAATCATCTTATTATTTTCCTGCCTTATTGGCCCATTCTGCTGCCTCTTTTTCAAAAACATCTTCCAAATAATGTTCTCCTTTGAGCTCCTCCGAAATCGGAATGTTTCGGATGAATGCAGTGGGAAGACTAGTGAAAACTGGGCACTTATGTATCTCACACCCATTAAGGCCATATGGCCTGGGAAAGCAGAAGAAGGAGAAGGAGTATTTAAACATGCAAATGGTCTACCCAGAAGACAGCTTTGATGCAGGGGAACATTTACTTTCAAGGATGGAAAGAATAGATAGATAGATTGAGGATGAACTTGGGTCTGTCTCAATGTAGCTGTTGTTTATACTTTGCTAGGCGACTTGGTGCCGAAAATAACTTTGGTGAAGGGAGTTAATTACATATAGAGTTACCTTTCCTTATTTCACTAATAGATAGTGGAAGAATGTGGAAGTTTAACAAATGTGAACACAGTTAATGTTGAAGTCTCTTTACAAGATCTCAGGGAATGATGCAAGCAATATAAAGCATTTTTTGTTCACTCATGTTAACGAAGTGAGTCTATGTTCTCATGATTGTGTGTGTTGTGTCCATGGTCCAAACTTTAACATTGGCTTTTTCTTGGGAACTAGAAGGCGTAATTGTTCAAACTTTGCATACGCATAGATGTTCATGCACGCTTTCAAGAAAGATGATTTGCATAATAAAATTAGCAAATGACCTTGACCTTTGACCTTTAACATTTTTGTTGTCTTGGCCATATCTTTCACGTTTTCACAGTTTCGGTCCCCTAATTTGGCATGTTGGTGTATTAGCTTAAGGTGATAAGGTATGCAGGGTGACTTTTACCCTATTGGCCATAACCGTGACCTTTGACCTTGAACATCATCAATTAATTGTCAATCGTCAATTATATTTGTTTGGGCCATATCTTTTAGATTATGGCAGATATAGTATCAAAATTTGGCAAGTAGGTAAACTATGGAATGCTAAGACAATCTGACATTTAGATCTATCTCCAAGAACATAAAGCGAGTACACATACTAACCAATTTCTTTGTGTCCAGGGTCCTTCTTTATATATATGTTTTACAGAATATGCAAACCTAAGTTTTTCTGTTTTTAATATGTAGTTTATGTGAAAGTACACAATCTGACATTTAGATCTGTCTCCAAAAACACAAAGCAAGTGAGCCTTGAAGGCTTTGCCTCTTGTTCATCTCCATTTCCTTGACTATCTCTTCTTCTCGCCTTAGGCAGCCAACTTCATCACGTTGAAGATTCTGCTGCACTGTAGGGGTTAGTACGAAAAAGAAAGAAAATAAGTTCAGGAAAGATAGAGTAGAATGGGAACTGATATTATGAGAAGATGGATCCCAAAGCAATCAGGGATAATTTAAGTATTTATATATACTAGCGCAACGCCGGAGTACCGGTAACGCCTAGTAACGGTAACGCCAAGTACTGGTAATGCTGAGTACAGGAAATTTGAAGCGATTCGGTTAAGAAACGGCGGAGTTATAAGGCCCCGTTTCCCGTTGGCGCTGCTCTGAGAGTGACACGCTCTCCCTAGTAATGGTAACGCCAAGTGCTGGTAACGCTGAGTACAGCAAATTTGAAGCGATTCGGTTAAAAAAAGGCGGAGTTATAAGGCCCCGTTTCCCGTTGGTGCTGCTCTGAGAGTGATGCGTTCTCCCTAGTAACGGTAACGCCTAGTAACGGTAACGCCAAGTACTGGTAACGCTGAGTACAGCAAATTTGAAGCGATTCGGTTAAGAAACGGCGGAGTTATAAGGCCCCGTTTCCCGTTGGCGCTGCTCTGAGAGTGACGCGCTCTCCCGATTCTCTTCACATTTGCTGCCAGGCTTTGCCCCGGCCACAGCAAGCCTGACAGCAAATTTGAAGCGATTCGGTTAAGAAACGGCGGAGTTATTTGTGAAAAGGTGAAGCGGCGTATGTCGCGCGCGTTTATGAATCGATTCGCTTCCGGTTTGGCACATCAATAGTCACCGTCCCCGGTCATCTACCTGCCAAATTTGAAGGCAATCGGCCTAGAAATACCGGAGATACGGGCGCCGAGAGGCCGGCGGATCCGCGTTTCGCGCATTTGCCAAACCGCGCAAATGACACGGCCGCCTCGGTTGCCGTTGCCATCGCCCCGTTAGGGCTGACAGCAAATTTGAAGCGATTCGGTCGAAAAACGGCGGAGTTATAAGGCCCGTTTTGTGTTTCAGGCAGACACACACACACACAGACACACACACACGGACACTTGGCTTTTTATTATATGATGTATTTCTTTGGTTGATTCCCAGCTTGTTCTTTTACTCTCAACAATTTTGACTTGCCTTGACACAGAACAACGCACTGGCCTTCATTCCCTGATTGCAATGTGCTCCTGTTCTCCTGTTCTTGTAGGACTGGGAGAACGAAAATGTGCTCAAATGACCTTGGCAGAGAACATTATCCTAGAAATGGTGAAAACGAAAACACCATGGAGAAATAGGGATGAAGAGTCAGGATTGTAGTCCTCGTTATTACAAATTTGTAGTATATACAAAAGGGGGTTTCCCCCTTACCGACTGTAGTCTACTCTACATCATCCCTACTACATGCTTCATATCAATGCATCACACATAAATGCACTCATTGTTTTACTTGATGTTTCAATATTGATGAAGTTATTTCGTGATACGTAGGTCTACTTGGTATTTTTCTCATATATTTGATTTTGATTCAAACGGTTTATTAATTAGGGCCTAATTAAGTCTCAGTGAGTTAGGCCATTGGGATAAGCCAACTGTGTCCCAGGCCCATTGTGTCCACTCCTGGTTGATCCCTTTGTGTTCCAGGCCCGCTATGTCCCTAAAGGAATCCTCAACTGTAATTTTGAGGATTCCTTTAGGTCCCAGGCCCGATATGGCCCAGGAAATTGGTGCAATTGTTTTTTTGCTCGTGTGTTATGGTTATAGTATCGATGGTGGTGGTTTGCGTATGTGACGAGTGCTTGCACGCGCACACGCGTGTGTGTCTGTGTGTAAGTGTGTGTTGGGGGTTAACTATGAATACACGCATGTGTGTGAGTGTGTATGGCTTTATATAAACTAAATATATATATATATATATGATATACAGCCAACGATATATATATATATATATCTGTCGCTCTCTCTCTCTCTCTCTCTCTCTCTCTCTCTCTCTCTCTCTCTCTCTCTCTCTCTCTCTCTCTCTCTCTCTGTATATCTGTATATGAGAGAGAGAGAGGGGGGGGGGGAGACAGAGACAAAGCCTAAACAAGGGCGTCGCCGAGCGGCAGACATGTCCGTCACCAGCAATGCCACGCACTTGCGACTCCCCGTAGCATAATTTAGGCACCAACATGATTATTCCGTTTGTGTAGGCCAACGCAACTCTCTCTCTCTCTCTCTCTCTCTCTCTCTCTCTCTCTCTCTCTCTCTCTCTCTCTCTCTCTCTCTCTCTCTCCGCGCAAAGAAGGAAATTTCAGTTTTCAAGGTCAAGATCAGCATGGTGATAATTTATGCTCGGATGTGTTCTTCTCTAGGGTATACAGTACCACACACAATCTGAAGCGCTTCTGTCAAGTACAAATGTGGAAAATATGGCTTAAAACCCAATTTGTAGACCCCTACCACTTTCAAGGCCTACTGATCTCCCGGACCGTGACCTTGACCGTGATCGGTATGCCACCATCAGAACGGGCACAAGCAGAAGTAACATGCCAAATTTGAAGACTATAACACCAACGGTGTGGGAGTTATGGCCCCTTAAAGATTTTCGGTTTTCAATGTCGTACGCCAAGGTCAAGGTCACGACGCCGATGCCTTCCACTCATGGTGACACACCAGCACACAAACTTTGACGCGATTCGGTCAAGCGGTTCGGGAGATATCCTTGTGACAGACAGAAAAACAAAAATACAAACCAGCCCATCGCAAAGTCCGATCACCTATCAGGTCAGGTCAGGTCAGGTAGTTAGGACATTAGGCCTCGCGGTCTCTTCACTGTCCTGTCATTTTTGTTTGAACTTTTGCACAATTGAGAGGTTTTTGTATTTTGTTTTCGGCAAATCTGCCTTTTAGTCATGCTCGTATTGTAGTTTTGATATGTTGGTGTATCCACCAAGGAATTGTGTTAGATTCTGTGCTCGTTTAATATGTGCAGGAAGAGTATTCCAAAACTTTGTTACTCCGTGTTAGAAAAGAATTTTTTTCTAATATTAGTTCGGCTATACTGGGTTAGTATTTTAAAATCACTGTTACGGGTTCTTGAGTCAGTTGGTGACGGACAATGACAAATATTTATTGACAATAGTTACATAACCCTTATGCCAAGAGGGTACATGCGCAATAGTGTAGTTAAACTAAGAAGCACAAGATAATAGAGTTAATTACAAATAATATATTGGATACAGGGTAACATCAACAACGCATATCTAGAAAACTTGTAAGAAAAGCGACCACCCATCAAACAATTACCATTAAATGAATGTTTTTCATACCAAAACTATTCTTCACTTTTACAAATTTAAGTTAAGGTTTTAAGTTATTTCTCTCTACAATGAAATGCATCCGTCACAAAGCAAATGAGGTCACAGTTAAGGTTTGACCAAGGTGAGAATTGAAAACAACACAATCATTTATAATTGTACTATACTCTTGACATCGGAATATAAAATGATGCTCATCTTCATCATCTTTTGGAACACATCGCCGGGGCAAAGCAAATCAACTTCAGAGCTTACAAACAATCTTTTATTGGCTTTGAGTCCCGAGCAAAGTCGAGCAAATAAATCTCTATGCCGCTTACATGTTATCATTTTAAGATAGTGCTCAGCTTGAAAAATATGAAAGGTATAGATCATACATTTATGACTCTTCTAGATTACTGTGCCAATTTGTAATGTGGGATGCAATCAATCTATCTTTAGTTTAAATTCTGCTAGACAAGAAGATTCATCCCCAACATTTTGTGTCATCCACACATTGCCAAAGCCATTTACAGAGAGAACGTTTTAAACTTTGAATGCCCAATTTTGACAACCAAGATCTAACTGATTTAGTGCCATGCAATATGCTTGTTTATTCAAGTTCTTGTAATTGGTAACCGTAACAGCCTGAGCCAGTATTTCATACATGTAACCATAGTTATGATACATAATGAAAAGTGACCGGTTTCACCCTGACACATTTTATTAGATACATGTAGAGGCACATTCAAAAAACGCTTTATGGCAAAACAATTGTACATTTTCCATCTGCTCATAACATAAATGCTCCAAACTTCTGCACCATAATGTTAGTATAGAGACAGAGACAGGGAACACTTCCCCGGATGGGACTGGGACTCGAAAACATTGAAAAAAGGTCCCCCCCCCCCCCCCCCCCCCCCCCCCCCCCCCCCCCCCCCCCCCCCCCCCCTACCCCGGCCTACACTACCAGTTCATGGACATTAATTAATTTTTAGCAGATCTTAGGATGGAGCAAATGGTAGAACAATCATCCCGACAGGACAACACACTCGACTTGATCTGCACAAAGTCTATGATCTGCACACACCACTCCACTCTGGTTCCTCGCGTTGAAACAATGCCTGGCCTATCGGCTGATCACGAAATTGTGTATTTGGCGCTCCAAATAACCCCAGTCCAAGACTGAACGGCTAACCTCCTGAAAAACTTAAAATGGCCCCTTCTACAGACCCGTCGAACTGAAGCCCGTCTGACTACATTCTTTAAATTCCACACAGAACTCCTCTCAATCATTTCCAAGTATTTTTCAACAAATGCCCTGCGGAAGAAAAGCTTCTATATATGCGACATCCCTAATAGCAGATAGTCCACTTTCTTTCCTCGCACTATCCCGCATTGGATCGGTTTCCCTGAAGAAATTGCCTCCATCCAGTCTTTGGTGGCCTTCAAGAGGGGCCTCCAAAAGTACCTCTACTAAACAACCATAATTATTCCTCTGCCCTCCCCTCCCCACCTCCCACCCTGCGTTCCCACACCTAAAAACAAATGCCCCCCCCCCCCCCCCCCCCCCCCCCCTTACATGCATTCCCCTGAATACAAATACGTACTCCTGTGGCATGCATCATGTGGGGCCCGAACTGATTCCCCGACTGAGTCTGGGGGAACTTGAACGGTCGTGCACGACACATGCACTCCGCTACACTCATGCATAATGTCATGGTGGTGCCCGGGTGTCCCTGGCTAGACTGGGGACATTTAACGGTCGGGCATGACTTTGAACAGGCTTTCCCTCAAATCTTCAAATATCTATCTAACTTCAATTCCTTCGGTTTTGTCTCATGAATATCTTTCTACATAGTAAACTGCATGTGTATCTATAAATACTTCAATTATTTCCTGACATGGAATCATTTCTTTTCCCCCATAATAATATATATGTTATCATTTCGCTTTGTACTCTATCTTTTGCTATTTTCTCTCTTTTTTGTATTACCCCCTGAAGTGCAACAGAATCTTCAACGTGATGAAATTGGCTGCCTAAGGAGAAGAAGAAGAAGAGAGAGACAGAAACTGAAACAGACAGACAGAGACACACACACATACTTATGCATGCACGCACGCACGCACGCACGCACGCACGCGCGCGCACGCACACACACACACACACGCACACACACACACACACACACACACAGATATACCAGCCTTACCACCAGAGGATTTTCTAACTCGATCCAGTCAACACAAATCGTCGTAGGATCAGGCCCACAAGATACGCTGACTGCACAACAGACAACATAGTTCAGAGACAAGCTGTGCAAAATTCAATAGGCTTCATAGTTCCACCAAGCAGCACAGCTCAGTACAGCAACTCCTTCTTTGTTAAAAACAGTGGAACCAGTGGAACAGTGGAACCAACTGACTGACGAAGCCATCGCAGCAGGCCCCGCCAGCGCAGCACTAGCAGCGCCAGGCGGTTCACCTTCGGGGCCTGCTCCAACTAAAGATTAAAATAGGGAATTAGAGGCCATAGGTCAAAGTAGTGGTAAATGAAGGGCAGGAGCTGTGCCGGTCGGGGTTCGTCCCCGGTGAGCGCTACGCTAGCCGGATTGGTCCAGCCCGGATACTATGAAAAGGCCTATGGTCAACTCTTAAAAAGCTGTCAATACCACCAGACAGTAAAACAAAGACATTTTCTTTATTTCAGTGCACTCTCCCAGTTCCGTCGAGTACATAGCCTTCATAGGCTCCTTCGACGTAGTGATACCAGAACCAGAACCAGAACCAGAACACACAGAGGCTGAAATGTATCTGGGACACATCTGACCTGGGAGTGGGACACAACGGGATGGGACTTATTGGGCCTGGGACACAGCGGGCCTGGGACCTAATGGGCCTGCTACACTACGGTCCTGGGGCATATAGGGCCGACCACAGTCCATTCGTTAGGCCTTATATGATACTTTCATCGATTATTTATTAATTATATATAATGTAAGACTGACGAGAGTGTTGTTTTAACGCTTTTTTAAAATGTCCTTGGGTGTCTTTTCAACTGCTTTTTTTTTAGTGTCCCCTGTTCAAAGTCATGTCGGTGATTTCCGTGTAGTCATTAGCCAATCACACGCTGCGCCTTTCCCGCCGATTGTTACCGAAGTCTCGGCGGAAGAAGTGTGTAAACTATTTCCGTACAACGCTTGGTTTGAACTTATGATGCTTGTAAGATAATATTGATTGATTTCGATGTTACTAACTATGCATTTATTATATTATTACTATATTAACTCTCTGTTTTTATTGATTGTTTCGTATGTGTAAGTTATTCGAGTTTTATTTGGGTTTGACACGATTCAAGATGGCTTCGACCTGTTTTTAGGTCTCATGAATCAAGATCGTGGTGTGGTAAATGTTATGATGCTCCTTTTCCCTGAGTAAGAACTGACATGTATATCAAAAACTGCTCTTAATAGTCTTATTTGTATTTTCTTTCAGCATGTCATGTGTATTCACGCGATCGGTGATTATTTTGTCAGTTTTAGACTTCTGTAAATGTACACAAACGTGTATTTGTTCACGATACTATCGTCGATAGGAACTCGAGTTAGGAAGAGAGAACAAAATGAGTGGACCAATTGAAAATGGACCAAGCGGATGACTTGTAATTTTTATACAGCCTGCTGAATAGGCTCCTTTTTGTGGATGATGCTGATAAGTTGTTTAGTGTGTTGAGAGGAATTTGACAGTGGTGTTCTTCTTTCTATAAGTATCCTCCTTCAACATATTGAAGATATGATACTATGGGAAGAAGAAGAAGACATGATGAACTGTGAAGAGACAAATTTGTCACAAAATGAACATCCTGTTCAGCTGAACATTGCTTTCTTTGATTGAAATACTAGGTCTACATCACAGTTCATACATGGGCTAAGCTGTGACACCCCAGCAAATCCTCGCATTGAAATATTTTTGCTGAGTCTGAGCAACATTCTGATTCTGCTCCAGTTTTAGCATCATGCTCAAATCAAAAATAAATAAAAAATATGCTTTAAAATTGGTATAGCTAAAGGGGTGTTTTTTCCGGTGTACTCTAGATTTCCGGGTTTGTGGAGTGCCAAAAAATGTGGCTTCCGAATTTTGTAGTTAATTTTGGTGAAAAAAAATTGGGCTTGACTTCTTGAGATGAGATGAGAGTTTTGTAAGCATTGGCATAATTTTGGGCCGCAAAATGGGTAGTTTTTACATTAGAAAAGGGGCTCCCCCTTCCCCCCTCCACCCAAGCTGAACAAAAGTTTGCTTGTTCGTGGGTTGAAGGTATTAACGCAATGGTCTTCCAAAGCTTACGTTAAAATCCTAATGCACACACCCCTCCCCTACTGAACAAATTTTATGTGTTGGTGTTTGTGAATATCGTGAGTGAGGTTTTGAACATCACAATAATTTTCTTCTGAAGCTTTGACATTAAAAAAAAAAGAGTAATTCCCCTCCCTGCTCAACAAAAGTTTTGCTAGTGTATTTGAGAATTTTGTTTTGGAGCTTTTATGAAGTTCAGTTTCAGGTTTTTGGTTTTCACGATCTTTAATATATTTCAGGTTCTGGGGTTTTCAGGAATTCCAATTTCAGGCTTTGGGACCTCCCACTTGCACCCCTGTAGATGTGACTTGAGTTTTTTGTGGTATAACTTAAATAACTGTACTTGCCCTTTTCATGAAAGCACATGATGGTGTTTTTGCTGTAATTTTATGCTGTTAAGATTTATTGCTTTGTCTTATTGTGTCATGCCATTTTGACAGGGATGGTACTGTGTTTGTTTCAGCTTTGTTACGACCAGTCAATCACATAGCCAAGCACAGAAGCCTGCAAATGGCAGAGAAGACCAATGGAATAAGCCCACCTCAGGGGGGTGGGTTTCATCGACTTCCCCAGATACCTACTATGAATCGTAGCGTCAAGATAGCCCAGAGCAAAAGCGCTAAATTTGAGGTAATATCTCCGGGAGTACAGAACACAAATGAGACTGCTGTCATTCATATTGAGGGCACTGATAAAATAGTCAAGATCCGGAGTGACGGGATCACAGAAACTATGGACCACCCACCAGGTCTTCCTGACGGGAATGTCAAGTCCAAAAAGGAAGCAGAAAATGTGCCAGCGGGTAAACCTGAAAAGAAAACCAGGAAACGTCTGCGACCTACCAAGCATGAGCCTGTTACCCCAGAAACACTGACAGAGAATGCCAGCACAAAAAAGAGGAGAGGGCAGACATCCAAATCCGACAATGGTACTGTTCAGAAAAATGATAGTACAACTGTTAGTCACAAAAGCAAAGGCAAACAAGCCACCGCGGCTGAACCTGTTACAGAAGATAACTCAGAAACTCCAAAATCTGCAAGAAGAAAGGCAGCTAAAACTCAAAGTTCTCCCCAAACAGATACACGGTTGAAGGGGCATAAAAGCACTGTAAAAGCAGCATTATCTCAACCAGATGAGAAATCCAGTCCAGTCATTGCCACAGACTCAGGTAAACATTTGTCTCTAGACATTTCAACTGATTCTGAAGTAAATCCGTCGACAGGAAGTGCCGATGTTAAGACAGCTGTGTCTCCCAAACCAGCAACTTCATTGGTTAGAAACATCCTTGAGTCAGCACCTGTTCTGTCAGAAAACGGTCAGGAAAAAAAGAGTATCTCATCTTCACCGTTACCATCACCAGAAGCCCCTAACTCTGAAGTTAGTGGGAAAGGTAAAAAAGAGGCACAACCAAAGCAGCCTGTTGAAGATGCATCTCCAAAAATGGAAGAAAAACAAGAAGATGTTGATACACCTAAAAGGTATTATTCTGCAGCCGGTCGCATTTTGCCACGGACAGTTTTGCTTCGAGAAAGTGAGCGTCCATCGGATGCTCAGTTAGCCCGACTGATGGAAGGGAAAACAAATCAGTATGACATCTCGCATCCCGTGAAGTGGCATGTTGGTGATTTGCTGTGGGGTCATGTCAGTGGACACCCTTGGTGGCCAGGCATGGTCTCCAGCGACCCTTTCTCTGGCCTTTTCACAACAACAAAAGTGGGCATTAGAATCAGTAGACTTTACCATGTGCAATATTTTGGAGATGAAGCTGAGAGAGGCTGGGTTGGAGAGGCATCAGCAATGGTATTTGAAGGAAAAGAGAAGCTAGTGGATATTGGTATATCTCAAATCAAATCTACAAAGGACAAGGGCAAAAAGAACAAATTGCAGCAGGCCTTTTGCCCAAATCAACGTCGCAAAGCTGCTTGGGATTTGGCTGTGGCTGAAGCTGAGGATGCATTCACCTTGAGCAAGGAAACTCGCATTGATAAATACACGTTTCTGTATGATTTTTTGCCCAACAAAAAGTCGCCCAAGCCGAGCACTTCTACCAAGAGTTCGCCTGCATCTGATTTTGTGGAAAGGAGAGGTCGAAAACGTAAAGAGCGCTCACCAGCCTTCGATGAAGAAAGTGACGGGGAGATGGCATCAGCACCCAAGAAACAGCGTCGTGAAACAGGCACTCCGGTGACCAATCAGAGGCCTCGTGGAGGGCGAGAGGAAGGGTCATTCGAGACCTACTGCATCAAGCACCGCGAGTCTGTGCGTGAGGAGCACCCCGAGTACAGTGCTGCCATGGTCATCGAGGCCCTCAAGCAGCAGTGGGCTCTCATGACACACCAGCAACGCCTTCGATACAAGTCCAAGTTCTCCGCACCCGAGTCTGCTGAGCCCATGGAAACTGATGCCCTTTCTGGTGAGCATCTTACCACTTGTTTTTTTTCTGAATCAGATTCAAAGTGGCAAGTTAGATCTGTACCTATTTGTTGGTTGGTTTCAAGTTTAACGCTAAAGACGGATTTCGTCACAAAAACTGCTTGACGCTATTTTAATAGGATTAATACAATTTTTTTTAAAGCCTGGGAAGCACTGGACGGCATCCATAGAAAGATTGAACTCGTTTTCAAATTGTGTATAGACTATAGCCAACCAAGTAGAAGGGATATGTCTCAAGCTGTGTTGTAATATTACTTACCAAGTGGCAGTTTAGTGATGGCAGACAAGGTTTGCTTTGCAATAGAAAAAACCCCAAAACATATCCAAGCAAAAATTTCGCTAACCCATTTCGCATGACCCATTTTTAAAATAATTGTAATGAGTTACATTACAACAAGTTTACATTCTATCTGGAAAGAGACTGTGATTTTCGTGAAATTTCTATAATTTTACATAAAAGTATCACTTTTAAAAAAAGCAATTTCAGGGATGGGAATTGTCCGCCAAACAGCAAATTTCCGCCAAAATGACATTGCCTTTCTGCCGAAAAAAAAGTCTGTCCGCCGAAAAAACAACAACAAAATGTAACCATTCTAATGCTGTTTTATACCACCCCAAAAAAAGCTTCAGCATTACCCCCTGGACTCCTACTGTGGGCCTTCTGCGGCCTCCAGACCCCCGCTTTTCAGCTTTGTTATACTTTCCCAATTCTCATGCCTGCAGTTTTGAAGATAGTATGTCTGCGTTCACGTGACATGTTTCGTATATGTATACTATATGTATTTTTTGAAAGAGTGTATCCAAGTTTATTTTGAATTGGTGTACATTTATTAATAATGTGAAAAACATGAATTCTATGTATAAAGTTTAGCTTATATCTTTGTGCACAGGATCTCACAAGCGTTCTCCAAGGAAAGCCCGTCCTTCGCTGAAGAAGCTTGAAGCAGAGACTGAAAAAGGCACAGAAGATTCTGCAGTCAAGCGATCCAGACGTATATCTGCAGCTGCCGGGGAGTCAACAAGTGGAATGGCAGAAGTGAGCATAATTTCTGTGTTTCTGAATCTTCACTTTTTTGACAATTTGTATTATCATATGTTATTTATTACAGCAGAGCTTCAGATTGTCAGCGGGCCTGTGTCATTGACCCGTATTGATGGTGATTTGACCCCTCATTTTGTGCACCCAGGAGTCATCTGACCCATGGAGTTTGCAATGAAATTTAAGTGTAATACTACAGTAACACATCACTGGTCCATTTGGAAATTGACCCATCATTTTCTGTAATCAGTGGTCATGTGACCCATGAAGTTTGAAAAAACCAGACTGCAACGTCACTGGAACATACAACAAGCAAACACCTACACGACAAGTGCAAAGTGACGTTATTTGCTTCACAAGAGACAAAAAAAACTACTGGATATTTCGGCGAATGCGCCTTTATAGTCACAGACAAAAAATTAAACAGCAAACATCAAATATAGCAAAAGGAGCAAAAAGGTCATAACAGAAGGAGTTAAACTTAGATCAAGATCAAAATAAAAACAATACTTCCCCTCTACAGTCCAACGTTAGGGAGGTTCTACTGTAGTACCAGTAGCATTTGCCTGCCCATAAATAAAATAAGCTGCACCACACAAATTTACTGTTTATTTATTTGGTATCCATGTTGCTTTACCTCATTGCATTCATTTCAAGTGTGATTCGTTTAACCCTTTGACAGCCAGCCATATTTCAGCCAAAAAATTCCATTAAATGAACCTGGGTAGAGAACAAAATCTACCTGTAGTATTGGGGATTATTCTGTGACATATATAAAATAAGGTCTATCCCTACTTCCCTAAACTAAGACAATAGGGTCTTTGGATAATACACCCCAGTTTGATGCCTTTTAGTGACATAGGTGTTAAATCACTGTGGTGCTAAAATGCGACATTGGCGGTGAAAGGGTTAATGTTGGTCACTTTACTTGCATCATCATCATGTAATACATGACTTAGTGTTACAGTTACAATTACTCCAAAGCTGTATATATATTCACAAAACTATCAGGATGTTTCAATATAATTGCCTGGAAATTAAACTATTGTAACTCAGAATTGATCTGTTTTGATGTGTTGGACTTAACAGTTGATTTGATCAAGGCAAGGCGCATCATCTAACAAAGCTGTAAAAAACCCAATCTATTCTAACCATACTGTACCAACACTTAAAACAACTGCATTAGCCTTAGTCGACCTGGAACTATACCCTAGTATATAGAAAAATGAAAGTAGCTCGTGACCTTGGCCCCTATACCGGATACGGGTGGTAGTTAAGGGCTCGGCACACGCTGCAACTTTTGCTAGTTGTACCTACAACTTTGTGGTTGCAACAGTTTCATGCAACCTACAACAAGGTTGTAGGGTTGCAGCTGTGGGTTGTAGGGCGATAGAAAACGATCCTATCTCTGAGCCTCCATTTGCAACAAGTTGTAGGTTGCAGCCAATCAGAGCGCGCGCGTCGTTTCGTATCACGTGATTTTTATGTCTCAATGTCGGAGTGAAACCGTCGGACTGAAACATGCAAGTTATCGATCGAGTTAATTCGTAATTTTCCCTGCATTTGGGAACCGAGTGTCCCGATTAACAAAAGTCGGGGCATGTACAAGAGGCCAAAATACAAATAAGCCATGAAATGGGCGGCATCATGAATCAGAATGATGAATACTTCCACGGCATGTTTCCTTTTTCAATCGATGTAGTCTAGATCAAAACAGTGTAAAAATAGAAATAGGCTACTAGGCCTAGTAGGCCCTATTTGTCAGTTCGAGTTTTTAGAAGTACACCTACTCGAAACAGGACTCTGGTACCGACCATCGTCATCGTGAATGACAAAATAACAACAGTAGCAGCAGCAGCAATGATACGATCGTCTTGTTCATTTTTATTGCGCTCGGAGGAAGCCATTTTGTTAGAATGTAAACCAAAGGAAGTCACGGAAAGTCTCTTGGTGTTGCATCAAAGTTGCAGCGTGTGCCGCAAGCTCTGCGATTTTAACTGCAACTTGTTGTATGCAACTAGTTGTATCAACTAAAAAGTTGCAGCGTGTGCCGAGCCCTTTATCCCCCTTGTACCCATATAGTGGCTGGTCCAATGAGCTACTACTTCCGTCATTATGTAGTGATGCCAGATGGTGATTGCAAAATATTTATTTGCCTTGGCTTGTTGTTTGTGAACAGTATGACTGTATGTAGACACAACTCTCATTCTTTACTTGTTTGTTTGTTTCAGAGCGAAAAAGAAGAAGAAATGGAGGTACAGTTTTTATTTAGCTTATTTTTATTGTCATGAAGAAGTCAAAGCTTATTAATATTCATTAAAGCTTTTTGATAGAAACTGGTCTAGGTTTTTATTAGTACATGATATTATTATGCTGTACTGGCCTTATACTAGCTTTTTTTAATAACTTTTTTAGGTTAGTATTATTATTTTGTTTTCCTTTAAGCATTTATTATTTGTATACATAAATCCATGAATTTGGTAAAGGTGACTGGAGATGATATTATTATGTCTATCTTTACTACTACATAATGTACCCTCCCCCTTCCCTCTTAAAAAAAAGAAGAAAAAAAGGGAGAGATTTGGTGTCTGTGCCAGGGCTCCCAGGGACCCCCATTTGGGGGTCTATGAAGCACTAAAATTCTCAAGGACCTTCTAAAACAATGTGCAGGGGGTCCCAGGGATGCACTACAACAAATATTTTTAGCATTCGCAATGCCATTGGGTCCCTCTAGGACCCTCTATACTGTAAGTGAAGGAGTCCCTGGGACCCCTTGTTTTGCGGGATGATTGGGAGCCCTGCTGTGCATGCAATGATAATGAAAGAAAAGAATGGAAGTAGAATGGGCCTTTCTTGACGATACGAAAGGGCAATAATTTTAGTACTGACTTGACCCTGCCACCTAGTGACAAGTCAGGGGCAGAGAATTTTCTGTGACTAAACTACTACTTTATGACAGGCAAGAACGATAATCTTATGTAGGTGGCGCACACATCTCAGTGCACGAGACGGGCAGAGAGTTTTTAGTATGAAGCATAGTCCTTGAAAATTGAAGCATTGCCAAGACACAAAATGTAGGTATTTAGGTACTTTATAGTCACAGAGGCGTCTCTGTGAAATTCGGTGTGCTAAGGGCATGGGCACACGGGACCTCAGTTTATCGTCTGATCCGAAAGACTTATCCCTCAGTATCGAGTATAAATGCTGTGCTACTTGTCTAATCTCCTCTATAAAGTAGTAAGTTGTGGAAGATTTGAAATGATTCTATTTATACTGGACCAAAGTCAGATGTGTGAGCGTTGTGTTTGCAGATGGCTGGGAGAAGGCGGAAGAGAAACCCAGCACCTGTTTCTGAGGAAGAACCACCTCTGCCTGAGGCAAGCACTAGCATGAAACTTAAAGTCAGCAATGACTCCAACTCAGACTCCTGCTCTGATATCCAGGTAAAACCTTTGGCGGTTGCACTTGCAGTATTTTTTTTTAAAATTTGGTAAACATTTTCTTGAAAAACAACACTTTTTTTTTTAAAGGGGGAGGGGAGGCCGCGCAAGCCAGCAAGCTGCAAAGCAGCTTACCCAAGGTCATTGGCTCTACTCGAGCAGACAACCGGGTCAAGAGCGGGTCATTCACTGGTACCAACGCGGTGCAGTTTTGTTTTTCACGGGTGCTAAGACACTTTTTTTATAAGTTTTCCTTTCACAAACCATGTTTTAACAATCTCATTTCTGTAGGCATGTCCTTGGGCTAGGGTTATCCCAAAGGCTTTTCTTTTTGCTCTTAACCCCTTCACTGCCAGAGAAAACTGAGAAATTATTGGTTTTCATATTATTAAAAGAGATTGTGTAGAATCAATCTGAAAAAGGTCTAGAGATATATATCTTTCCTGACTTGTCTAAACCAAAACCCATCATTCCAAGGCTATGACATCAAAAGTTATGACATCATCAATGACATCACACACCCTGTAGTAGACAGGGGCAGGCAGTGAAGGGGTTAAAGACAGAGTCTTAAACATTTTTAGACACTTGGCTTTGGTTGGCTTTGATTTCGTTGTTTAGATTCATGAACAAAAATAAATGCAGTGAATTTTCTGGATTTCTATTTTGTTTTTTAAATAAAACGATGCTCAGAAATTGAGCAAAATCGTCCGCTAATACGAGGCTTTGACTAAGTCGAACTAGGAAATGACGACATAGAACTTGAAGTAAAGGAAGTACAACGATGTCCATGCGCTTGTCTGGGCGCATGAACTTCACACACATGTGTCAACCTGTATCTATGATTGACCCCGTCAACTTATAAATAAATGGCTTGAAGAGAAAAAGGACTGAACTCAACAACCACAAAACCTTTGCGAATCCACAAAAAGCCAGGGTGGTGGGGAAAAGGATATGGAACTAGTTTATTATTTTTACGTCACAGTTATTTTATACATCATGCGACATGTCACAAGCACTCTTACTGTCTTAGACTTGCGTCATACGTATTCAGAATGACAAATTTCATCCCTGGCAGTGCCATGCCCTTCCAAAATGGCGGTTCAAACCAAAAAAACTTTCATTTCCCGCTCCAGGTGAGCTGGAGATGAACAAGATATAGCCAAAATAGGTGATAAAACCGTATTCTTCCAAACTACAGTAGTGGGGTTCGATTGTCACCCAGTATCCATCAAGTTTGATTTCTTCTTCTTTATTGATCACTCAGTTTCCTGTCATATGAGTGCAGATGCGTTATGCGCCTATCTAAGAAATAGGCTCAGCATGTCTGTCTTGGCTTAAGAATTTTTTTGTAAGAATTTCTAGCACAAAGGAGAATGGACCAGTAAGGCAGAGATATAGTAGATGATATTAAGCAAAGGGACAAAGCAGATGCAAAGAGAGTGACAGATTTGAGGAAACCACAAGCACAACTTCCAGAGGGTGGGGGAACTATTTGTGCGAAAGACCCTCCTGTTGTTCCCACGGGGAAAAAGTTTGATTTAGTTTATTTAGCACTTTAGGATTCCACGTAGCTTAAATTATGAGTCATAATTGTATAATTATATTATCAATGGCAAACTACAAAATGACTTTCCAGCAGAAGAAAAACAGAACATGATGACAATTCATATAAATCACATTCTTATATTAATTTAAATTTGATCTTTGAGAGAAAGATGTTTATGTTTGACAATTCCAGTGTATTTGATCTTTGCTGCAAGTATCTCCTGTCTATAGATACTGCTAAGATACTAGTCTGCGCTTTTGTTCTCTAAATTAGATTATTGTAATTCACTCTTGTATGGCTGCCCCCAACACCTCATTGACAAGCTTCAAAAAGTTCAGAACTCTGCTGCCAGACTTGTCCTGAAGGCCTCTAAGTATCATCATGTTCAACCACTCCTGATATCCCTCCATTGGCTTCCCATCAAAGCACGTATTGACTACAAAATTTCCACTCTATGTCATTCTTATTTCTCTGGAAATGCCCCTAGCTACATCTCTGACATGCTTTCTGTCTATACGCCATCAAAGCAATTGCGGTCATCTTCAGATTCCAAAATTCTCTGTGTTCCTAGTACACGAACAAAAATGTTTGGTGAGCGCTCCTTTTCCTTTTCGGCCCCATCAGTTTGGAACTCCTTACCACGCAAAATTCGCCATATCCAGTCCTTGCAATGTTTCAAATCAGCTCTCAAGACCCACCTATTCAAGCTACATCACAACCTTTAGGCCACATTACTTCTCGATTCTATTCTCACCCCCCCCCCCCACCCCCCCCCCCATGTTAGTTTTACTGTGTGTTGACTGCAATGTCTACATCAGCTTTGTTGCGAGAGAGTCAGACAGAGAGAGAGTGTTGATGCTTTATTCAACTGATTGTATTATGTATTGTGTTCTTGAGTGATGGTAATGGTGTCTGTGTGTGTACATGTGCGTGCCTGTGTGTATGTGTGGGTGGGGGGTGGTGTGTGTATGTGTATGCCTATTTGCATGTGTGTCAGCGATTATTTGTTTTGTTGTTGAATTTCTTGCTTTTAATTTTGTTGTTGTTAAGCGCATAGAGCTCCACATTTGGTGGAGGAGTGCGCTATGTAAATGATTCACTATTATTATTATTATTTCTAAATCCAGGATGAGCGTCCGAGAGGACGTGCTCCGCGAAACGACGAAGACTACGTCCTGGAAGTGTTCAAGCTGAACAACACCGCTCCTCTGAAGAAGGAGAACCTGTGTGCCATATGTGACAAGACGGGAGAGCTGCTGGAGTGCCAAGGGGCCTGCCAGAACTACTTCCATCCCGCCTGCGTTCAGCCTTCGCCACCCGCCCTCCCCGAGGAGTTCAAGTGCTCAGAGTGTCAGACAGGTAGGGAAAGGCGGAGTCTGGTTTAAACAAATTCATTCATAAATGATCATGTGACAAAGCTGCATCAACAAGATCATGGAGCACAACAAACTTAGAGCTTATACCAAACCAAAAGCAGAGTCTGAATTTGTGGAACGCAGCGTTTGAATACATTTGCGTGTGTTCATGTTTTGTATTGATTTTTTAATCTTAATGGAGAAAACAATGAGGAGGTCATAAGGTTTGTGAGGCGTGTGCATGCTTTTCATATTTCTCTCGATTTTGATGACTTGGGAAGCAACAAAATAACATTTTATTTCTTTGGTAGAACCTAACAAGAAAAGTTTAACATTGATTTCTAGCAACACCTTGCAGCTTTTCTTTTCATTTATTTATTTATCTGAAAGGTTGAAAAGGAGTTGAGAGTTAGGAAATGTTGTTAGAATAAAATTATTTGTTCTAAACAGGTGAGCATCCGTGCTTCTCTTGCAAGAAGACGGACAAGGAGACCAAGCGATGCTGTGTGTCCCAGTGTGGCAAGTTCTACCACGAGGACTGCGTGAAGAAACTTTCCCATGCCCGGTTTGAAGGCAAAGGCTTTGTCTGCCCTCATCACGCGTGTGCCACCTGTGCTACCGACGCTGCTCGCAATCTGAAATCTGTCAAAGGTGAGTTGTGGCAGGCATCAGAATTGTCGGAGGATTCAGAATTTCTGACACAGGATTTGGCTTTTGATTCAGTTATATTTTCTGTTAGATAGCATTTCAAAGTGATTTGTCACTTTATTAAGCCTTTTTGGTGATGTTGGGAACTCATTTCAGTGTTGTCCCTCTTCAGTCTGTGGCCTTGATGGCCCTTTTACCGCGGTTTTCAGAGGATTGGACCAGGGTATTCTGATGCCTGTGTGGGCACATCATCAGTTCTGCTTCAAGATTACATCAACTGATAGTTTTAATGAATTTCAAATGCAGCAGCCTTGTGATGGACAGTTTCGGCTAATTTAATTTAACAACTTAGTGGTGAAGCCCATGATTGTGGAAATTGGATGCTGAAATGTCTCTTACTTTTGCATGTTATGTTTTTTATAATACCGGTGGCAGTATATCTAGCATTTTGAAGTTTTTCCTGTAAAATAGACTGATGATGATGGGAAAGTTCTGTGGCTCTTATGTAGTTTATGTTGTAAGCAGATAAGAAATGTTGATGTATTGAGTAATAAACTGTGCGTAAAAGCTCTTCTTATTTATATGTTGTTGTCGTACCCTGGCTTAAAGACTTCAGGGATCATCCCAACAGCCGAAGTACTTGAACACTTGAACAGCAATCACTTCCAAGTGCACCAGCTAGGGATGAGAACATTACGTGTGTGACCGTTTTTGATTACCCCGCCACATGTTCAGCCAAAACTCCGACTTCGGGGGATTTTGGACTGATGATGTTATGCTAGGAGCTTGCCATGGCTAAAGACAATCCCCGCATAACTATGCAAAACATAACATTTTGATGTAGCCTTGGTGTTCTAGCTTATGTGAATTGTCATGACACAGCCTTATGCCAAAGGTGGATGTCTTATTTACGTAAACAGTGATGTCCCGAGGCCCTGGTCATAGGACATTGACCTATTAAAATTGAAAATGTCCTATTGTGTTCTCCCCTCTCAGGACAAATGTCTGATTACATTTTTAACACTGGCACGCTTTGTCTTATTGATTTTTCTCTATTGATTTTCTTGTCTCAGGACAGTTTGTCCTATCACTTTTCGATCCTCGGCTCATCACTGTATAAATTCTATTTATGTATCTGTTATGGATTTTCTGTTATAAATTCTTCTTCTCGGTCGTTCGCCAGGCCTACACGACCAAACCAGCTCTTGACACAAATAGTGCCGTTTTCTCCAGCTCTTGGAGGCTGCCGTAGAGCTTAGTCGTCAGAGGAGTTTCTGTTGGCCACACATCTTTTTCTGGTTTGCTGATGTAGAGGGCATCTTTGATTCACATGCTCCGCTGTCTGTTCTTCCTGTCCGCAAGGACGGGTTGGAGAAGGCACCACCTTCATTCAGTTTGTGGTACAGATGACTTCAGTCTGTTGTGCCCAGTGCAGAGCCTCACCAGGACACTGCTGCTCTCTCGTAAACAAGTAAAATAAAAACCAAATAAATATAATGTTCTTTGATCTGATTGTCCGTTTGTGTGTGCAGGTCGACTGTACCGGTGTGTGCGCTGCCCCACAGCGTATCACGTGGGTGATTTCTGCATAGCGGCTGGCAGCGTCCACCTAGGGGGCTACCACATTCTGTGCAGCAATCACTTCCAACCCATGAAGAACCACAAGCACCATCTGCGCATTAACGTGTCATGGTGCTTCAGCTGCAGCAGAGGTAACCCAATACGATGCAACAGTGAAAACAAATTTTATTTATTTATTTTTAATTGTAATTATTTTTTGGGTCATGTTTTAGTCACAGATTTTACCGTTTTAGAATTTTTGCTGGAAGAATACTGAGATTATATACTTTTTTCCTCTTTTTTTTTCTTTTCAAAATATGAAGAAAAAAATACGTTGACCATTGGAAAGCTGATAAAAGCTGAAAAGGAGGTGTCCTCGGGCAAAGCCCCCTAAAGCTGAAGCTTTTTTTGTTGTAATCAAAGCCTTAAAGGCACAGCTGGGGTATATAAGGAGCGACTCGAGCCACGTGGCTTCATTTTGCCTTCCTCCTCGAGTTCTCTATTCTTTATCCCTACCAATTTCCTTGCACGAGGCGGCAAGTGTGGGACTAGCGAGACCCGATTGATGCATTAGCATGAAGTGTGTTGTGCGCTGTTGACAGGGGGCAGCCTGGTGTGCTGCGAGACCTGCCCCGCGGCCTTCCACCCCGAGTGCGTCAACCTGACCAGCATGCCCGCGGACGCCTGGTACTGCAGCGAGTGTTCCACGGGCAAGAAGCCCCTCTATGGCGACATCATCTGGATCAAGATCGGCAACTACAGGTCCGTTATAAATAATATACGTCATTAGGGTTTTGGTTTCTGTGTGTGTGTAACGCCAACACTCATCCTCAAATCCCACTGGCCGAGAGAGTGGGGATGTACCATGGGCAAGGCTTCTCCACTATAAACAAATTGTAGCCCAGCCTGTCGGAATAGCACCTGCCCCCTCTGCTATCTGGTTGTCATTGTCGGAAACGACAGACAGGCAACAACAAAAAGTGTTTTATTGCATTGTAAATGGCATTCATATGCTGTTTTTTTTCTATTTTCACTAGATGAAAATCAACGGAGATGTGAGGCTTAGGCTATTCTGCTGATTTTTTTATATTTTTATGTCTGGCTGTCATTGATTGGGCTTTTATTTCATACAATGCCTCGTCGCACATGGTTGAATCGAAAGAAATCTGCTTGCATGCATTATTAAATTTCCATTGCTGAATTTTTACAAACTTACGTTGTAATTGGCCAATTACATCATATCTAAATAAATGATATTTTTCTTGGCAACGCATCGTGTTGTGTCATCACTTGTGTCAAGTCAGTAGACAAGTCATAGACAGCACTATGATCTATGAACTCATTCGCATCGCAACGATTTTAGAATTATTAAAAGAAATCACAAATCACTCCAGCCATGCACACAAACAAAACGTACATAAACAAAAGGAGAAATGAAAGATTACGGGTTTTCACTTCAGGTTTAGACATAGGGAAGTGGTAGATCAGACTTTATATAAAAAAACTACACCGATTGGTTACCCCACAACAAACCACTACAAAAGCAAAGTTAGAGGCAAAATTGTGGTCTAAGGGAGTGAAGCGAGTTTAGAAGTGACCAAGGTATGGTGTGCACACAGATTTACTTCCCTTGAAGCAAATGCATCAAATTGACAGCTTATCTATTAATTCCAAACATATATGGCCAGAACAACTTGAATGAGTTAACTCCCAAATTTTTCTGCTTGTTTGTGTGACAAAGGTGGTGGCCGGCTGAGATCTGCCACCCGCGCAACGTGCCGACCAACATTCAGGAGATGTCGCACGCTGTGGGCGAGTTCCCGGCCAGGTTCTTCGGGTCCCACGACTACTACTGGACACACCAGGGCAGGTCCGTTGCTGCAAGGCGTCATTGCGCATTTTTCTCACTCCAGTAGTTTCTTCTAATGTGCATGGGTGCTACTCTTTCATTTTTACACTGATTTCAGTATTTTTTATTTTGCTGGAAACTGAACTTCAGATTTTTTTTATTCATCCCCGCCCCCCCGTTTTAAGCTTAGTTGTTCTATCTTGGAAGTTTGCAAAGGCAATGTAATCATTTTACAAGGCTTATCAGACTCAAACTTTCTATCATTTTAATTGTGTATCTCGTTATCTCTCTTAACTTGCCCCCTTGAATCATCCAATTGGGCTCTGCCCATGTACCCTGCCGGGGCCATGGGTCCCTGGACCCCGCCTTTCATTTTTTTTTTTCATTTTGGGGAGTTGCATTATGTGTAATAGAGCATAACATGTTTGATTTGTGCTTGGGTTCATTTGGGTGTACCATATTTTTCGGACTATAAGGCCCCCCCCAAGTTTCACACAAAATTAGATTTTGGTACTATATTTTCTTACTATTTCATTAGTCATATTATACAGTGCAGGGGTCTCGGTCTGGGAAAAAAAGTATCGCCTTATAGTCCGAAAAGTATGGTATGTTATTTTATAGTGAATTATTGTTAGTAACTTGGTTTGCCTTTAATTGTCTTGTTCTCAATGTAAAGCGCTCTGGGGTAATGTGAGAAAGAGCGCTATATAAATTCACATTATTATTGCTCTGGGGTAATGTGAGAAAGGGCGCTATATAAATTCACATTATTATTGCTCTGGGGTAATGTGAGAAAGGGCACTATATAAATTCACATTATTGCTCTGGGGTAATGTGAGAAAGGGCACTATATAAATTCACATTATTATTGCTCTGGGGTAATGTGAGAAAGTCTATATAAAACATTATTATTGCTCTGGGTAATGTGAGAAAGGGCGCTATATAAATTCACATTATTATTGCTCTGGGGTAATTAGGGCACTATATAAATTCATGTTATTATTGCTCTGGGTAATGTGAGAAAGGGCACTATATAAATTCACATTATTATTGCTCTGGGGTAATGTGAGAAAGGGCGCTATATAAATTCACATTATTATTGCTCTGGGTAATGTGAGAAAGGGCGCTATATAAATTCACATTAACTCTGGGGTAATGTGAGAAAGGGCACTATATAAATTCACATTATTATTGCTCTGGCCTGTGAGAAAGGGCACTATATAAATTCACATTATTATTGCTCTGGGGTAATGTGAGAAAGGGCGCTATATAAATTCACATTATTATTGCTCTGGGTAATGTGAGAACATTATTATTGCTCACTATATGAGAAATTCTATATAAATTCACATTATTATTGCTCTGGGGTAATGTGAGAAAGGGCGCTATATAAATTCACATTATTATTGCTCTGGGGTAATGTGAGAAAGGGCGCTATATAAATTCACATTATTATTGCTCTGGGTAATGTGAGAAAGGGCGCTATATAAATTCACATTATTATTGCTCTGGGTAATGTGAGAAAGGGCGCTATATAAATTCACATTATTATTGCTCTGGGTAATGTGAGAAAGGGCGCTATATAAATTCACATTATTATTGCTCTGGGGTAATGTGAGAAAGGGCGCTATATAAATTCACATTATTATTGTTATTATTTAACAAGTTGACATCGTATTGCAGTGACATCACACAGGTTTGTGCCGGTAACACAATGCCACACATTTGCACAGTTTCTCCTCACAGGTGGGCTTGTGACATTTCTGCTTCACAAAAGGATCATGATTTTTAGCCCCTTCACTGCCAGAAGAAAACGGAGAAATTATCGATTTTCTTATTATAAAATTTAAGAGACCTGTTGGACTCAATTTGAGAAAATGGTCTAGAGATATATCTTTCCTGACTTGTCTAAGCCAAAAACCATCATTCCAGGATTATGACATCACTCATCCCGTAGTAGACACGGGAATGGGCAGGGAGGGGGTTGACTCATTCACATCGCAACGATTTTGAATGATTAAAAAACATCACAAATCACTCCAGCCATACACACAAACAAAACAAACATACATAAACAAAAATGAAGGAAATAGTAGATGTCTTTTTTTTATATATATAGACTTTATATAGAAAAACTATACCGAGTGGTTACCCCACAACAAACCACTACAAAAGCAAAGTCAGAGGCAAATTGGTCTAAGGGAGCGAAGCGAGTTTAGAAGTGACCAAGGTATTGTGTGCACACATTTACTTCCCTTGAAGCAAATGCATCAAATTGACAGTTGTCTATTAATTCCGGACATATATGGCCGGAATGAGTTAACACACTGCATGGCTCCAGTTCTTCGGCATTTAGTCTAGCACAGCCTCTACCCGTACCACCATTATCACACCCTTGTGCTCTTTTGTAAGAGAAAAATCTGTTAAACTTTCTGCAGGTGTAAAGCAAAGCATGTCCTGTGGATTTTGTGTGTGCCTGTTATAACAGAAGTGAACCATGTCTTGTTTGACAGAGTGTTCCTGTTTCAAGAGGGAGATAGAGGCAGCAAGGACACCTCGGCGTCTAGAGGACTGTTCAAGATGTATTACAAAGGTAAGGCTCCTTCTCTCTTCAAAAGAACTATGCTGCTTGGAACAAATTTGAAATGCTGAAAAAGAGTGTTTGTGTTGTATGGTAAGATCTGTTGATAGTTTTTGCGATGCATGCTAGCACTGCAATTGGTCTTATATGGCTTATTGACTTTTTCAGCATTCCAGTCCAAATAGTAGTGCTTGAACAGATTGAAACACCCCCGCCCCCCCATCCCATTTGGATGTGGGGGGGGGGGGGGGGGGGGTCTTTCGTACAAAAAAGTCCTCTGCCTTGTAACTTCCTCTTATGAGAGTAGGATTCACCTGTTATATAAAGAAGAATCCTATTGTTTTTGTACAAATTATACTTTCTTTCTTTTCTATCAGTATCACTCTCTTTGATCCTTTCCCTTTTGTCCTGTAAACTAAGTTGTGTTGTTTTGTACAGGGGTGAAAGAAGCCACAGAGGCCTTCAAGCTGTGGAAGGAAGCCAAGGAAAACAAGGAGCAGATTGAGCAGGAGAGGAATGAACGTAAACCTGCACCCTTCAAATTTGTTAAGGTGAACATTACTTGAACTACTTACATTGATAGAAACTAGGGTTGGTGAGGTTGGGGTTGTTTCATATGTGCAAAAAAACTTGTGGAATTTGTCAGTCTCACTTAAATTATTGGAAATCAGTGATTGGTTTTTTTTGGACAACAACAAATAAATATTGATGAAACTGTTGTCGTCTTTCAGACCAGTGTGCCTGTGGGCAGCGTTACGCTGTACAAAGCCGACCTGTCTGAGATCCCGCGCTGTGAGTGCAAGCCAGACCAGGAGAACCCTTGTGGCACGGACTCCGAGTGCCTCAACCGCATGCTGATGTATGAGTGTAACCCCAACGTCTGCCCCGCCAAGGAGGTCTGCCGAAACCAGCGCTTCCAGAAACGGGAGTATCCTGAAAACGTGCCCTACCGCACTGAGTCCAGAGGTTGGGGGCTCAAGACTTTGGTGGATGTTAAAAAGGTGAAACACGTATCTACAGTTGTAATGTGACATTTCTCTTTTTCTTGAATGAATGCGTAATAGCACGCCTGCACATGCTTTGACTTGCAGATTCATTTTCATTCCTTTTTTTTTCTTTCACTTAACAGTTTTATTGTTTTCCTTGATTTTGTCTTATGTTTGTTTCCTCCTCAGTTTAAGATTTATGATCTTTGCATTATTTTTGTTCAGGGAGAATTTTTAGGCCTTGCAATCATGAAGACGCAAAGTTTATTATCTATACCTATATAATAAATTCATTTGGCCGGTGTGTGTGTGTTTGTTCGCCCTGTAACTCACGAACCAGTGCACAAATCACTTCAAATTTTGTGTGGTGGTGTATCATGGTACACAGATGGTCCCATAGAGAATTTGAACCTCCAGTATGATGAATCTCCGCCAAGGTAGACTCACTTTTCTGTAAGATCGTATATGTGACCCAGCACCACGAAAGGAACATTAAGTGTCTAACTGACATTCTGCAAAAATGGTACAGTGGTACCCCTCTAATAAGACCTTGAAAGTGCGGTGAAAAAAAAGTTATCTGAGGGGTGGTCTTATTAGAGGACCAAGCTCCTTTCCGCTATCAGACTGATAAATCGGTGTTAGTGTGTGCACTACAACTCTCGCTGAATGCAAACAACTCACAAAATCCGATAAATGAAAGCAGCTGGCGCATTAGCGTTTGCCGTGATTTCGCTATCTGCGGTGTATGCGGCGCCATTTTGTCAGCTGAGTTGTATGCGCGGTAAAAGTTCTGTGTGTGCAAACTGTGACTAAAAATGTAACTGCCAGAGCGTTACTTTGAAAATTTTGGGTGTTGTGTTGTTCGTATTGTGCATAATCCAGTATTTAGTAGGTCCGTTATGGCGAAGATTAGGTCTGTACTGTTATGTGTAGTTTGTGTGTGAGTGCAACATGGGCCATCGAAGTTGCCATCGGACCCGTTGCCATGACTTTCGATCACGAGTTCGTCTGCTTTTCATCGAGAGATCGATTTGCACGAACTTGACTGCAAAAAGATAAGATTGTGGTCGCATCTCAACCCCTGAAATTGGGTCGTAAGTCGGAACTCAGGAAAAGTCGTATTTGCGGCATAGGATATATAGTGGAATGTGTTCTGGAAAAAAAAAATCAGTCGTATGTGAGGAGAAGTCGCATTTGCGAGCGTCTTATTAGAGGGGTACCACTGTAGTTAGAAAATTCAGACAAAATTTTCTTTTAAATAATACAAGAACCATTCTTGTAACTTTTCCCGTTTTAGAGTTATGAGTATTTAAAGTTGGTAGGGTGACTGTCAGCCATTTTGAGATATCACAGTCTAAAGTTTAGCCTAGCTGAAGAAAATGCATCAACCTACTCATTTCAAAGCACTTTTTTGAGTATTTAGAGACCATAACAAAGATTATCCTTTATAAATATGAAAGATGATATGTTAGAGAGCACGACAATACACATAGCTCAAAATTGACCAAAAGAGATTTTTGACTTTGCAAGCCTGTTGTGAGAAACTAGCCCAGTGACTTTAATGTCCCTTTCGTGGTGCTGGGTCACATTATGCTGTTGTAGTAAAGGATACTAACTCTTGGGACTGACAAGCTGGACTGGCTTGCTTCCCTTGAACTATAAACCTGACTAAATCAGTAAATGAGAGAGAGAGGGAGTATGTGTGTCCACATAGGCACAGGAAGCATAGCGAGTAGCACAGGAAGCATTGCGAGTAGCTTTGCTAGTAACTAATAAATGATCATGGCAAATGAAAACTGCGGTTTGTTTAACCCCAGGGTCAGTTTGTCAACGAGTACGTCGGCGACCTGATCGACGAGGAGGAGTGCAAGCGGCGCATCAAGCAGGCCCACGAGGACAACATCACCAACTTCTACATGCTGACCGTGGACAAGAACCGCATCATCGACGCCGGCCCCAAGGGCAACAACTCGCGCTTCATGAACCACAGCTGCGAGCCCAACCTGGAGACCCAGAAGTGGATGGTCAACGGGGACGTCAGGGTGGGACTGTTCGCCCTCAGGGACATTTCAGCCGGTACGTCTTGCTGTCACTGTGTGTGTGAGTGCAGGGATGTGAGAGCTGCGCGTAAATGCGCCTTTTCTATTCAACCCCTCCCCCCAAAAAAAACCCCATAGTCAGAGAGAGAAGATCGTTTTGTTTGGTAGACTTTCTACGATGAAAACGAAAAGTTTATAGCGCGAGTAATTTCCCTTGACTGAATTTTGTAAAGCTTCTCTGTGGTTGGCCAATTACATCTAATGGCAGTGCACCAGTTTCATGTATTTGGCTACTTCATCCGTGTCATTTCGATGGAGTATTTGGGTGTTTTCCAAGCTATCGAGGGAATGTTTCTTCTTTTTTTTTTTTTTTTGCTGTCCCATCTTCTGGGCTGTACAGTGGCGTTGCTCCCACGCCGCTCGTTCCGAATCCCAATTCGCAGCTACACCCGGGTTTGTTCAAGTCGCAGAAACCGAGACCAGCAGTCCAAGGGGAGAGAATTTATGTTAGGCCGTCAGGAGGCAACCAACCGAGGAGACACTGCACTTCTGCTGAGTCACTTCGGTGGAGTTCAGTGGAGCCTGTTCAGGACACCACCTACTAAGCCCCCTACTGACGACACTATTCTCTTAGTCGCGGAGCCAGCGTGAGTGAGGTCCTCCTCCGAGGGCGCCACCACGACCGTCCACCGACAGCTCCCCAGAACACACTGATCCCAATGACT
>CM065683.1:59898559-59923559 GCA_017654935.2 Phymorhynchus buccinoides | reverse complement strand
GGCGTCTTTCGGAAAAATAGTTCCCCCACCTTCTGGAAGTTCTGTGTTCATAACTTACTCTAATCTACCACTCTCTTTGACCCTGCCTTTTCCCTTTGCTTTATATCATCTACTATCTTTCTGACTTATTGGCCCATTCTCCTGACTTTTTTCAAAAAAATCTTCCAAATAACTTTTCTCCTTTGAGCTCCTCCGAAATCAGAATGTGTCGGCTGTACGCAGCGGGGAGACCAGTGAAAACTGAAAACCGGACACATACGTACCTTATCCATTGTGGCCATATGGCCTGGGAACGCAGAAGAAGAAGATCTCAAAGCAGCAGAATGACAATTGTATCTACTGAACAAAAATAAAGTAAAAAGGGGTGTAATTACATGAGTAACTTAGTTTTCTATTACTTTCCTCTCAAGTACTGTAAACTCTAAGTTACAATAATTTACTTACCTTGGCCATTAGAGTGAGAAAATCGATCAAGAGCATAGTTGACGGCAATCCATGCGTAAACGCCTTCCAACTTTCCTGGGATGACCTCAAAATGGTTTTCAGCAATGGCAAAGTCAAACTGTTTGGGGATGTCTGTGTGCAGGTCCTTCAGTATTTGATCTTGAGCTCTGTATATCACACACACACACACACACACACACACATGAACACACACCGCACATGAACACACACACACACACACACACACACACACACACACACACAATCAAAGTGAAATGATTATTTTTTGAAAATGTCAATCATCTTTTTCAGTTAAAGAAATTTAAAGATTATAAATCGAAAGTGATTGAATGTATTCCACACTAAAGTAAAGTGAATAATAATGATGACTTTGCTTTGATCACCATACTGGGGTTATGCAGCTTTGAGATGTGACAAGAATAATCAATTGGAAGTAATCAACCTGTGGATTCAAATAATTTTTTAAAAGATGTCTTTATAGTTTTGATTAATACACGATATTCATTCAAATGAAAAAAAAACCAAGCGCGGTTATCTTTTCCCGACATTTCGGCTGTTGCATACTCCACTATGAAATTATGTAAGTGTGTTCGTTTTGTTGTCATCTAATATTCTTCATGTCTTATTTACTTTGTATATCAGTTAGTATTCAAAACCCTATTTTATTATTTTGCTGTTGTAGCAAAAAGCTTAGCAGGAGTAACTGATGTCATAAAACAGGTGAAATTATTAATCATTAAGGTGTCTGTACACGTTAACATAGTCACAAAATATCTCTATTACCCCATGGCAACACAGTGTTAGGCCACTCATAAAGGTCTGTGTACACATTAACACTATTCATGAGATATTTCTGTTTCCCCATGGCAACACAGTGAGCTGTAAGTCATATTAAGAGTGGGCTTTCATTTCATCGGGCGGGTGCGACTGCTCTTGTATGTTTGCATATTTCCTTCTTTCTTTATTGTTATTGGTGCTGTTTGTTTGGTGATTTGCAGTCATGTGGATTGACACTAAGTGTGCTGACAGACATTGTGGTAAAAATGTTTATTGTAAAAAAAAAAAAAGAGAAAAAAAAAAGAGTGGGCTATCACTGTGTTGCCATGGGAATATAGAAATATCTCGTGAATAATGTTAATGTGTACACTGACCTTAAATACAACTCACTGTGTTGCCATGGGAAAACAGTGATATTTTGTGAATAATGTTAATGTGTACAGTGACCTTTATTGGCAATTTGTTTTTCTTTCGCTATGTGTGTAGATCTGTAGAGGAGCTGAATAATTTTGCTGAATAATCGTTTCAAATCGGCTCTCAGCGACTTGACTACTGTAGTTTGAAGAATAGGGTTTTGTTACCTATTTGGGCTATATCTTGTTCGTCTCCAGCTCACATGAAGCGGGAATTGAAAGATTTTTTGGTTTGAACCATCGGTTTTGGAAGGACATCGCACTGCCTGCGATTAAATTTGTAATTCTGAATACGTATGACGCAAGAGTACTTGTGACATGTAGCATGACGTATAAAATAACTGTGACATAATTGTTTTTAACTAGTTCCATATTCTTTTTCCCACCACCCTGGCTTTTTGTGGATTCACAAAGTTTTAGTGGTTGTTGAGTTCAGTCCTTTTTCTTTTCAAGCCATTTATAAGTTGACGGGGTCAATCATAGATACAGGTTGACACATGTGTGTGAAGTTCATGCGCCCAGACAAGCGCATGGACATCGTTGTACTTCCTTTACTTCAAGTTCTGTGTCGTCATTTCCTAGTTCGACTCAGTCAAAGTTTCACATTAGCGGACGATTTTGTCGTTTATATTTCAAAAACAAAATAGAAATCCAGAAAATTCAGCCTGCATTTAAGGCTTTTTTTGTGTTCATCTATACAACGAAATCAAAGCCAACCAAAGCCAAGTGTGTCTAAAAATGTTTACGACTCTATGTCTGTGATCGTTAACCCACTGACTGCTAGAAAAAACACACACACACAAAAACTTTGTCTGGAGATATGACCCTCCTGTTCTAAAGCAAAGCAAAAAACAACAATAAAACCTGCATTCAGACTTATTCTCCTTCATCTGATAACGCCATCAAGGATGTACCTGACACTTTAAGACTGTGGCAATCAAGGGGTTAATATAGACCACCATATATGTATGGCCGTCTAACAGCAAATAAATGAGCACAGTTGAGGACACAAAACAATCAATAGTTAGACAGCCGGTGCTCGTATAGGTGTTTTTTTAACAACTCCCGAAGGTCCAACACATGTCACCAATTTACCCATAGCAACAGCTTGTGTAATGATGTGTGCATGTGTTGATGGATGTGTGTGAGTGTATATGCATGCATGCATGTGTTTGTGCATACATGTATAATACCTTTGAGTTCTTTACTTTAAACATGGGTGCAACTACACAAAATTATCCAGCCCTTTCGTCTTTCATATTGCTACTATTATAGCAAATTCTGAAATGGCCAAATTGTTCTGATTTTTTGACGCCTTGTTACTAGAAATTGATGTATTTTATGCATTAGCTTTGTTAATTATTAATACGTTTTTGGATCTTTTTTATGTCTAATATCACTATTGGTGAAAAGACGTTAAATTAAACTAACGAATCGAACCGAACACAAAATGAAAAAAACTGAAAGGCCGGAGTCTAGGGGTAATGTCCCCCAGCAGCTGAATACAAAAATTGATTTATGAAGGTATTTTAGTTGGCTTTTTCCACAATTTATACAAATGCTTATTTTAAAGTGTTTGAAAAATACAGTAGACACACAAAGATCTTGTCTGACAAATTTAAAAAAAAGGAAATTCCTTTTCTGGTAAAATACAAAAACAGGAAAAGTTGCACCCATGCTTTAAGCATTTCTTCATATGAGCATATTTTCAACATTCTCTCATTCTCATTCTGTTGTCTACACATAACTATTACTTGCTTTCTTTGGTTCTGAATGCTTAGTGAAAAAACCCAACTACCAACAGTAGAAGTACACACATGTTAAATGATTGCTATTGTCTTTAAGATGTTCATTTCCAACCCAAACCTCTAAAGATGAGGTAGATAGGTAGGAAGGTAAATAGGGACATGCTAAAAAGCCTCACAAATCACTCCAGCCATACACACAAACAAAACATACATAAACAAAAGGAGAAATGAAAGAAGATTACGGGTTTTTACTTCAGGTATAGACATAGGGAAGTGGTAGATCAGACGTTTTTATATATAGACTTTATATAGAAAAACTCTCCACACCGATTGGTTACCCCACAACAAACCACTACAAAAGCAAAGTCAGAGGCAAAATTGTGGCATAATGAAGCGAAGCAAGTTTAGAAGTAACCAAAGTATGGTGTGCATACAGATGTACTTCCCATGTAACAAATTAATCAAATTGGTGGATTTTGATTAATCCTACTATCTATTTAATTTAATACTTACCAACACTCAAAACAACTGCATTAGCCTAAAACAACCTGGAACCTTACCCTAGCACATAGCTAAAACGAAAGTGGCCCCAAGGGACTGCACCCATACCGCAGGGAGTAGCGGGAGTGACTCCCCTTACTTCCGGGTATGACGCGCACCCTTGGGGCACCGGATATGTCATTCGTGTAATTTTACAGCCCCGCATCAGGAGGGAGGCTGGGAGGGAACATTTTTGTTTTGAGTGTTGGTAAGTATTAAATTAAATAGATAGTAGGATTAATCAAAATCCACCAATCTAATTTAATCATACTATACCAACACTCAAAACAACTGCAGATTACCACCGTGGTGGAGGGTGATGCGTGCCAACTGACACACCAACAACCCCAAAAGCATACCAGTAAAAGAGGGAAACACTCCTAAGAGAATCCCCCGAAAGATGTACAACATCCCTGAAAATATGCAAATAAATACCCCCAAACAGTCATGTCAATGAAATACCAAAGAACACAGAGAAAAAACAGAGGCACAAAAAACACCGGAACTCACACTACAAGGAGACCGGGACCTGCGAAACGACCACCTTCTAGATGGAAAAGGAGTCGTCTTCGCCCTGAGCAGAGACATCCCTCAGGTAAAAACTGAAGAAAGGAGTTCTGCGACTACCAGAACGCTGAGGCCATAACCTTCACAAGAGGGACACCCTTGACTACCGCCAGGGAAGAGCTGATGGCCCGCAACTCGTGGGCGCGAATGGGGTTATCAGGTAACCTAACCAGCGAGCGGGCATAGGCCAACTTAATGAGGTCGAGGAACCAACGGGACACAGTACCCTTAGCCACATCGCTGCAGAACTTGGGATTAAAGGAGACGAACAGGCGACGTTTAGCCCTTCTGAAGGACTTGGTACGAGCCAGATAAGAACGAAGAGCCCTAACGGGGCAGAGGAAGAAATCACGATCATCAGGACCCAGAACGGAGCGAAGACTCGAAAAAGAGGCCAAGGGAGAGGAAACATAACCAGACTGGTTCTTGCACGGAACTCCGGGAGAAAAGAAAGGGAGACAGACGAGAAGTCCTCCTCGAACTGACATCCTTGGTGAGACCTCTCAGAGCATGCAAACCACTGAGGCGACGGGAGTGGCGAAAGAAATGAGAAAAAACTGTCTTGAGAGTCAGAAGCTTAAGAGACAACGACTCCAGGGGTTCAAATTTGACCCAGAGAAAAACCAGAACCAAAAAGATGTCCCACTGAGGACACTGGACCGTTCTGGACGGGGCTTGGAGGCGCACAGCGTCCAGGAAGTGAGAAACTGGCAAAGCCGAGAGATTCCCCGTAAACTTGGAACCTAAAGACAACGAGATCGTGCTAATCAAGACCGCCCTATAACCTGACAAGGTTTGAGAGGAAGAGTTCCTAGTTCTAAGCAAGTGAGAGAGGAACTCCACGAACTGAACCGTTGAGGGACGAAGCGGGTCAAACTTTCTCTCCTGACAAAACGCAAACCAGGTGGCCCGGCGAAGATCATACAGATCGTTTGTAGACTTACGCCGAGAGGCGGCCAACAGATCCACGGTGCGCGTGGAAAACCCCTGAGAGCGAAGGCCTAGTCGGACAGCCGCAATGCGACCAGGTTTAGCCTTGAAGGGCAAGGGTGTCCGACCCCGCTTCTTGACTGAAGAAGAGTGGCGGGAGTGAGATGAGCGGAAGAGGACCGTCTTGCGCCATGTCGAGGAGCTCTGGGAACCAATGGCTCCTGGGCCACATTGGTGTGACGAGAATCAAGTCCGGGTGCTCCCGAAGGACTTCTTCAACACCCGGGGGATTAGTGCCATCAGAGGGGAGGAATACAACGGCATGCACTTCAGGAAGAAGTGCGAGAAGTGGTGGCGTACAGCTTAGCGGTACGGTAGCACCTAAGGCCATGGAACTCATACTGAAGAAGACAAACTCCGCATCGAGTCACCTAGAGCAGCCAAGGCCTGATACATTACGGACTATGAGTGGCCGGACCGGGCCACTACACACTGCTACGCCCTTTCGAACTGGAAAATATCGATCGAAGGGGCGAGTCTGGGTCAGAAAACAAACTGGACAAGACTAGTTCAGAATGTCGGGCAAGCAAAGGACCGATGGCGGGATAGAGACAGCTAGTACTAGGATGAAAATCCGCAAGAGCAGCAGATTCAGCCTCTGACCTAGCAAACTGAGAAACCACGGTACGAATGTGCGACTGCACTTCGTAACCAACTCTACATGCTAAGACCGACGAAAGGGACCCCCGTTGACTGGGTGAAAAACCAGCGGAGACAATTCGATCGGTAGGGAGGTAAAATAAAAATAAAAAACTGCCTATGAAGTAGGAACAGACAGCAACAGCAACATAGTTGCTATCGCATGACGTCAAATCGAACCAGATGACGCGGAAAAGTCCCCACCGAAAAGGAAAACATGTAGACAAAAAGCGAAACAGTGTGCAAACGTGACGATGACACACCTCGACCTAAACCATAAAAAACGGTCGGAACGAGACGCCGAAGACCAAAAAGGGGGGGGGGGGGCCTGAAGGAAGGCAAAAAAAACACCCGTCGAACAACTTTAGGTTGAAAGCTGTGCCGTTCGGTGATCTGACGGCTGAGAAGGGAAGATCATGCTAGCCGGACAGTTAAAGCCAGATCGGGACGGAACCAGTCCGAAACAGGATGACTGGAACGGCCGAACGAGTCAACAGGTTGAACAACTCATGGTTGAAACCGTGAAAGAAGGAGTGCGCACTCTGACTTCTCTCTGCAAGGGCCTATGTATACCCAGGCCAGAGGAAGGAGCTCCGAAGAAGAACAAAAAACCCTTTAAACGGCCTAAGAGATCGCCGGCCAATTAGAGTCAGAATGGGCCGAAAACGGTCGGGAATTTTGATAAAACCGGTTGACAGGACCGGTTGAAAAAGTCGGGAATAGAAACCCGGACTGGGATCGTTCACTCGCGCCCGCGCCCTTCAAGAGAAGGTCCTCCACTTCCTCTGGAGGATATCCAACGGCCAGGATCGCCGTTTCTTGGAAGGCTCGGCCTCCTGATGCCACGAGAAGACTGGGAAGGGGGGCCTCAAGGCCTTGAACTGGGGAGGAGGCCTAGAGGAGTATCCCACACTCCTAGAGCGGGACGCGAAGTACCCCGGACGAAATGGTTGGGACGGGGCTGGTTCAACAGGGCCCGATAGATAGCCTTCTGGCTATCAGCTGACTTCCTCTTTGAAGAGGACTCGAGAACTGGGGGAACCGATTCTTCCCCTAACAAGCCCGACTCCGGAAGGGGAAGAGAGCGCAAAACGCTCCTTTTCCCTGGACGAAAGAGACCTGTTCTGCGCCAGAAAGAATCCCGGGCCAAGGCACAGGTTTGAACCTTCAAACCAGCCGTGACATCAGAGAGGCTCTGTAGCACATTGCCCAAAAGGGCTAGAGAGACTCCAACGGAAGCTTCATCCACCTGATCAAAGAACTGAAAAACCGCCGGTGAATCAGAGGCTGAATTGCCTAGAGACTCCGCCAAGGTTTGCACGAGAGAGGTGGCCATGCCACAAGCCCTGAGAGAACCAGACAGAGATTCCTCGAGAGACTTGAACGTGACGGGAGGAACAGCAGCAGGACCCCAAGGACTCCACCTCCTCAGAAGGTTTGGAGACGGAGGGGAAGGGCAGGTATTCCGTCGGTAGGGGGACGAAAGGTCTGAATCCAGGTACCAAAAAGGAACCGAACTGAGACGAGGCCGGCTGAGAACGCCCCAGATTAGCCTCAGCAATCTGTTTCAACGAAAGGACCTTGCCGGTCCTCAACGTGAACTCCGCTTTAACCACCAAATCCTCCGGGAAGGAGGGGGCTTGGAGAGTCAAGGAGCTCTTGGCCTGCAGAAGAGAGCCAACCGCGTGATCAGTGGCGGACTCCTGATGGGAGGAACGCACAGGTACCACGTAAGGGCACGATCGAGACAAAATCTTGAGAAGATTCTGAACCGAGGACTCAGTGAGAGAGTGAGGGACCTCCGACTGAGGGTCCAGTTCCATGTCTGACTCAAAGTCGGACTGAAACTCAGAGAATTCCCTGGAGGGGTCTGGCCGTTGAAGCTTCTGATAAGGGCGGCCCAAGAGTCAAACACCACCGGAGGCCATGCCTGGCAGAGGGCTCTGCCGGTAGGGAGTGAGAGGATCACTGAACACCGGCCGGAACCGGGAGAACGTGGCGTCCTCCGTGCGAGCGGGACATTCCCGGTTGACCCAAACCGGAGGAACGAACCGGAAATTCATCATCGGAATTTTCCGGTTCTAGGCGAACCCTTTCCCGGTATGTCCGCGTTGGCCAAGCAACCGGGAGACAACCGGATGATTACCGGGTAAACACCGGGAGAACCGGAGGAAACGGTCTCGCAACCGGGAAAGGCAAATAACCGGTTGCGGTGGGAAAGCCAAGAGGCTCCAACCGTGCCATCCCCCGGTATGTCCGCGTTGGCCAAGCAACCGGGAGACAACCGGGAGAAACCGGATGAAACCGGGTAAGCACCGGGAGAACCGGAGGAAACCGTCTCACAACCGTGAGGGCTCTGCCGGTTGGGAGTGAGAGGATCTCTGAACACCGGCAGGAACCGGGAGAACGTGACGCCCTCCGTGCGAGCGAGACATTCCCGGTTGACCCAAACCGGAGGAACGAACCGGAAATTCATCATCGGAATTTTCCGGTTCTAGACGAACCCTTTCCCGGTATGCCCGTGTTGACCAAGCAACCGGGAGACAACCGGGAGAAACCGGATGAATACCGGGTGAAACCGGGTAAACACCGGGAGAACCGGAGGAAACCGTCTCACAACCGGGAGAAGCGATTTTCCGGTTGCGGCGGGACTGCCAAGAGGCCCCAGCCGCGCCAGTGCCAGGAACACTGGAGAGCCATCCCCCGGGAGGGGGGTATGGACTCTTATCGGTATGAAGGTGCCCCGCACCGACCGATTTGACTGTCCTGGTAACCTCTCCCTCAAAATGAGTGGAGGATTTGAGCCCGGACTCAGGAAAGGGAACAGGCCGTTCCCGATCCTGGAGGTACCTCCCAGGTACCACCGGATGATTGCCTGACAGACTAGCCAGTCTGGTGACAGAGGAGTCACCTCTGTCACTAGGCAAGCTCCCCGGAGGGGAGCCTCTCTGTTCCGTAAACATCATGCCCACAGGACGGAAACCAGAGGTGGAGAGGGATTTCCTATCCCTGTTGAGGTTGACGCTGGCCTTAGTGGACAAGGGCCTCCTGGAGGCAAGCCTGTGAACAGAAGAAGGAGAGAGGGTTGCGCCAGTGACAGTCTCACGCGAAGAGACAACTGGCGGAACCTTCTCTGGCCTACTCATAGAACCGAAGTAGGAGGAAGATTCTGTCGAAGTGACAGGGAGAACTCTGAAACCCGAAGAGTCCAAGTGACGAAAGAAGGCGTCGTAAAAAGCCTGCGAGTCCAACGGAAAAGGAGAAGGAGCAGAAACCTCCAAAGGGAGAGAGACTGGAGCGGGCTCTGAAACCGGTTTAGCCGGTGTAACCGAAACAGACTGAGAATGAGACTGTTTGCTCGAACGAGACAAAGATTTGTGAGAAGATTTTGAAGAGGACTCTAGAGAAGATTTAGAGAACCTGCCCAAAGGGTCCCTAGCGAGAGAAGAAGGGTCATCCGACTTGGAAACCGAAACAAGAGAAGCAGAAACTGCTTTACTCGAAGTGGGAACCGAAGGGGTGGAAGAAGCCATAATGGCCGACGCCACCCCGAACACAAACAAGAGAGTGAACGAAATAATTTGAACTAAAACGAACACCCCGTAAATGACAATGAAATAATAACGATAGGAAGACTAACAGGCTTCCCAAGAAAAGAAGTAGAACAAGCTAAGAAAAGGAACAAACCCACCAGAAAGCTACAAGAGTAGAAAAGGCGGAGCAGGGTAGGCCCAGGTGTGGAAGTATGGCTGGAAAATTCAAGAATGACATATCCGGTGCCCCAAGGGTGCGCGTCATACCCGGAAGTAAGGGGAGTCACTCCCGCTACTCCCTGCGGTATGGGTGCAGTCCCTTGGGGCCACTTTCGTTTTAGCTATGTGCTAGGGTAAGGTTCCAGGTTGTTTTAGGCTAATGCAGTTGTTTTGAGTGTTGGTATAGTATGATTAAATTAGATTGACAGATTTATATTAATTCCGGCCATATATGGCCTTGCCTTGCTTTATTACATCTTTGTAAGCGGTTTGATTGCATGCTTTAAATTTTGAACTTATATCGTCATAATAATAAAAAAGATCTCTGAATTTTGGAACTGCATCCAGAAGATTCTTGAACTGGACAATATCCTGTGCAAATTTAATGTTAGTTTGAAGGTTATTCCAATGGTTAACAACTCTGTGAGAAGATGAAAATTGCATTTGTTAGTTCGGCAAAATTCAACAAAAATTTCCCCCTCAGAATTCCTAGTTGTTTGTTCCTGATTATCTGTCTATGTTACCATGATAGCATTTGAACGGACGCACATAGAAGGCTGAAATTTTGCATGCGAATATGTACTTATGATATGGAGGCCAAGTTTGAACATGATGGTCAATGGTCAAAGGTCAAGGTCACTGGAGCCGAAAATGCTGCCGCACGGCTGCTTAATCAAGCATTTTCATGCTCCAGTTTGTTTTCTGATCTTGCAACACCTCTAATGAGAATAATCAGATACATTGCCTTGCATTTTAGATAATGCTAATGCCGCGAAACCACACAAGAGTTTACTCACATCCACTAACAAAAATTGCACAATTTGACAGCAAAAGAGTGCAGGTAACTAACTTACGCATCCTCCAAAGTCGGAGTGTGGCTGCCCATGTGGCGAGGTGATCAAAAACGGTCACACATGTAATGTTCTCATCCCTAGCTGGTGCATTTGTACCAAGGTGTTCAGGTGCTTCGGCTGTTGGGATGATCCGTGGAGTCTTTAAGCCAGGGTACGACAACAACAACTAACTTACGCTTTGGGAATCATGCGCATGCCTGCGGTGGCCAGAATGTAGAGGGGCGTCTCCTTGTGCTTCACCCTAGGAATGTAGTCTTGGGCAAACAGCAGCAGCTCCTTGATGTGGTCGCTGGCATCGCCCGGGTGGTCCTCAAACTCTGACAGCCCTGAACACCACACGTCTTCGCAATGAGAAGTTGCTTTTATTAAACGCGAGCACACTCACACACACACACAAAAACAACCACTTTGTCAGTCGCTACATTGACCCTTCTGCCGCCGATTCGCATTTCTGCACCACACTGATTTGTTTGTTGTTGTACCCTGGCTTAAAGACTCCAGGGATCATCCCAACAGCTGAAGCACTTGAACACTATGGTACAAATGCACCAGCTAGGGATGAGAACATTACGTGTGTGATCGTTTCTGATTACCCCACCACATGGGCAGCCTCACACCGACTTCGGAGGAACCACACTGATTTAACACCCATGTCACTCACTAAAAGGCATGAAAATTGGATCTGTTATCCAATGATCTCATGTTGTTTATTTTGGGAGATACATGTCACAGGGGGATTCACAGTATCACAGACACCAACTTTTCTTTACCCAGAGTCTGACAGGAATTTTTGGCTGAAAAATGGCTGGCGGCAACAGGGTTAGGAGCTCTGAACAGCAAGTACCCACACAGCCTAAAAAGAGTTGGACAACAAAAGGTCTTTAGAGAAGCAAGCTTCTGCTGCCCAGCTCTCTTTTGCGCACAGTTTATTAGTATTTCATTGTACAGGAAAACCATGTTATCCCTTGCTTCATCAAGGACTACATTGACTAAATTTAATACTCTGGTTGGTTTCGACAAAGAAGAGCACTGAAGCATAAGCTATTAATTCAGAAATTCTAAACCAACAAAGGCATGGTAAGTTTTCGGTTAAGTTTTCTTTTGAGTACCATCAAATGCGACAATGCCAAAGTACTTAGGCATCACGTAAAACCTCTGAATTGTAGAGCTCACCTCCGAAAATCCCCACATATCTTGGGCCATAATTTGTTATGCTTCAGTGACTTGGGAGTATAGCGAGTCAGGAGATGCACAGCTTCGCATAATAATCAAAAGTTAAACATTAAATCATAAAAAAATATAATAGCCAAACCAAAAGAAATTAATATAAAGAATCATAATCATACACTAGTTTTAACCCTTTTGCCACCATCCATTTTTCAGCCAAAAGTTACTTAGGTAAAGAAAAATTGGCATCTGCAGTACCGTGAATCCGCCTATGACATGTATCAAGTAAAGCCTATCCTTGTTTCCCAAAAGTACCAACATAAGGTCACTGGATAACAAATCCTCTGAAGTCAGAGTGTGGCTGCCCACATGGCGGGGTAATCAAAAATGGTCACACACATAATGTTATCATCTCTAGCTGGTGCATTTGTACCATAGTGTTCAAGTGCTTTGGCTGTTGGGATGATCCCTGGAGTCTTTAAGCCAGGGTACAACAACAACAACAACAAGATAACAAACAATTTCATGGCTTTTAATGACACGGGTTCTAAATTAAAGTGGTGCAGAAATGCGACATCGGTGGCGAAATGGTTAAAGAATATAACCACTAAAAAAAACCTCACCAACAGCCAAACAGCCTTACCTGGCGACACTTTCTTGGCCACCGGCTTCCCTTCACTGTCCATCAGCTGCTGGACATTGAGCAGGTCGTGGGGGTTGCCGGAGTGGGGCGGCCAGAAGTAGACGTAGACGCGGCTGCCGCTGCTGCCGCAGTCGATGACGATGCCGTAGTGCAGGCTGTCAGCCCCCTGCTGGTCCAGGCCGTCTAAGGCCCGGGCCTTGGCCTTGAACAGGGTGGTGCTGAGCAGGGCCGACATGACCAGCGTCAGGAAGGAGAGGGTGATCACCGCCATCACCACCAGCCACGTCAGCTGCCTGGTTCGGTCGCCCTTCATCAACAAGCAGGGGCTGATGTAAATCCTGAACACACACATACGCATGCAGCACGCGAGCACACACACAGACACATAATTCTTGAATGTCAGTCATTTACTGATTCATTGTCCAAAAGCAAGAGAACTTTTCAAGAATTCGGGTATTGATTTTTTTTACTGATGGATCGACACCATTGTCTCTACCCAGTATTCTAAACAATTATTCTGTTCTTGATTCAGTTTGTAAATGTTTATCAATTTTAAGTAGTTCACTTAGTATTTATTTTTAATTTAACATTGTTCGGCTATATTCTTTAAGTGTAAATTTAACTTTTTTTTTAATGAGGGTGGGGTTATGATTATGAATGCATCACTATCATATCACTTACTTTAATGCTTACACACACTCACACTCACCACACCAATATCACACTACAATATAATATTGTCTGACTCACTTTTAGTGGAAGGAAGTTAAACTGAAGAACAACACACACACCAGAGTAATATTGCATTGACTTGTCATCTATGCATTTTCACAAACACTTTCTTTTATAATAAAGAAAAATGATGATGCTTAAAGAATCCATGAAGCAGGAAACTAACCTTGTTACTTTCCCCATTTTCTTTTATAATTTTATCAAGCTCTGAATGTCAAGCAAGAATGTCACAATTGAAGTTGTGTGACAGAACTTGTGCTGTAAATCTACATGAAAGATGGATGTTTTCAAACCATGCCATACATGCTTTTGCAGCTTCTCGTGTCCAAGATTTTAAGTTACTCCCTTTTAAATAGCAAGTGAAATCCAATGAAATTTTGGAGGCTGTGCAGACTTAAAATACGATACTTTTAGCGTGTTTTGACTAATCATTCAGCTGAATAAAAATGATATGAATCTGGCTTTCGAATACGGCTTTAAATGCAAAACTTGGGTCATTGATTAATTTGAGGCTGAAATTGATTGCTTCAAATGTCAAAGCCACATCTGCAGCATATGTGTAGTCTACAAATCTTTCGGATTTCCACTGCTCAGTACGCTGCAAGATCGAAGTTTAAAAAAAAAACCCACTCTACTTTTGTTATGCACATAATGTATCATGGACAACCTCGTAAAAAAGTGGTCCGGCCATGGATCCATCATAGTCCATGACATTACCCATACCCCCTCCACCCTCCACCCATGCATTTCTACGTAGGCAATAAACACATATTATGGCATATATATATATCAGCATTTAATCGCATTCTTGCTAAGTTTCTCAGGCACACACATGCTCATGCAAGCGCACGCACACACACACACAAATTAACACTTTGGCTATCTTGCACTTTAGTCATGATGAGAGAGCGAGCGAGAGAGAGAGAGAGAGAGAGAGAGAGAGAGAGAGAGAGAGAGAGAGAGAGAGAGAGAGAGAGAGAGAGAGAGAGAGAGAGAGAGAGAGAGAGAGAGAGAGAGAGAGAGAGAGAGAGAGAGAGAGAGAGAGAGAGAGAGAGAGAGAGAGAGAGAGAGAGAGAGAGAGAGAGAGCAGCATAAGAGGGAAGGATTTAGTGGTTACATTTGGAGGAACATATATGGTTAGTACATACATGCATAGTACCACACAAACAAATACACAAGTGCAGAGTGACGTTAGTTTATTGACGAGACAAAACAGAACATGTAATATTTCAACAAAAATGTCTTTTTCAAACAACATAGAAAATACAACAATACTTCCCCTGACTGCTTGGCTGTGAAGAGGGGAAGTATTGTTGTTTTGTCTCGTCAATAAACTAAAGTCACTCTGCACTTGTGTATTTGTTTGTGGTACTTTGCTCAGTGACGTTGCAGTCTGTTTCAGTTTTGTTGTACATGCATAGTAGTTGACATAGGGTGTGCCTGAAAACCAAAACCGAGCGAAATCCCCCTTAAAACCCGAAACCTAGTCACTAGTGAAACCGAGCAGTAAAACCCGAAACCTGGTGAAACTGACTTTTAAAAACATTTATTTATTTAATTGTCTTTCTATATAATCTTGCCATTGATTGTCATTAACTCTTAATTAATCAATTTTGATGGAAATTGTAATTCACTAATTGAATTTTATCATCATGTCAGGATTTAAACTTGAATATGAACTTGATTATAACTTGAAGAAATGGAATGAAATCTGACTTTGTTCTGTGGCCAAAAGATCAGCATGCGTGTATTTATATGTGTGTGTGAATGTGAGTGCATGTGACATGATTAACTTCTGTCTCGTCCAACAGCTTTGGAAAGAATACATGTGTACGAATGCCAGAGAGTGCGACCATTTCTCTTTTTGTCTCTGTTTCTCTCTTTCTCTGTCTATCTCTCTCTTCTCAATCTGTCTCTCTCTCATAGATTCTCTTTATCTGCCTCTCTCTCTCCCCCACTGTCTCTTCTGTTTATCTGCCTCTGTCTCTTTCTTTGTCTCTCTCTACCTCTCTCTCTCTCAGACAGACAGACTCTCTCTCTCTCTAACACACACACTGACAGACGGTCAAAACAGACAGACAGACAGTTATATCTACATGTAATTAGTTGGGAGTTAGTTGATGTTCAGACTGCCTTGAGTTATTTTCATGATCTGCAGATCACAGTTTACTCTAGAGTCCCAAGCATGAGTACAGTTGACTACATAATTTATTTTCACTAGCAATCGCCCCGTGGCAGTTAAGTCCCGTGGCAGTTTTAACCCCGTGGCAGCTATCTCCTCCCTACACCTACCCCCTCCCCACATTTACCTGCTCGGGGACTTATCTGCCACTCGGCGACACACTTGTTTGTTATTGTGGCTTTCAACAGACAGCCAGTCTCTGTGTTCAACTCCTGTCTTTTTCACACACATCTTGGGAAGGCAGCAATGGCAGTATATGTCTGTGGTACCCTAGATGACAGACGGCATCGCAGACTGTTGTGTTTATTGTAGAACGGCGGGGTACACTGTGTTTTTCGCTATGTTTCTGGGGGCAAATATGAACAGACTTTGCTGCTGCCCAACACGTGAACACGTGTTTTTTGATCGCCTGAGAATCTGTTCTGCTTAGATGTGCAGTACTACCACCCCCACCCCATCCCCCTACATTCGTAACCAAACCATACCGCACACAGGCACACGAACGTCAATCAGCTCTCTCTCTCTCTCTCTCTCTCTCTCAGCTCACCACCCGCTGTCCCTGGGCCTAGCCGTGAACATAGTACATCCCTCATCCCCTCCCTCCCCCCCTCAACCCCCATCCCCCTCCTATCCCCTGTTAGTTGCCGCGCGACTATGTGCTGTTTTGCAGTCGAGTGGACAAAACCTAATATTCATTCATTCCTTGCCGGCAGTTTGCAGTGAATGAGACAGGCAGACAACAGACAGACAGACCCCGTGACTGGGAAAGGGGGAGACAGAGAGAGAGAGAGGGGCAGACTTTATTCAAGATTAAAGAGACAGTTTAATAAAGGTTAATTCCCACGAGCGTATCCAAAATTGCATAAGCCTTTTTTCGCCCAACTTTTGTACTTCATTGGGTAAGGGATAGGGTTAGAATCAGTTTAGGGTTATTTTCATGCCACAGAAAGTTTGAAACAATAAAATAATCAGCAAGGGAAAATGAATGTAAACCCTCTAAATTCAGCGTCGCCATTCAATGTTGCCGTACAGTATGGGAAAGTCCTATAAAAATGGTGACCATTAAAGGCCAAGTTTGCAAACAGTAACGCTTCGAGCGGCTGTTTATCTTCTTAAATTATAAATCCTTGATCTTGATGAAAATAGCCCTAAACTGATTCTAACCCTATCCCTTACCCAATGAAGTACAAAAGTTGGGCAAAAAAGGCTCAGGCAATTTCGGATACGCTTGTGGGAATTAACCTAAATAAAACATTTTAAAAACTCGGTTTCACCAGGTTTGTTGCATTTATGCACCACAAAGGTTTAACACCCATGTTTCTAAAACTAAAAGGCATCAAATCAGGGCTTGTTATTTGAGGGTCCTACTAATTGCCGTCCGGAGCCGTCCAGACGCTGTCCAGATGCCATCTGAAGTTTTCCTAGGGCCTTTTGGAGTCGATTCTTTAATAAAGCACAGTTGTATTATTTTCAAAATGCCAGTCTTTCAGTGTGTCTTTTTTTAATTGTCTTTTTGTTTCTTTCTCTCTCTCTCTCTCTCTCTCTCTCTCTCTCTCTCTCTCTCTCTGTGACTCTTGTACATGCGGCAGCCAATGGGAGTGGCTTAGTAGTATATTATAGGAATAAAAAGTCTTCACATGAGCTTTTACCAAAGTAAGCTTACCTGACAAATGAGTTCACTCATAATTAATATGTATCTATCTCCCTAAATCAATATATAATGTGATATGTTATCAAGTCTGTGATAACTTCTAACTATTCATATTGAAGCCATTATAAAAAAAAACCAATACTCTATTAATTTTTAACGGCATCCGGACGGCAATTAGTATGACCGTTATTTGAAGACCCTGTTTTCTTGATTTTTGTGGGTAAGGATTAGGACAGGCCTAGTGTTATACATGTCACAGAGGAATTCCTAATAATTTTTTCTCTACGCAGTTAAGTTTAATGGTATTTTGGGGCTGAAAAATGGCTGGCTGCGAAAGGGTTAAGGGGGGTTCGCCCGGTTTCGCGTTTCTGGCATACTGGTTGACATAGTACAGTAGTAGTAGTAGTTGTAGGGTTAACATTCTTAGCTCGTTAAAAGTCCTAGCTCGCTACTATGAGTGTGACTATTTGCGACAACCACAAATTTCACTTTTTTGTTACTTGAACCATTTACCTAACCCTAACCCTAGAAAAAAGTGAAATTTGTTGTTCATGCTCAATGTCGCAAATAGTCAGTCTTATAGTATAGCGAGCTAGGAATTTTAACGAGCTAGGAATTTTAACCCGACAGTAGTGACTTAGTCTTAGTAGTGTTGAAAGAAGATACAAATTGTTAGCAAACCTAAACAAAAAATACCTCGCCATCCAAAGAAATGGTTGCGTTGTTAACTTGTTTTCTGAGCCGATAATCAATGTGGTTAAATTAACTATGTCATGGGCAATGCATTGTGAAGAGTTGTTACCGGCTTGAAATGGTTAAAGTCGGCTTGATCATCGTTTTACGTGGCTTCGTCTGCCATGACAGCAACAAATGAAAAGCGTTCTTACTCTTTTACGTCATAGGTAAAAATGATCAAGCAAATATTAGAAATCAGTCAGTCAATCATTTCAATAAAAATCACATTTTATTCAGTTTCTTTAGACCCTTTTAATTGTACATTTTCGCTTTACACAATTTTCTAAGATATAGATCTATGTCGTAATTTTGAAAGGCACCGGATTATGGTAGTATGGCTGCCGAAGACATACACGTCAGGCTCTGCCTTCAAGACATAATAAAACTTGATTTGGAAGCAAAAGCTCTCATTCAGGTTGAAAACCAAAGTGTTGTTACTGTATTCTAGTCTTTCTCTAATCAATACTGATTATGTTAATGTAGTTCTGGAACTGGTACTCTGTTGAGTCTGCTGCAATCATACTTTCATTCTCATTCAATAATTCTGGTTGAATATTTTGTATTATTTCAAGTTCATATTCTTTCGCCTCCAACCCAATGAGCATTCAGATTCAGGGTTTTCCATAAAATAAAAGTAATCAGTGGAGATATAGTGGCTGCCAAGATCATGAGCTCAAGAAAGACTGGAGAAAGGGAGGAAGCAGACACTGAAACGGAGCGTTGAAAGAGAAAGGGAAACTAGGGAATGGGGAGGGAGGGTGGAGGCTTAAATCCAGGATTTGAATTCTTCCACAGAGGCTGATTAAATTGGTGCTGAAAAAAAGCTTATCAGACTTGTGGATACATGTGCAGATGTCCAGCATGGTACTAAAACCTGGGGAGGGTGGGGGGTAAGGGAGCGGAGTGATGTACTGGAGGAAGGATGGAGTGTGTATATATATGGAAGTTCCATCTGGGCACTTCTCCTCCTACCTTATTTTTAGTACATGTACATTTACTAATGCCACCCACCCTACCTATCTCGGTTCATTGTCTTTTTCCGTTATTGCCTTTCTTACGATACATAAAGCTGTATTTTAGGAACATTTTTAGCTAATAACCTTTTTGGAATACTAACCCTAACCCTAACCCTAACCCTAAGTGGGTAATTACTAATAAATTAATCCCCCACCCTATAAGACGGAAAAACGCAACGAACCACAACTGTGACAAATCGCGGTGTACTGCAGTACATAGTGGGGGGTAGGGTTAGGTTTAGGGGTAGGGTTAGGGTTAGGGTTAGTATTCCAAAAAGGTAATTAGCTAAAAATGTTCCTAAAATACAGCTTTATGTATGGTAAGAAAGGCAAAAACGGAAAAATACAATTAACCGAGAAATGCATGGGGGGTGGCACATCTTTACCTTTACCACTAATTCTATTAAATTAAAAAGCTCCAAACTACTACCCGTAACTTTTTTTGTTTTTGTTTTGTTTTTTAAATGCTATAAATTAAACGCTACTGAAGGATTTTATTATTCTAATTACCATTATTAGGTAAATTATCTCGCTCTTTGAAGAAGTGAAATTTACAACACTTGACTCTTTTATGTGTCTGTATTAAATGCTGTATGTGTGCGTTTGTGGCGTGTGTGTGTGTGTGTGTGTGTGTGCACATACCATGTTTCTCAAAACATACCCGTCCGCAGAGAGCGGGGGGGGGTTGAAATATTTGATGATTTGTGCAGGATATCAGGGAACATGCAGACACAGCAGAAATTCTGGAAGAATGCAGCAGCCAGGCCAGTGCGTGTGCAGGAAAAATGTTTCTCAAAGTCAGTCGTTTGAGTGCAGGCATATTTGATGATTTGTGCAGGATATCAGGGAACATGCAGACACAGCAGAAATTCTGGAAGAATTCAGCAGCCAGGCCAGAGAAAAAGTCAACAAGCTTCGAGGAAAAATCGATGTGAGTCACTCACTGACTCAGTCAGTCCTGTTCTGAGTGCAGGCATTTTGTTGATACGTGTTATGGCACAAAGGGCGAAGTTTATTTGCATATCTTTGGAAGTGGGTATATTATCTAATAAATTAATCATTTATGAGACTACTGATTGTCAGATTTTATTTGTGCAGGAACTGGCACGACTTGGACATGAACAGGACAGCGACACCGACAAGGAAGCCATCTTGACGAACGTCAAGACTCTGCGACAGACTCTTTCGGGGTAATAGCAATCACCAAATGTTGATACATTTATTGATTTAATTTCATTGAAATAGAAAAAAATCCCTCTGAGAATTCCAATTCAGTTGAGAGAAAGAGGTGGTGAATTTCAAAGATTTTCATTCAACTGAGCTTTTTATTAGACTATTGTTCAGTAAAGCTTCAGTAAAAATTCAAAACCTGCTTTGCATGACTAAACTGAATGGTCTGGAACAACGACTTGGGATGCTAGTTTGATGAGTTTTAAAGTTTTTTCTTGATGAAGCCAACATTTGATAATTTAAATTATTTCTCTAATGCTTGTTATGTACGGATGCATAGATGCTTTGTTGTATTTGCCATGTACAGTGAAAAGCAGCTATCTCAAAAACGGATATCTCCATACAAAGGGTAATTCACAAAGATTTTTTGGTCCCAGTTTATTTCTTCTTTGGGCTTTGTTTTATTTTTCCCCAAATCCAAATATTTCTCTGGATTTTCAAGTTACAAAAATGGTTATCTCGAAGAAAATCTTCAGCCCTAAAGTGTAAGTAAAGACTAAAAAATGAACTGCTATCTCAAAACATCAGTCTTTTGCAGAGCTCTCTACTCACCAGCTCAATATTTGAGCCAGTGTCTTCTTTTCTTCGCCTTATAATGTGACTGATAATATAGTAAGAAAATAAAGTAACAAAATCTGAATTTTGTGTTAAATTTGGGGGGTGCGTCTTATACTCAAGTGCGCCTTATAGTCTGTAAAATACGGTACATGCATATGTTTTTTCTTGACAGAAGCTTGTGCAGTGTTATTGTAGTCTTGTTACTGTGTGTGTGTGTGTGTGTCTTTCCCTCCGTCAGCGACCGACCCTCTCTGCTTTCAAAGCTAACCTCAAGACCCGCCTGTTCCCTCGTCATTAAAGCTCCGCTCTCTTTCTTTTCTCTCTCATGCCATTAGGTCTGTTTCTGCTGTATTCCATTTATGTCATCCGTGCGTGTTCGCTTTGTATTGCGTTTTTGTTTGAATGCGTTATGAATGCTAACGTGTGTGTGCGCTTTGATTTGATTTCTATCAAGATTCAGCGCCGTATGAATACTGTATGTTGTTGTTGTGTGTGTGTGTGCAGCACAATGAGCAGCCTGCGACAAGCCAACCTGTCCACCCAGCTGAAGATCGACATGAAAACTAAGGAGCAGTTGTTATCAGGGGGAGCTCAGGTCAGACACAGGTCAGTTCCCCTGTGGGGAGACCGTGGGGAGGGTTGTCATTCATACAAATAGTTCCTCCACCTTCTGGAAGTTCTGCGATTGTAGCTTCCTCTAATTTGTCTCTCTCTTTGACTCTGCCTTTTCCCTTTGCTTACTGCCATCTACTGTCAATGGAACCTCCCTATTAAGACCTTGAAAAAATCATTCAAAATAAGGTCTTAAGGGGGAGGGGTTTGTAATAGGGAGGTAATTTTAATACTTACAAAGGTCTATGTCTCAGAGAAGTAGGTCTTAAGTGGGAGGGAGTCTTAATAGGGAAGGTCTTAAAGCAAGGTTCCACTGTATATTTCTGCCTTACTGGTCCATTCTCCTGCCGTTTGTTCTAGAAACTCTTACAAAGATTTTCGCCAGCTGAAGACAGACATGCTGGGCCTAACTATTTCTTAGTAGGCACATAATGCCAGCATGTTGCATCTGTGCTCATATGACTTTTTTTTTTAATGAGTAATCGACGACGAAGAAGAAGAAAGACACAGCCTGTCAGCTGACACACCTTCCTTCCTGTGTGTGAACTGGCGTTTGTTGTGGTGTATCACCTAGAGTACAAGACATCCAAGCATAAATTATTGGCGTGCTGACCTTGACCTTGAAGTTTGACCTTGAAAACCGAAATTTCCTTCTTTGCGCTATATATTTCATGTCTGAGCTGTATCTCGTGAACTAGAAGTTAGAATCCCTTCAAATTTTGTGTGAGGGTGTAATCATATAGTAAAAAGCCAAGTGTCCGTGTGTGTGTGTGTGTGTGTCTGTCTGTGTGAAACACAAAACGGGCCTTATAACTCCGCCGTTTTTTGACCCAATCGCTTCAAATTTGCTGTGAGCCCTAACGGGGCGATGGCAACGGCAACCGAGGCGGCCGTGTCATTTGCGCGGTTCGGCAAATGCGCAAAACGCGTATCCGCCGGACTCTCGGCGCCCGTATCTCCGGCGTTTCTGGACCGATTGCCTTCAAATTTGGTAGGTAGATGACCGGGGACGGTGACTATCGGGCCAAACCAGTACGTGGCGTTAACCAGTACGTGGCGTTACCAGTACGGTGCATTGCCAGTACTAGGCGTTGCGCTAGTACTTATAATACAATACATTGGTACATAAATTATGCATCAGGAATAAAATGTCGCCGAGCGGCAGACATGTTTCCGTTTTTCTTCACCCTCTTATATCTCGTGAAATACTGCATGGAATCACTCCAAATTTTGTTTTCTCGTTTGGTTGTTTTTCACGTTTCTAGTCAAATATTAATTGCTTTCTTTTTCAAAGGACAGATTGCAAGAATAGGCATCGCCTAAAATCTTTATCCTTGTTAAATAGTTTTTCAGTGTTCAGTGATGCTTGTTTTAGCATAAATAAAGCCAGCCCACTGGAATAGCAGCTGCCCCCTCTCCTATCTGGCAGTCCTAGTCGCAAACTACAGCCAGGCATACAAGGCAATCCCCTTTCCTCCTCTTGTCCATAGATAAATTCAGGGTTTCAACTTTGTGATGTTTTAGAGGTACAAACCACAGAGTACTCTTAGCTTTCTTTATTACTGTTGTGGTTTTCTTTGGCCAGGAACAAATCCCTATCCTGTACCTTTTTAGAGTATTTTAAGGATTTGTGACTTTTTTTGGGTTTTTTGTTTTTTTAATCAGCAAGGCGGTTTTCTTTTTTTCTTTTCGCTGGAGTTGAGAATGTATGACTGAACTGTTTTTGTTTCTTTTTTTTTTTACAACTAAAGCAGTCTCCTTTCCTTCACCTACCAGTTGAACAATGGATTTGTGAAGCTCTTTTTTTTTTTTAAATTACTGAAGGAATTTGCACTCCTTAACCCTTCAGTTGGGATAAGGATTTTATCTTCCGATAGTGTTACAATTGTATGTGTATCATCTTGTTTTAATCTGCCATCAATTTTGGTAGAAAAGTTTGATTTTGTCAGACAGCTGATTCGGTTGACAAGATGGCCAATCCTGAAAACTCTTTCTATCAGTTTTTTCAATCCTGATTTCCTCCGAAGACGGAGTGTGGCTGCTCATGTGGCGGGGTGATCGAAAACGGTCACACACGTAATGTTTTCATCCTTAGCTGACTTGTACCATAGTGTTCAAGTGCTTCCGCTGTTGGGATGATCCCTGGAGTCTTAGCCAGGGTAAGCCAACAAACAAACAATCCTGATTTCAGGAGCATGCCTGAACTACTTTCACCCATGCCTATGTTTTCCCTCTTTTTTTGTGATGTTCAGGGCTCGAGGCAACAAGGAAACGCTGGCTAAGATGGCGGGCGACATCACGGAGAGCCTGATGAGCCTGAACCGAACCATGGCCAGCCAGGTGCAGCACAGCGAAGCCACCATGACCACTTTGGGTGAACAAACGCTGCATGGCACACACATATACATACATGCACATGGATGCACATGCACACATGAATGCGTGCGTTCATACATGCATAAGCATGCGCACACACACAAAGCGCATTCATGCACACACACACACACTTGCTCACTTTCTAATGCATGCACACTCGCGCGCACACACACACACACGCACCCTTGCTCACTTTGTTACACACACACACAATCTTTTTCTCTATCACACACACATCTTTTTCTCTGTCACACATATGCACTGCATAAAAAACCCTAAAACTTACCAACTGGTCTAAGATAATTTATAGGAAAACAAGCAGTGCACAATATGTAAATGAACAATAAAATAAATGTTCTGTGTTAAATGATAAAACTTTTCTTCTTTTTTGGGGGTGGGTGGGGGGTTAGTAGTAATATTTTGGGACTTACAGTTAATATTAGGATTAAGGGCAAAAAGTATTAACTGAAAAAACAAACATGTTTTAGTGGTTCGTAATTTTTTTAAAGTGTTAAATGTATCTAAGTTGAATTTTAAATGCTATGTTAAATTTCAAATGCTACTGTCATTGTTAACTGTAGTTTGTTGTCTTCATTCACCTTGACAAAGTCTTTTTTAAGACAAAAATTTTGTGTTCTTTTTTACTCTGTTTATTTCTTCATGAAGTTCGTCATCTGTTTGTGTGAATGTGTAGCGTTTTTATGTTTTAAGTTCAATTAAATTTGAAATGCTAAATATTTTACTGGAACATAAATTTGTTTCAAAGTGTTAAATTAATCCAAGTTAAATTTCAAATGCTAAGCACGTTCAGTGCACAAGACATACAGTTTGTCTAAAGTTCAAGATCCACAGGATTATGTTCTCTGTATCCCACAAGGCACTATGTATGCTTATTGTTTTACGCATTAAATTCAACGGGATTACAAGCTCTGTAAGAAGTGACAGTTTGCAATTTGTGATTATTTCTTTAAAGTTGAATCTTAAAAGAGAGAAAGAGAAAGGCATTATTTTTCTGAAGTAACCCCAATCAGGCATGAAAACTACTGTTCCAAAAAAAGAGGAGATTTTTTCAGGCGAGAAATCCTTCCACACGGATTTTCAGCTAACGTCAGAAGTTTTGTTTGGGGGGGGGGGGCAAGTACTCATTTCACATCCTACTTCGCCTTCCAACTGACAACCTTTTGACCAGGGCCTGTATTCACGTTGAGATAGCATGAGACTTGGCATGATGCTAACTTAGAAGCTCTTCCAATGTCCTATAGGATTTAATAGGACTTTTGGAAGAGCTTCTAAGTTAGCATGATATGTCTCATGCTATCTCAACGTGAATACAGGCCCAGGTTCACAAAAAGC
>CM065683.1:59800448-59895448 GCA_017654935.2 Phymorhynchus buccinoides | reverse complement strand
CTTATCACCCGTCCCGTTAGGCTACCCCGAATTGTTTCCTGCTTCTAGTCAGGTAAGTACTTCAATAACATTCAATGTTTTCTTTAGCAGAGTTTTAATAAATAAATAGAGCTGAGTATTATGTGTCTCAGTTGCAAGAAGCAGCTTGTTTTAAATTTGCTGACTGTGTCCATGTTTGGCGATGTGGATCAATGGACGAAAACTTGCGTCTGCTTCAACAGAGATTTCAATGAATAGTGCCTAGCTGTTGTCAGTATGACGGATAAGTCCTTCTTAATATGCATTTCATGTACACATCGGCCTGCCTTTGCACTTCAACTTTGAAAACTGAAATGCATTATTTTGTTGGCCATTGTTCTTTTGAAGTCATAATGCCACTGTAACACAACCGCAACGTAGGCGTGGCCAAATCCGGAAGCACTTTTCCAGCGCATCGAGTTGGAACGACACGTAAAAACTCGACACTTAGCTATTCTGCTATTGATTTGTGTCTACTGGACCATTTTGTACATAAACACACACTAGTTCAACTTCAAGTGAGAAAACCCCACACATACTTGATTTCACTACTAGTGCTACTAATTTCACTTTGTTTACATGTATCATGCAAATTACGAGTAACCACACCAGTGACAGACCGGCCCCCCATTTTTCAGTCTTTTTTCCCCCAAAGGAGCCAGAATGGTCAACATACTGACCGTGGGCCCTAAAGAGAAGAAGGGAACAAACAAAAAAAGTGACCAATGTTAGGGGTTGCTTAACTTTTTTGGTTCCAGTTTAGATCCAAATATTGACTTAGGCCTAGCTGCTAGCAATAGTAGTAGTAAGTAGGGATAAAACAAGCCGTGAAGCTTTTTAATGTTTCAAAACAATAGCAAGGGGTAAACAGCTACAGTCATGAGGCTTTAATTTTTTTTTTAGCAAAGCTGTATTACTATTAGACTAGTCTAATGTTTCTGCTGTATAACATTAACAAATGGCAGAGACTAGAGTTGCGGGTCTGTAACCCACATTCTCCAGGCTACGGTTACAGGTCTCAATCACGGGACGCAAAAAATGTGGGCAGATGTCTTGAAAAACTACCAACATTGACTCTAACATATTCCTATCCCTATCCCTAACCCGATTCTATAGTTTAACCAAACTTTGATGCGTTAAATATACGAAATAAGACAATGCATTTGTTGACAAAAAATTTGACTGGGAAGAGTTAGTACAGTTACTATCCCTGAACATGGTCGAGTGTTGCAACAACGGCGTAACTGTAGCCACTGTGATAGCAAATGAATGGCGTCAATCATTGGTTCTGGCCATCAACTTTTATGCACTGGTAGTTGAAAGGGCCACTTTGTGGAATAAAATGACAAATGCTTGTGGAACAGAATCTTCAGCCAGTTGAAATTGGTTGCCTAACAGTAACAGAATAAGAAGAGAGCATTTAAAAATAAGGCACCTATAAATAAATATATATATTTAAAAATAAAAAACACGCAAAGGATTGATAATGATAAATGACAAAGCCAACCAGTGCCTGCCTGTTCAGTTTGCACTCAACTGGTATGAAAAGTTGGATTAATTAAAAAAAAATGGAACGGCAGTTTTCTTTTTTATTTTCATAGGAAACAATTTAGCATTTTTATTATTTTTATAAATATTTTCTTTATTTTCTTCTGTTTGTAAATAACTTCATACTTTTGGATATTGCTCATTGTGTCAAAACAAACAAATAATTTAAAAAAAAAGCACTTTAACTCTGTCACTTGTCTCTAGATCAGTAGATGTGAGTGTGTCTCTTTGCAACCTCACACTCTTTCTTTCTATCTATCTCTGCCTGCCTCTGTATGACTATGAGTGTGTCTATACAGGTCTATCATATCAATACAGTGGAATCCTGATAACTCAGAAACACTGGATAATTCACAATAAGTTTTTGGTCCCACTCCCAGTTTAACATTATAACAATCTTTATGCTGAAATGTTTTCTTAACTCAAAATATTGGCTATCTCAAAATAAAATTCCACACACACACAATTTCCAGTCCCTTCAATTTTGACTTAAAGGCGATTTTCACTGTATCAGTGTATGTCACACTCACTGTGCCTGCCACTCTGTCTCTTTCTGTGTCTGTCTTTTTCAGTTTGTGAACTGAGTATGATGGATAGAGACCATGTCTGTTGATGTTAGATTAGGAATTGTTTTGTTGAACTCTTAAATTACACTTCATTCTAATCTAAATGGAATAATGAGTTTTCCCTTTAGATATTAGATTATATTTAACTGGTGAAAGAAGAAAACCCATTACAAACCCAAACTAAACACCTGGGTAGTGAATTAAATGTTAATAAGTGGGTATATATATTCAGAGAGAGAGAGTGCTCAATTTATGTCTGGATTCCTATTTGTTTGATTCAGTCTTGTGTGTATTTAAAATGAATGTTAATAGTTCCAGTTTCAGATTTTAACTTTTTTTGTGTTAAGCATGAGAAACAGCTCCAACACATCATGGAGATGGCATTCAAAATAATTCATGCTTCATAATCATGACAATTGTGGGAGGTCCAGGGGAATACTATATTTTTGACGATCATGTTAAACAGTATGTGAAACTACAGTATTGTGAAAATGTCAGAGGGTGTGCTGTCTGACTCTTGAGTCAGATTGGTGTTTTGCTTACTTGTTAAAAACGTGTGTGTGTGTGCGCACGCGCACACACATAGTAACATTGGTCCATATCAGCTCAGAATGCATCATAACTGCTACATCAATCCACCTTTTCAGATGGTTTTTGGAGAATGACTTACAGAGTAAACACTGACAGCTATAAATGGAAGCTGCATTGCCAAGCTTTCTCCCTAACAAGTATTGAGTTACCATGCCTCTGAAAATCTCACTGCACCATCTCCCTTGCCTTTTCCTCAACCCTCCACTCCCCACCTTTCATTTTCTTTCTCTTGCTAGGGTGTTTATCATTGATGCATGCCCTTTCTCTTTTCTTTTCTTCCAAAATATGATGCTTGTTTCTTTCTTCCTTTTTTTGTTTTTGTTTTTTGTAAGGCCAACCTGCTGTTCTATTTCTGTTGTTGCTGTGCTGGGCAAAAGTTCTACCAGTGAAACAATTACTCAACTCCAGGGGGTTCAGTATTTCATCACACTGACAGTGCTAAGACAGTTATGCTGTAGTGAATAGGCTAGAACTTTCAGGACCGAAAAAAAGGAGTACTGTAAAAAATAAAAGTGTAATAAAGACCCACCACGCAGATGTGTGAAAATCAGTGTTTTCACGTGTTTTCCCTCTCTTCCTGGTAAGAAATCTTAAGAAATCTTCCGAACAAGAGAGGGAAAATACACATCAACATGGTGGGTCTTTAACACTTGCAAAATGGAACTGGAAACATAAGAAAGGAAACGGAGGTGTCACTCTGTGTGTGTGTATGTGCGCGCGCGCGCATGCGTGTGTGTGTGTGTGCGTGCGCGCGCGCGCGCGTGTGTGTGTGTGTGTGTGTGTGTGTTTAGACTTCATTGGTGTGTGTTTGTGGAGAAAGAGAGATAGGTTATAGTAGGGTGGGCTAGTGGTAAGTACATTACTTTTGTAACTTTAGTCTGACTTGTGAGATTACTGTTCTGAAGAGAGAGAGAGGAGAGGGGAAGAGCCCTAGGTGAATATTGTAAGAAGAAAGGATGAGTCAAGGGAGATAAAAACAGAAGATCTAAACATATCGTATTTGAACGTTCCAGGAATGCTCAGACTAGCACGTAACTAGGAGTAGGATAGCCAAAGTTCCTCCAGAAGTACATGTGTGTGTGTGTGTGTGTGTGTGTGGTGTTAGGTGTTAATCAGAACCCCCATCTCCAGTTTAACCTTAAAGTTAATTCTAGAGGTTTTGCTGTGGGCTATTGGCTTCTTTGTGCTCAAATGTTTGGGTAACTGATTACTCTCTCTCTCTCTCTCTCTCTCTCTCTCTCTCTCTCTCTCTCTCTCTCTCTCTCTCTCTCTCTCTCTCTCTCTCTCTCTCTCACATGAACCCACATGTATTTATCTTTGCCGTTCTCTCTCTCTCTACCTGTTTTTCTCTCTCTGTCTGTCTCTGTCTATCTCTCACATACAAAAGCACATACATTCTCTCTCTCTCTCTAGTCTCTCTCTCTCTCTCTCTCTCTCTCTCTCTCTCTCTCTCTCTCTCTCTCTCTCTCTCTCTCTCTCTCTCTCTCTCTCTCTCTCTCTCTCTCTCTCTCTCTCTCTCTCTCTCTCTCTCTCTCTCTCTCTCTCTCTCTCTCTCTCTCTCTCGGTTCTTATTCGCTCTATATCAATGGTGAAATCATGGAAGAAGTTGACCATCACAAGATACTCGGAGTTATTGTTGATAACAATCTCTCGTGGTCCTACCAAATATCTATGCCTTGCAAGCAAATATATTTTAAAAAAATGATCAGCTTTCCAGAATTAAACATTTTCTAGATATCGACAGTCATAAATTGTTTTTCAATGCTTATATCCAATCACATATTAACTATGCCTCTACACTATGGGATTTAGCTAGTGCCAAAAAATCTAAAACCTTTATTTAGTTTGTACATGCATGGTCTTAAGTTGATTCTTCTGAAATCCTCGTCCATTACTCATAGTCATACAGACTATCAGCACCTAGAAATACAGTGGAACCTGCCTTATAAGACCTCCCATTATAAGACTCCCTCCCACATAAGGCCTACTTCTCTGACTGAGACATTGCCCTTCTTTGTAAGTATTAAAATTAACTCCCTTGTAAGACCCCTCCCTTATAATACCTCATTTCGGATGATTTTTGAAGGTCTTATAAGGGTGGTTCCACTGTACTGCCTCTACAATGGAAACTTGAATATAGCAAAGCCATTTTCATGTATAAAATAATGTCTGATCACACTCCTCTCTCTCTCTTTCTGTGTGACTAAATCATTAAATGTTCTATTTTTTTGGGTAAAGATAATTTATTAAACTTCAAGTTCATTTTTTCCAATTTACAGTACTTACACACACACACACAGGTTATGTCTGTGTGTTTGACTTTTTTGTTCATTTGATTCCTTTTGTTTGTTAAATTGTATTAGAATTCTATCTCTGTTTTGGATATATGTGTATCAACCTTTCCCCATTAGCCCTTCTCTTTTTCTTTCACCTCACCAATCCAGCCAACTCTTTTGTCTCTCCATGGGCGAAAGTAGTTCAGGCATGCTCCTGAAATCGGTATTGAAAAAGCTGATAGAAAGAGTCCTTAGAATTGGCCATCTTGTAATCCAGAACCATGGTCTTATAAAATAAAACATTTCTGCCAAGATTGATGGCAGATTAAAACAAGGTGATAGATATGCAATTCTAACACTATCTCCACCCATCCTGTATACACAGACACATGCACAAATTATTTTTTATGCAGTCACCACTTCAGGATTAGGAAAGATTCAGAGAACATCGAAACATGTCATTAAGGATTGAGAGAATGTTTGACTTTCACCCATGTCTCTCGGAGTCTCTTTCTCACTGTTTCTTTGTCTCTTTGTCTCTCGCTTCTCTGTCTGTCTGTCTGTCTCTCTTTCTCTCCCTTTACCTCTGTCTGTCTCTTTCTTTTTTTCTCTCAAACTATTAAGGGCTATGCATACCTGTGCATCTGCTTACACTACTGAGAAATGGAGGGAAAATGTGCGTGAGTGTGCCTGTGTGTAGGTATGAGTGTGGTGGGGGGGGGGGGGGGTGGTATGAGTATAAGGCACCGGCCTCTTTAAATAATAATATATATTTTTTATATGTATTGTATACATATAGTTATGTGTATCTGTGGTGAAATGTTTAGGAGCCTTTGGTAGCAGAGCTTCAGACAGTTTTCAAACTTCATGAGTCATAATTATGACCCCCTGATTGCAGAAAATGAGGGATAAATTTTCAAATTATAGGGCCAGTAATGTGTTACTGTTTTCAGTCTTCAAGAGTCATATGACCCTGGCTGCACAAAATGAGGGGTCAGTGCGGGTCATTGACTCGGGCACAGGCTCCCCCAAACAATCTGAAGCTCTCTTGTAGGCTATTTTTCGTGCATTGTATTGGTTCACGGACTTCTATACACGTGTATAGAAATCCATGATTGGTTGTAAAGGGGCTGAGTCGGCAGGTCCCATGTACTCCCCCCCTCCCCCGCCCCCATTTTGTGCTTTCCCTTTTTATCCACTGCCACACCGTAGCCTAGTCCTGTTGTACACCTGCCACGCACTCCATGGCGCACCTTTTAGTTTTTCACCCTTTTTAAAATTACCGGCCCAAGTGTCAGAGCCAGCAACGTTGCATTACGTGTCATTGCTTCATTCACTGACGCCTTGTATTTTGCTAGCTTGCTGGTAGTGTGCCCTTGACCGAAACCGGGTAGCGGAGCGCAATGATGCAATTTGGGTAGCTCTGTATAAACTGGCTTTGTCAGATAGTTTGTTGGTGAATCACTTTTTTGTGTGGGAGGGGTGGAAGGAATGAACAAGACTGGGTCATCCCCCCTTTCAGTGTATATTTGCATACATCTAGTGACACAACGCACGGATGCATTGAGCATATCCTGCATGCATGTACACTTACACATGCGCATACAAACCCACACACATACACAATCTTACAGTACATACTTGCACACACACATTCACATACACATAGATGTGTGCGTGCATGTTCACACTTAAACATGTATGCTTGTAAGGCATGGATTTTTATATTATATGAAAATATGACTATTTAAAGTTAAATATCTGGAATATATACTAGGCCCACAATATTGTGCCTGCTGAGGCTGCTTCTTGAACTTGAAGTTTATATAGGACTCCTGTCATCTGCTGCTGCTGTTTTAGTAAACAGGTGGAAAAATACAGGAAAATGGAGCCTATTTGTAATTGATCTTTCTTTCTCTCTCTTAGTCTTAGTTTCTCATTCTGTGTGTGTGTGTGTGTTCTTCTGTCTTCTCCTTAGGCAGCCAACTTCATCACATTGAAGATCATGCTGCACTTTAGGGGGTAGTAGTAAGTAGTACGAAAAAGAAAGAAAAAAATAAGTTCAGCAAAGAGTAGAAAGTGAACTGATGAGATATTAATATGGGGAGAAGATAGAACCCAAGATAGTCAGGGATAATTTAAGTTTTTGTATATGTGCACACATGCAATTGCATGTTCGGATACGTGTGAAATCACCTCAATGAAGAAATGCTAGACCTAAAAATTACCTTATTCCACCTCTCACCTTACCCCCATTCCCACACCCCACTTTAACTTTTAAGACAGCACAGAAAAATCCTTGGGACATACATGTAGATTTTAATAAATGGAGTAGGGTTTGTGTGATAATGATGGCCAAGCTGCTCAAACCAGCTGTCCATAAGAGTCTACGACTGATTGGACGTTAAATCACCATCACCCGCTCAAACCGGTGCTCAATAATGTGTCACATGAATGATGACACATGTATGCATTGTGAAGTTACAACAACCCCCCCCCCCAAAAAAAAAAAACCCAACCCCAACCCCCCAAAATACAGAAGCCTTAAAAACCAAAACCAATCATCAGGGTATTGATTAAAAAACAATCAGCATACTGTTGCCATGTAGGTTTAGACCCTCTCACATTTTTCAGTTTTAGTCAAACAAAACATTTTTCAGTTTTGTGCCTTTTTTATTGTTTGGAAGGAGTGGAGGGGAGGAATGAGGAGAAAGCTGAAGATGGCAGAGTGAACATGTGCTATGCTTGTAGTAGTTGTACTATTGTACAACCCTTTCACTTTCCCACCTACAAAAGAGAATGCTCAGTGAAATGAATGTGGCCGAGTGAGCAGTCACTGGTCACACACACACAGGCTAAACTGGGCGTGAAAGTGGGGAAAGAGTGAAAGTGGAGAGTTGTCATTGGCCAAACGGTCAGTCACTGGTCGCCGTTGGACGGCAGCCACTGGCGCGGAAAAAGTGTTTGTATTGTGCGATAATCATCAATGTAACAACTAACATGGCTATTCTAACGAATGTGGGACCTGAGCTTCTCAATTTGACCCTAGACAAATGCCTAAGAACATGCTTAAATATTTATGGGGAAATGTAAAACACAATCTGCAAACGTTAATATTGTTTTGCGTGTGAACACAGAAGTGTTTTCGTATGAATGTGCATGAATCTAATCTCGCCTGAAAATACCACTAAACTTTTCTTTTCAATGTCTTGCCCTTTGAGTATAGCCATGTTGATTACAGAACTGATAAGTAAAATTTAATTCTGTTGAGGCAGGGAAGAAATAGAAAAACACATATTTCTTGGGGTATTTATTTCAAGTATTTATTTTGTTTTTGGATGCAGTTGCTAAGTAGAGAAAATGACTACATGTTTTTCTGAGTGTGCTCGCTGTGTTATGAGTAGGAGAGGGTTTTGGAGAATGGGGAGATGTTTTAAAGAAAACCGAGATACCATATCACAGACCTGTTTACTCTACTCTTTTCAAGTAGTATTCTACTCAATTTGGACCTCAACTACTCTTCAAAACTGAAAATAATGCTATTTAATTCTTGATTACTACTCATTTTCAGTGAACATTTGTTGATGGTTTAATGAATAAAACTACACCTTTTGCACCAAAACTACTCATTTCAGCTATCCAGACTACTCAAGACTTGTGTAGGGGGTAAACACGTCTGATATCATGTTTACACATTTAGTATTTGACACCTGATTGTCAGTTACAGTCTAGAACTGCTTTGATTCTTTGCCAGTTCCCTCTGATGTATTTCTCTCCTTCTCCAGTTATTACCTCCTCCTCACCCCCCACCCCCACCTCCCTTTCTCATGCTTTTCTGTATCATCATTGTCTGGGAAGCTCAGGTATTGGTCCTGGAAAGAAGGATCCAATACCAAGAACTATTTTTGGAGCATCCTATTCCTAAGACAAAATGAAACATAGAAACAAACACCCAGAGGTTTGAAATTCCTGAAACAATGAGTCAAATGCGCTTAAGTGGTGGGAAGCACTTTATACTTGTACACTACTGTGAGACATGTTGATTGCACTCAATATGAAGAAATGGGGGGGGGGGGGGGGCGTGTTAACATCATCTTTCAATCTGAAGCAATTGCAGTTCAGTCATTAAATCATAAAAAATAATTATGATTCCTGATTTTTTCTTTCAAAGTGGAATGTAAAAAAAAAAGTCTTAATAGTAGAAGTTATCATGGGTTTTCTACATTTTGCTTTGAACCCATGTAGGTTTTCAGTCCTTTTTTTTCCTTCAAAAGATGCCAGAATGATCAACTTAGTGATCGTGTGCCCAAAAGACAAGACAAAGAAGAAGGATGGTGTTGGTGGTAATGGTGTGTTTTCTTTAATGAAGTACCAGTACCTAATGTCTAATGAACAGAATAAGCACCATTAAGCATTTTGTGTTCTTGCATTCAGTGTTCCCCAAAATGGCAGAATGTTGTGTCTCAGTGAAACATTTCAATGGAAACGAGATACAGCTGAACTTTTATCAAAACTTCCTTGCACCGAGTGATGTCCTCTCCCCCACCCCCCACCCCCCAATAAACACACCACTTTCCACCCTTACAGAACGCATAAAATACATAGCCCAAAATTTGAAGCGATTCTGTTCAGTAGTTCACGAGATACAGCTGAACTTTTATGCAAACTTCCTTGCACCATGGTACACCACCACACAAAATTTGAAGCGATTCTGTTCACTAGTTCACGAATAAAGCTGGGGGGAAATTACATAGCCCAAAGAAGGAAATTTCGGTTTTCAAGGTCAAACTTCAAGGTCAAGGTCAGCACGGTGTTGATTAACGAAAGGAAGCTTCCTTTTCAAGCTGTCTACCCCTCTGCCAATTTTGATCAAAGTCCAAACAGTAGTTTTTAAGATAATCGATACACAGACAGTTGAGACACACACACAGACACACAAACCGATCGCAATACCTCGAGGCCGGGTAAAAATTGAGCAGGGGAGGGACTAAAGTACAAGATAGGGAAGCTTTCTCTACCACATTTCTTTCTCTGGTTTGTTTATCAACACCACAGGTCCACCATTACTATTATTAACTAACTATTGGAGCTGTGGTCAGAAACCTTTCAGCAAGCCCTACTTGAACCTCTGTGCTGTTAGAACCCCATGCAGGTAAAGCTGAAAGCTGGGAAACACATTGCCTCTTACTTTCAGTGAATTCTGAGTGTCTGCTTGCCTGTATATATGCATGCACTCACGCAAGCACACACACACACACGCACGCACACGCACACACACACGCACACACATAACTAACTGGCATGCAGTGATGCACGAAAGGTACATACAAACAATTGCATGCATAACACCCACTCTTTCTGAGATTTTTTTCTGTGTGTGTGTTTGAAAATGTTTTTTGTTATAAGGATGGGTGGATGGGTCAGGTATGCATGCATTCATATACAGTGGACTAGCGCAACGCCCCGTACCGGTAACGCCTAGTACCGGTAACGCCTTGTACAGGTAACGCCAAGTACCGGTTTCGCCGGGTCCGCTTATTTTTACTTTTGTGGCTGAAAATACACTTTTTTGACCCCTACCACTTTCAAGGCCTACCGATCTCCATGACCTTGACCTTGATCAGTATGCGAGAACAACCATAAGCCAAAGTACTTACATGCCAAGTTTGAAGTCCCTAAGACCAACGGTGTGGACGTTATAGCCCCTTAAAGATTTTTGGTTTTCAAGGTCATACGCCAAGGTGAAGGTTATGACGGCGATAATTTATGCGCGGATGCCTTCTCTCATGGTGACACGCCACCACACAAAACTGGAAACGATTCGGTAAAGCAGTTCGGGAGATATGCGTGGGACAGTAAAACCCAATCATTAGACCCCTACCTCTTTCAAGGCATACCGATCTCCCTGACCTTGACCTTCATTGGTACGCCATCATCAGAACGGCCATAAGCGAAAGTACATTCATGCCAAGTTTCAAGACTCTAGGACCTGCGGTGTGGTAGTTATGGCCCCTTAACTATTTTCGGTTTTCAAGGTCATACACCAACGTCAAGGTCAGGACGGCAAAACGTTTTGCACAGATGCCTTCCTCTCATGGGGACACACCACCACACAAAATTTGAAGCGATTCGGTCAAGCGGTTCGGGAGATCCTTGGGACAGACAGAAAAGAACAAACAAACAAACAAAAAAAGGAAACAAACCCGAACAGCTAACCGCAAGTGCGTGTGGAGCTGTGTGTGGTCTCCCCACGACCCCTTGGCGGAGGTTTCCGAAAAGTAAGGACGGCATGACCTTCCGAGGGTGCCAAGGATGCTTGATACCAAATTTGGTGTCGATCGGTTGAGAACTGTGGCCCCCTCCAGCCCACCCCCCTGAACACCCCCACACACACACACCCGACCATCCCACCCCTCCCCCCTCCAGACCCCCCTCCCCCCAGCCCCCCTCATCCCCTCCCTCCTCCCCTCAACCCCCTCCCCCTCCCATCCCCCATCCCTCCCCCCCCCCCCCCCCCCCCCCCACGCTCACAGCTCACACGCACTTGCTGTTAGTAAATCCGAGCTGCGTGTGGTCCTCCCCCCCCCCCTCCCCACGACCCCTTGGCGGAGGTTTCCGGAAAAGTAAGGACGGCATGACCTTCGGAGGGTGCCAAGGATGCTTGATTCCAAATTTGGTGTCGATCGGTTGAGAACTGTGGCCGTGCATAAGGGACACACAGACAGAGTTATGGCCCCATAACGATTTTTGGTTTTCAAGGTCATACACCAACATCAAGGTCAGGACGGCAAAACGTTTTGCACAGATGCCTTACTCTCATGGGGACACACCACTACACAAAATTTGAAGCGGTTCGGGAGATCCTTGGGACAGACAGAAAAGAACAAACAAACAAACAAAAAAAGGAAACAAACCCGAACAGCTCGGATTTACTAACCGCAAGTGCGTGTGGTTCCCCCCCCCCTCCCCACGACCCCTTGGCGGAGGTTTCCGAAAAGTAAGAACGGCATGACCTTCCGAAGGTGCCAAGGATGCTTGATGCCAAATTTGGTGTCGATCGGTTGAGAACTGTGGCCCCCTCCAGCCCACCCCCCTGAAGACCCCCACACACACACACCCGACCATTCCACCCCTCCCCCCTCCAAATATATCTAAGATTCCTGATAACTCAAAAACACTGGATAACTCACAATAATTTTCTGGTTCCAGTTTAATAATCTTTATGCTGAAAGGTCTGTTTAACTCAGAATATTGGCTATCTCAAAATATAATTTCAGTCCCTTCAAATGAGTTCAATTTTGACTTAAGCGATTTTCACTGTATGTGCTTTTTTTTTTTGCTTGTGTGTAGCCCCTCAACAGTTGTTTATTGACTCACCTTAATGTAGTTAATTACTTGGGTGTCATCCTTTTGGGAAATCAATATTATCAGACTTTGAGAAGAAGCAATAGAAAGGAAGGCTACAAGGAAAGTATCAAACATTGTTCGCAATTCATTCACTGCATCAGGGTAGTATTGATGAGGTGCTGTGGACTTGCCCGTACTGACCAGTACTGACCACCAAATATAGCCAGGCTCACTTCACTGGAAGAGAAATTCAGAGCTAAGCTAGCTACTCCAGACAAATTGATATTGGTTGGAGGTGGGGGTGTAAGCAGGGGAGATTGAGATGAGACCAGAGGTGGAGTAATTATTTGCCAGTTACAGGCTAGCTGTGGAATGAGGTGGGGGGGGGGGGGGGGGGGGGGGTTGCTCTCCTGGGCAATGCTGAGTCAGCTCTGAAACCAGGTCTGAATCCTGGATTGCAATTGCAGGTTTATACTGATATAGATGTGCGTGTGCGTGTTTGCACATCCATGTTTGACTTTGAGTGTATGTGCCTAAATTTGCGTATAGGACTGACACTTTGTGTGTGTGTGGGCATGAATGTGTGTGCTTTGTGTTTGTTTTGTGTGTGCATGCATGCATGTGTAAATGTGCGTCTGTCTGTCTGTCTGTGTGTGAAGAAAGAGAGGAGGGAAGATGATAAATAAGGGAGGGAGAATGGATAGATAGATTGAGATAGAGAACCTGCTGAGGAAAGCTGCCTATCTCTGAATCGGTAACTGTAATTATTGGGATTGACAGTTGTGAGAACCAGATCTTCTGCAATCAATTTTGTGGAGCTAGAGTGCCTGGCACAAGCATCAACTGTACCTTCACCTAGGAGGTAATGCTTTTGTGATTTTTGCTCTGTCTGTCTGTTTGTCTGTCTATTTTGCAGGATTATGCAAAAGTATTATGATCATAGTGCAATGAAATTTTGTAGAGTTTTCAAGAATTGGTGTGGGGGAGGGGGGGGGGGGAGTTCAAAACAAATTTTGTTACGTTTGGAACTAAAGATTGTCATTCATCATCAAATTAATCATGTAGTGTGTGTGTGTGTAAAAGATACCTTCATGCTCATTGTCCTTTATTTTGACTGGGGTAACAAAAGCACAGATAAAAAAACACCTCAAACTCAAACTCTTTTATTTGTCGTAAAACTATCAAAGGAATTATTGACACAGAAGTAGTAAGTACATACCACGCAAGAAAGAAAAGAAAATCACAGACACTTGTGACAGTGTGTCTGTGTGTGTATATATATCTATAAAAGGAGGGGGAGGTATGTTTGGGATAACCTAGCTGTTGTTCTGAATTTCCTTTGGCTTAGCCATCTCCAGCAGTCATGGAGGCAGGGGTGGGGTGGGGTTACAAGTGTTCAGGGGAAAGGAGGGGACAAAGGCCCCCTGAAGTTGAGGGGGTGTGGGGTGGGGTGGGGTGGGGTTACAAGTGTTCAGGGGAAAAGAGGGGACAAAGGCCCCCTGAAGTTGAGGGTGTGTGTGTGTGGGGGGGGGGGGGGGTTACAAGTGTTCAGGAGAAAGGAGGGGACAAAGGCCCCCTGAAGTTGAGTGGGTGTGTGTGGGGGGGGGGGTTACAAGTGTTCAGGAGAAAGGAGGGGACAAAGGCCCCCTGAAGTTGAGGGGGTGTGGGGGGGGGGGGGGGGGTTACAAGTGTTCAGGAGAAAGGAGGGGACAAAGGCCCCCTGAAGTTGAGGGGGGTGTGTGTGTGTGGGGGGGGGGGGTTACAAGTGTTCAGGAGAAAGGAGGGGACAAAGGCCCCCTGAAGTTGAGGGGGTGGGGGGGGGGTTACAAGTGTTCAGGGGAAAGGAGGGGACAAAGGCCCCCAGAAGTTGACAATAATTTGAATGTATTATATTGAACAGTCAATGTAATTAAGGCCTCTCCTGGGAGAGTAAGCTAAAAGTATGGCATGGAATTACATTTCTCCCACTTTTCTTTTTTTCTGTTCCATCTTTTCTATTTCTGATTAACCCCCCCCCCCCAAAAAAAAAAAAAAACCCCAAAAAACCCCAGTAGGCCTAACTCATAGGAGTTGTCCAAGTGAAACAGCACTTGGAGAAAGAAGGGGGGATGTGTGTGTGTGGGGGGGGGGGGGTGGACTGGGGAGGGTAATCAAATATTGTGCTGTTTGTAATCTGGGCCATTATATTTGCTCAGCTCTTGTGTGTGGCATGTAAAAGAAGAAGGGCAAGGGGCCTGTCATTTTTTATATAGTGAAAAAGAGAGAGAAAGAGGGAAGGGGGGGGGGGGGGGGTAGGGAGGGAGAGGAGTTGCAAGGTAGGGTGTAAAAAAGCAGACAGGCAGATAGGTGACAGAGATCCTCTGAAAGGTTGAGTGAAGGGCGTGTGTGTGTGTGTGTCACTATGTGTATGTGTGTGGGTGCATATGTGTGTATGCACAGGCACTTATGTGTGTGTAGGTGTGTGTGTGAGAGGGAGAGAGAGAGAGAGAGAGAGATCATGCTTGTCCATTGTTTATTACCGGGCCAGAGGCCGAGGTATTGCGAACGTTTGAAAATATTTTTTATCTGTGGTGTCTCAACTTTATTTTATTATCCTTCAGATTATCAGTTGAACTTGAACTAACGCTTGAGTGTATATATAGGAAAAAACCAATGGCTGTTATCAAGTTAGAATATACTAAATTAGTAACTACCTGCCACAATTTTGAGTAAAACCTAGCTCCCTGGTTTCCATCTTCAATAAAATATTAAGACTAGCAAGCACCCCATATCTCAACAACAGCATCAACGCAAGCACACACAGTCAAGAAATACAGTGCATTGGTAATAATGATTTAAAAAAAAAATTGTTTTCTTTACAAAAAAAAGTTGTAAATTTATTAGTTTTATTTGAAAAGCTCAGGTTGAAACTAATTGCTGTCTTTGCTTGTTTATGTACCTGTCAAACTGAAAGCCTGATGTTTTCGTCTGACAAAATGTAATTCCTTTATTTTTTAAAAATACACACACACACACAAACAGACAAACAAACAAAACCTTCTCTTTTGCCTCCTATGATTCCTCTCACCAAAACACTGTGATAATTGACAGATGGTGAGAGAGAGAGAGAGAGAGAGAGAGAGAGAGAGGGAGGGAGGGAGGGGGTAGGGGGGGGGGGGGGCGATCTAGTTAAACTTTGTTTTGAAGTGTGAAGATGGTGAGATAGGGGTGTGACCAGAGATTCCTTTATTTGATAGTAAGGCTTTTTTTTGGGCTAATTGGAGGAAGAAGGGTTGTAAGTACAGAAATAGTGTGAAGGAATTTAGGAGAAGGATGAAGGGGGGTTGGGGTCAGGGTGAAATTTGAAGCTAAGAAAAAACTGCCATTGTTGCTTTCTTAGCATACATTTGTGAGCATTCCACATGATAAGCATTTTCTTTGTATAGTTGCTTTCATAGCATCCATTTGTGAGCATTCCACACATTTCCTTTGATCATAGCATCCATTTGTGAGCATTCCACATGATAAACATTTCCTTTGTATAGTTGCTTTCATAGCATCCATTTGTGAGCATTCCACATGATAAACATTTCCTTTGTATAGTTGCTTTCATAGCATCCATTTGTGAGCATTCCACATGATCCTTTGTATAGTTGCTTTCATAGCACATTTGTGAGCATTCCACATGATAAACATTTCCTTTGTATAGTTGCTTTATTAGCATCATTTGTGAGCATTCCACATGATGCATTTCCTTTGTATAGTTGCTTTTTAGCCCATTTGTGAGCATTCCACATGATAAGCATTTCCTTTGTATAGTTGCTTTTTAGCATCCATTTGTGAGCATTCCACAGAGAACTTTCTTTGTATAGTTGCTTTCATAGTCATAAGTCATAAATCATAAGTTTCTTTATTGCCATTTGTTGATAAACATTTCCTTTGCATAGTTGCTTTCATAGCATCCAACGCACATGATAAACTTGTCTTCCACCATTTGTGAGCATTCCACATGAAAATTAGTTGCTTTCAAATATTAAATAAAAGTATGAAACATAAATTTTCATTAACAAAATATGTAACTCTCACACACACCACACCAATCATTCGTCCGCTCTCTTGCTCACTCATCATGCAACCCACCACCGCTTGATCGAGCGCAGTTCTGCAGGTGAAGAGTTTAGTTGTGGTCTGGCCTGTGTGTTGGTGTTTAGCTTAGCTGAAAGGGAGCTCGTTTTCTTCAGAAGCGGTTTAGATAAGAGAAAAGGCTATAAAGAGCACTTGCTGCTTCCCATGAAAATGGTTTCTAATGCAGACATAACTGTTTTTTAATGGACTGCGGGAGCTAGTTTTGTGAGCAGCAATGTTGCACAGATGGGGAATCTGGATGCTAGAAAGTACAGGTACTAGTCTGATAGAGATTGAAGTAAAATAGCAACCGTGCCAGCCATTGAAAGGGAGCTAAGCAGGAACCCTGGTGGTCTCCCCTTAATCTTTACTGGTGAGACCCCCCCTTCTGTTAATGTCAGGCCAATTGACAAAAGTTGGCATGAAGCCTTGGCACCATGGGAGAAGATGGTACTGTATTTAGGGCCGGTTATAAAAATGTAAGCAGTGATGTTTTACCAGTGACAGTAGGTTTTCATCAATTGATCAGGTGGCTCATTTATATCCAAGAAATGGTTGGGGTTTTGTTTTTTTGTTTTTTACACTTTCAGTTTTGGATGTGTTATGACATTGTATTCATTAGATGTGCAATGACATTGTATTCTAGCAGTCTGCACTGTAACAGATTGACTCAAATATAACAGGTGCAGGTATTTGTAAAAGTTTTTTGTTGTTGTATAAGCACACACCAAAAAGGTTTGTGTCAAAGCGGATTAAAAAATGTGGGTGGTCTTTCCTACTGTACTGACTCACGAAGCCTGCTGTTTAACAAGCTTTGCCCTATTCAGACAAGCAAAAGATTGTGAAGTTCAAGTTTACCCCGTCTCTATTCCCAATAAAATCAGGTCAGACCAGACAAAGAAATGCAAAGAAAAGAGCAGAATTTCAAGCAAGGCTTATAGTTATATAATATACAATAGCCTGATGTCGCTCCCACGCATTACTGTATCTTATGTATTGTAAACAATACTGGTATATTGTTGAATAAAATCTGTTCAAACAACAGAGCAGTGTTTACTGAGTCACTTAACTTGAATTGTTGTAACATATTTTATTTCCCTCTCTCATCCCTCCACTCAACAGTTCCTTCTTTCACACCCACACACATGAATGAACACATACATGTATATAATTAGTCACCAAAAAATACCAGTACTTGTATTTTCTTGAATTGTTGGTTTCATATTTTCCATTGTTGTTGATGGTTTACATTGGGGTTTTTCTTCTTGTCATGGTGCATTGTTTCATCCTGAAACATGGGGAGATAATTTGCATTAACACAATAGAAAACTGTATAGATGGCTGACCTGGTCTGACGTTTCTGTTTACGGAAGCTTGTTGGGCTCAAATTTTTGTGTCTTGAAAATGTAAATTTTTATTGCTGCATGACAAACTCTGATTTGGGAAGGATTTTGACTGTTTTTATTATTCCTTTTCTCCCTCAGCAGATTGCAGCTTTGATAGCTTTATAATGCAAAGTCTGCAGCTGTCGCAAAGATTGACGCATATTGGCAAATTAACGCTATACACATTGTTCATACTTGGCAGCAGATGTTCGAGAAAACTATTGCTTTTACGTTTTAGTTTTACTCAGAGGGCACATTCTATTATTATGTTCACCACATACCTGATGCATATATGGTTGGCTTGCCTGTGGCAGTCAAGCAGCTTTTATTGGTTTCTACTTTGCTGAAGTTGTGATTTTCCTGCACAAGAAACACCTAACGGGTCGGTTGGTGTTGGTATTGATATTTGGTATATTCTAGTCACAGAGACTTATCTCTGTGAAATTCGGGCTGCTCTCCTCCTGGAGAGTGCGTCACCACAAGCGCAGTGCCTACCCATTTTTATTGGGGGGAGGGGGGGCACACACACAGACATGCACACAGACACACTCACACATTGACACTCTCACAGCATGCATTATACACTCACTACAGTGGAAGTTAAAGTTGAAAGTCAAACATCACTACAGTGAATTTTGCACACATACATTGAAAGTGTTCAATAATGTTGTTCCTGTGACCTAAGCAGTTTATAATAGGTCAAGTTGGCTAAGAATCAGAAAATGTTTTTTGGGCATCTCAGATTGTCTTTTTTTTATATTTATAGTAGCTGAAATCTTGTAAGAAATGTTAGAAAAAAAGGGTTGCAGTAAGAGTAACAAGACAAGTTTTCTATAAAAAAAACTTTAACAATTTCTCTGCGCCTTAATTTAAATTTTACTGCAGCCTTGCAAGCAAATGCACATACAGTAGAACCTCCCTTATAAGACCTTAAACAAATCATTCAAAATGAGGTCTTATAAGGGAGGGGGTCTTGTAAGGGGGGCAATTTTAATACTTACAGAGGACAATGTCTCAGAGAAGTAGGTCTTATGTGGGAGGGAGTCTTATAATGGGAGGTCTTATAAGGGAGGTTCCACTGTACTGACATAGACACCTTCAAGAAACAAACATTATCGGTTGTGGGGAAAATGTATCTGTGGGGAAACAAATGTTTGCAGGTGATTGATGGAAGCAAGCGAGATATGAAGATAAACACTTGGATACAGCAAGGAGTCAGATGCACTGGAAGCCTAGAGAAATTATCTCTGACTGAAAAGGGGTTTATTCCTTTGTTTAATAAATAGTATTAAAATGGTTGAGTAACGTTTGATGTACTGTTTTTTTTAAATAATTATTTACTTGTGTAGTCATTTATGTAGCTGCACTCTGTGGTGGGCAATTGGTTGAATAATATACTCTTGTAGTCATTTATGTAGCTGCACTCTGTGGTGGGCAATTAATTGAATAATATACTCTTGTAGTCATTTATGTAGTTGCACTCTGTGGTGGGCAATTAATTGAATAATATACTCTTGTAGTCATTTATGTAGCTGCACTCTGTGGTGGGCAATTGGTGGAATAATATACTCTTGTAGTCATTTATGTAGCTGCACTCTGTGGTGGGCAATTGATGGAATAATATACTCTTGTAGTCATTTATGTAGTTGCACTCTGTGGTGGGCAATTGATGGAATAATATACTCTTGTAGTCATTTATGTAGCTGCACTCTGTGGTGGGCAATTGGTTGAATAATATACTCTTGTAGTCATTTATGTAGCTGCACTCTGTGGTGGGCAATTAATTGAATAATATACTCTTGTAGTCATTTATGTAGCTGCACTCTGTGGTGGGCAATTGGTTGAATAATATACTCTTGTAGTCATTTATGTAGCTGCACTCTGTGGTGGGCAATTAATTGAATAATATACTCTTGTAGTCATTTATGTAGCTGCACTCTGTGGTGGGCAATTGGTTGAATAATATACTCTTGTAGTCATTTATGTAGCTGCACTCTGTGGTGGGCAATTGATTGAATAATATACTCTTGTAGTCATTTATGTAGCTGCACTCTGTGGTGGGCAATTGATGGAATAATATACTCTTGTAGTCATTTATGTAGCTGCACTCTGTGGTGGGCAATTAATTGAATAATATACTCTTGTAGTCATTTATGTAGCTGCACTCTGTGGTGGGCAATTGATGGAATAATATACTCTTGTAGTCATTTATGTAGTTGCACTCTGTGGTGGGCAATTGATGGAATAATATACTCTTGTAGTCATTTATGTAGCTGCACTCTGTGGTGGGCAATTGGTTGAATAATATACTCTTGTAGTCATTTATGTAGCTGCACTCTGTGGTGGGCAATTAATTGGAATAATATACTCTTGTAGTCATTTATGTAGCTGCACTCTGTGGTGGGCAATTAATTGAATAATATACTCTTGTAGTCATTTATGTAGCTGCACTCTGTGGTGGGCAATTGATGGAATAATATACTCTTGTAGTCATTTATGTAGCTGCACTCTGTGGTGGGCAATTGGTTGGAATAATATACTCTTGTAGTCATTTATGTAGCTGCACTCTGTGGTGGGCAATTGGTTGAATAATATACTCTTGTAGTCATTTATGTAGCTGCACTCTGTGGTGGGCAATTGGTTGAATAATATACTCTTGTAGTCATTTATGTAGTTGCACTCTGTGGTGGGCAATTGATGGAATAATATACTCTTGTAGTCATTTATGTAGCTGCACTCTGTGGTGGGCAATTGATGGAATAATATACTCTTGTAGTCATTTATGTAGCTGCACTCTGTGGTGGGCAATTGGTGGAATAATATACTCTTGTAGTCATTTATGTAGCTGCACTCTGTGGTGGGCAATTGATGGAATAATATACTCTTGTAGTCATTTATGTAGCTGCACTCTGTGGTGGGCAATTGGTGGAATAATATACTCTTGTAGTCATTTATGTAGCTGCACTCTGTGGTGGGCAATTGATGGAATAATATACTCTTGTAGTCATTTATGTAGCTGCACTCTGTGGTGGGCAATTGGTGGAATAATATACTCTTGTAGTCATTTATGTAGCTGCACTCTGTGGTGGGCAATTGGTGGAATAATATACTCTTGTAGTCATTTATGTAGCTGCACTCTGTGGTGGGCAATTAATTGAATAATATACTCTTGTAGTCATTTATGTAGCTGCACTCTGTGGTGGGCAATTGATTGAATAATATACTCTTGTAGTCATTTATGTAGCTGCACTCTGTGGTGGGCAATTGATGGAATAATATACTCTTGTAGTCATTTATGTAGCTGCACTCTGTGGTGGGCAATTGATTGAATAATATACTCTTGTAGTCATTTATGTAGCTGCACTCTGTGGTGGGCAATTAATTGAATAATATACTCTTGTAGTCATTTATGTAGCTGCACTCTGTGGTGGGCAATTAATTGAATAATATACTCTTGTAGTCATTTATGTAGCTGCACTCTGTGGTGGGCAATTGGTTGAATAATATACTCTTGTAGTCATTTATGTAGCTGCACTCTGTGGTGGGCAATTGATTGAATAATATACTCTTGTAGTCATTTATGTAGCTGCACTCTGTGGTGGGCAATTAATTGAATAATATACTCTTGTAGTCATTTATGTAGCTGCACTCTGTGGTGGGCAATTGGTTGAATAATATACTCTTGTAGTCATTTATGTAGCTGCACTCTGTGGTGGGCAATTGATTGAATAATATACTCTTGTAGTCATTTATGTAGCTGCACTCTGTGGTGGGCAATTGATTGAATAATATACTCTTGTAGTCATTTATGTAGCTGCACTCTGTGGTGGGCAATTGATTGAATAATATACTCTTGTAGTCATTTATGTAGCTGCACTCTGTGGTGGGCAATTGATGGAATAATATACTCTTGTAGTCATTTATGTAGCTGCACTCTGTGGTGGGCAATTGGTGGAATAATATACTCTTGTAAGTCTTGTTGGTTCATGACAAGCTGATGCAGCATGCTAACGAAGCTAAAGTTAGTCTGTTGATACTGGTCAGATTAGTTGAATGTGTGTCATTGCTTGAGTTTACATATTAGTCTATTACTAACATGCGATGCATGTTTTGACTGCATATTGCACATTTCAGCTCTAAATTGATAATCGGATGAGGATTGTGCATAAGCCTTGGCAATGTTTCGCACATTATCGCTCTTTTAGCAGACTGGGATAATGAGTTGAGCAACTTTCCCTCATGAAATAACCATGGTTGTCTGCAGTAGCTGACACTGACACAGGTAATTAACTTTCTCAGTTGCTCCACATGTGCTAACACTAACTACCTGGAACTGAATTGGCTCCAGGGGTAGGAGATAAGGAAGGTTGTTTGGATCAGGTGTGCTGGCTCTGCCTTTGCCTTTTCTTACTGTCATCTTCTGTATGTATTGTATGCCAGTTTCCGACCATGACTGCCACTGCCAGATAGCAGAGGGAGCAGATGCTATTCCGACGGGCTGGACTTGAATTTGTTGACAGTGGAGATGCCTTTCCCAGGGTACATCCTCACTCTCTCGGCCAAAGGGATTTGAGGACTGCTGGCATTGGGGAAGGTCCCCAAAGGCCAACCGATTCCTTTAGCTGTAGCACCAGAGCCGGTGCCAAGGCCCCCCTAGTCTGAGAGTCATAGTCTTCCACAAGTGATTAAACTACCATTATTTTCCATTACTGTGGAAAATCACTTATTGTACAGCTCTCATGTTACTGTTGGTCCCTGCTACAGGCTAATGTTAACCAATGATAAAAGCCATTTTAGTAAGGGACCTAAGTGTCATCTTCTATTTTTCTGTCTTATTCATCGGCCCATTCTCCTGCCTTTTTTTTTCTTCTCAAAAACAAACTTCCAAATAATTTTCTCCTTTGAGCTTCGAACTGTGAGTGTGTTGGCTGAATGCAGCGAGAAGGCCAATGAAAGAAGAAAGCTGGACACATACAGTAAAATTCGCTTAAGTCAAAATTGAAGGGACTGAAATTTTTTTTAGATAAAAAGACTTTTCAACATAGAGATATACTGGGACCCCAAAATTATTGTGGGTTATCCAGTGTTTTTGAGTTATTAGTTCTCCACTGTATAATGTATTTCACCCATTATAGCCATGTACCATATGGCCTGGGAAAGCAGAATGATCAGGTGTTGGAGGATGGTTGTGCTGTGTGTAGAGAATCATAGGATGTGTGAGAAGTGAATTTGAAAGAAACAACAAACAAGACCCTAAAACTGAAGCAAACAAACAAACAACACAACAATCACATATACTCCTCCTCCACCATTGTGGTGGTTGGCGGAGGACATTGAAAATACTAGTAGTAGTACAGTGGAACCTCCCTTATAAGACCTCCCATTATAAGACTCCCTCCCATATAAGACTTCTTTGTAAGTATTACAATTGCTTCTTTTATAAGACCCCTCCCTCCTTTTGGATGAATTTTGAAGGTCTTATAAGGGATGTTCCACTGCACATGTATGTAGGCAAGGTTCTGAACTGTTGGTGTGTGAGGAGAAACTGATCTGCATGGAGGACAAAAGAGAAGGTTCATGTTTGGAAAGAGCTCAATTGTGAAGAAGAGTGGGCCATGACAGCGACACTTGCTGAATATCAACACTTTTCCATTATTGCTGTATTAAGTGTGTGTGCATGCGTGTGTGCACGCGCGTGCATGTGTGCGTGTGTGCATTGCCATGTTTGTGTGTGCATGTGAGTCCATGTATGTGTGTGCGTGCGCACATACAAACACGCACGCACAGTTACGTACACACACACTAAACTTTGAGGGAAAACAATCATGCAAAGGTTAAAGAAAAATCCTTTATTTCTTTTTTTCCCTAAAAAACCACCCCATGACATGTTAATTCTGTTAAACTAGAAGTGGAAAAGAAGCTTCAAAAGTAGCTTTCAGAAGCGTGGCGCGTCCTGAGATGTTGACCCTCTCGCCTTGTATATTGATTGTGTGTTTGTCTCTATTCCTATGAACATGATTGTGCAAACCAAGCACATGTACAGGTATTTGCCTGCAAGCTCACATTCCTAGTTACAACCCATTGTTGGTGTCAGTGTGTATAGCATACTGTCTGAGTGCTATCTAACGCAAAAGTTTCAATCCTCTGCTTGCAAGGGTTGCACCCTGTGTGTGTTTCAATAACTTGTTTTAATGTACCGGTACATGCTCGTTATATGCTGGTTCAGTAGTGTTGTGGATGTTTGAATTATGTGTACCTGCATGCAAGGCTTGTGCTTTTGCTTGAGCCTATGTTGATGATTATAAACCCAATATTAATATTTGTATGAATATGTGCATATGTTTACACATGCATGCTTATGCAAACCTGAATCAAATGGTTGTAAATATTATGTGTGTGCCTATTTATCAGCTGCGAAGCGAACCTGGTAATGTTTTCATTGACGTCTGTTTGTTCCTGCCTATGTGTGTGTGTGTCACTTTGTGTGTGTCACTCTCTCTCTCTCTCTCTCTCTCTCTCTCTCTCTCTCTCTCTCTCTCTCTCTCTCTCTCTCTCTCTCTCTCTCTCTCTCTCTCTCTCTCTCTCTCTCTCTCTCTCTCTCTCTCTCTCTCTCTCTCTCTCTCTCTCTCTCTCTCTCTCTCTCTCTCTCTCTCTCTCTCTCTCTCTCTCTCTCTCTCTCTCTCTCTCTCTCTCTCTCTCTCTCTCTCTCTCTCTCTCTCTCTCTCTCTCTCTCTCTCTCTCTCTCTCTCTCTCTCTCTCTCTCTCTCTCTCTCTCTCTCTCTCTCTCTCTCTCTCTCTCTCTCTCTCTCTCTCTCTCTCTCTCTCTCTCTCTCTCTCTCTCTCTCTCTCTCTCTCTCTCTCTCTCTCTCTCTCTCTCTCTCTCTCTCTCTCTCTCTCTCTCTCTCTCTCTCTCTCTCTCTCTCTCTCTCTCTCTCTCTCTCTCTCTCTCTCTCTCTCTCTCTCTCTCTCTCTCTCTCTCTCTCTCTCTCTCTCTCTCTCTCTCTCTCTCTCTCTCTCTCTCTCTCTCTCTCTCTCTCTCTCTCTCTCTCTCTCTCTCTCTCTCTCTCTCTCTCTCTCTCTCTCTCTCTCTCTCTCTCTCTCTCTCTCTCTCTCTCTCTCTCTCATGTGCATGCTCGTGTGTAAAATCGAGTCAGTAAAACTGCTAAGAGCAAGCATGCTTACAATTGCATGCATGCGCAACAATATGTATTTATATGTGTATGTGTGTGTTCACATGCATGAAAGGCGTGAGTTCTTTAAAAAGATATCTATGTTGGCGGCAGAAAGGGCTCCTTGCAGAGAATAGAGAGATAGGGAGCATGGGCTGGGGTTTGACAGGGACAATGGTCCAGTGGCCCAAAGGGATCGATGAGGGGATGGATGATTGGCAACATAACAGGGAGGACAGAATGGTCCAGAGAACACCCATCCAGCTCCTGTCAGCCAGGCATTACTCACGGACTGTGGAAAAACCTCGCCAGATGGCGGCAATGGATCGGATGGGGGGGGTAGAAAAGAGGATTTATTACAGAGCAGTGAGCTAGCGTGGGCACCGTGGATGAAAAATTGCATTATAATAGTAGTGAATCATAAGACCACGTAACTGAAAGGGTGGGTGTCATATGCTCTGGTGGTGATATGAAGAGGAGGGGAAAATGGTAGAGGTAGAGTAACAAAAGAATATTGGGGGGCAAAAATCCCAGGGAAGCCGCACCCCTGGCCCTAGCCCTAGCCATACCACTCTCCTTACTACCTGTAGGGTTTTTGGTGGATAAAATGATTCATTGCTTCGCCAGCTCGTCTGTCTAAAAAACGCCCTGGTAATATTGTGTCAATGGTTTCAGTTTCGCTCAACCCCACATCTCTGTTCTCTAGTCCCTGTACTATTATCTGTACAATTGAGCCTACCTGAAAAGATTGGGTCTCATTTGAACTTTAAAGTGATTGTCATACATTGCTAAATAGATATCATCAATATTAACTCAATTTATATAAATTCAACTTTAAAATTCTTGTTCTGTGTATGTGTAGTACATATTTTACATCTTCCTTATGACAAGACTTGTTTCCTTAACCAACACTGTCTCCTCTGTATTTAGAGTGTGTGTTTGTGTGTGTGTGCGCACGCACGCATGTGTGTGTATGTGCGTGTGTGTGTGAACACATACGACAGCAAAAGCCAGTATTTTAATAATAGTATGTGTACACAAAGTGTAGGGATTATGCATACATGAACATCTGGATATCATTTTTATTGTTAGTTTGTGTGATATAAGGAAGCCAGATTGTGATAAGAACACAATGGAAAGCAAGCATCCACAGCAGAGATTTAGGCCAGGGTTTAAGAAGTGGTGACAGTCCTGAGATGACGATAGCTGTCGACGGAACTATAAATGACTTACTAACTAGGGTTTAAGGACACAGAATGGGTTTAAATTTTGTAAATTAATTAATATATTTTTTCTCTTGTAAATGTATTTCCTAAGAAAGAAGTTGTTGTCGTACCCTGGCTAAAAGACTTCAGGGATCATCCCAACAGCCAAAGCACCTGAACACTATGGTACAAATGCGCCAACCAGGGATGAGTGTGACCGGTTTTTTTTTATTACCCTGCCATGTGGGCAGCCACACACCGACTTCGGAGGAAAGAAAGAAGTGACTGTCTTTATTGCCTGTTGGTAATGGGGATCAATTATAATGACAAGATCCTCATCATAAACAAGGTCAAGGGTGTCCCAATGATTAGTAATTTAACAAAAAAATAAAAAGGCGTGTGTGGAGAGGTTTTAATTATTACAGGACAATAGCACACTACATGTCTAGGTTGAAATGATGCCTATATAGTGTTCCTGGTGCATTTGTGTGACTGTTAATGTGAGGAAACATGATCTCTAGATGTCTTGATACACATTGAAACGAAAGAAGGTCCAATAGACAGGGACCTACGATGATAAATGGTATCCTCAACTCTTTCACCTGAGCCAGTCTTTTCTACTGAGCCACCCCCACATTATAGGTATTTATACATTGTATTGCGAAGTAGCCAGGAGGAGAGAAAGAAGGGAACAAAGACCGTTTTGGAAGGGGTACCAAGGGCAGGTGTGAGTCAAGTCAGCCACTGTGCAGAAAGCTCACTCGGGTAAACAGGCTGTTTTGGGAGATGGGCTTCAATGCCAGCTCAGCCTCTTTCCTTTTATTTTGTTTCTGTAGCATTGCTTCAACTCCCTCCCTCTTCCCTCCTGTTTCTATTCCCATCAATGTCTTTGCCATAATCCATCCGTTACTTAGGCCACACAGACATGCTCATGAGCACGCCACACAGACACGCTCATGAACACTTGCGTGCATACCCATGCATGCAGACACACACACAAACATGCACACATTCGCAGAGCATCCACACGCACATGCATGCGCATAAGCACACAGCATGCATGCACACACATGCATGCATGCACGCATGCACACACACACAGTATGCACTTACATAACATGCATGCATGCACACATACACACATACACACACACATTATGCACTCACATAACACACAGCATGCACACACACACACACACACAGAGCATGCACACACACACACACACACACACACACACACACACACAGAGCATGCACACACACAGAGCACACACACACACACACACACACACACACACACACACACACACACACACACACACACACACACACACACACACACACACACGGTGACAATGCAAATAGTGGTGGTTGATGATATAGATTTGTTAAACATGCATACCAAAACTAGATAGCAAGTCATATAAAGTTTTATGTAGTGAGTCTGAGTGTGTGAGAGATAGGGGGGGGGGGGGGGGGGGGGGGGGGGGGGGGGGACACTGGGAAAACTTATTTGACAAGGATAAAGATTTGAGAGAGAGATAGCTTAAAACTTGTCACAATACTCTCAGTAACAAGTAACAATTGTCAGTAACTGTTAACATTGGGAAAATAGTCTGTTGCGAATTTGTAATGCAAATAAACCAAGAGCATTCACATGCCATAATACTTGACATATGGGGGGAAAACATTTTCAGTTTTTACTGTGAATGCGTAATTATTTGCACCCCACCCCCACCATCCTGCCAAACATACAAATTATACAATCTGAAAGTCTTTTCCCAGTTTTGAAAGTACTCTTGCTGTACTAAAAAACATGGGGTGGAAAGCACACCAAAAAAATGCCTTTGTACAAACTGAGCGGAGTTTGCCACTGGCTGTTTTGTGCTTATTTGTTTTCTTCCTCTTTCAAACCAGGCACATCTTTTTCCTCCTTTTTTCTCCTTTTGTTGCCCACCTTGTCTTTCTCATTCCAAGGTTACCTGTTTTTCTCAGAAAGCTTGTGACTTGTCAGTGTAGCTTATCTGTCATCAAGTATTGTGTTGTTGTTGTTTTTTCCTTCCTGTCTCATCAATCACTGTAGTTCATGAGTTATTTTCCAGGGTTTTTATGGGTCTGTGCTTGTTTCCATTATAACCTAGTAGTTTGTATGTTGCGGTTTCCATGTATTGCTTGTTTCTTTGTGCTGGCAGTTAAATATGAATTGGAGTGCTTTCGGAAATGATTTTTCTTATTTCTCTGTCTGTCTCTGTCTCTGACTCTCTTTCTCTGCATGTGTGTGTATGTGCATGCGTGTGTGCGTATGTCCATACGCTTGTTTGCATTAGATACCACAAACATTTTAGCTTGGAAAAGATTGTTAGTTTCTGACAACATTAAAAGTCTGAATCATTCTGAATTTATGCACCATATTTTACGGACTATAAGGCGATGTTTTTTCCCCAGACTGAGACCCCTGCGCCTTATAATGTGACTGATAAAATAGTAAGGAAATAGAGTAACAGAATCTGAATTTAGTGTTACATTTGGGGGATGCGCCTTATAATCAGGTGCGCCTCATAGTCCGAAAAATACAAGTCTCTTTAGGAAAATACCTTCAAATAAAAGGAAACGTAACCTCTCCAGTGCTGACGATGTATATACATCCTCAATAATGCTTCAGTACTTGTTACAGACACGTTGGCGCTAAGTAGTGATTTTGCCGCAGCATTCAAAAATCGCACGGCAAACCAGCGGTGCATTCACACCTGACAGGCGGCCCTGAAAGGGTAAAAAACCCCACCTGGTTACTATTAAAATAAATTTAAAAAAAGTAGAGAGACAGACGGAGAAATTGAGAGAGAGAGAGTGTGTGTGTGTGTGTGGGGGTGGGGGGGGGGGGGGGGGCAGTAAGGCAGAAGTATTGTAGATGACAGTAAGTGACAGAACTGCCAGAAAGTGGGGAACGTTTTGTACTGAAAGTACCCCTGGTATCCCTACAGGACTGCGGGAGGAGTACAGGTCTAAACCAAGTAATCTTCGAAAATTGGAATGTGTCGGCTGTATGCAGCGGGGAGACCAGTGAAAACTGAAAGAAGGGCACATGTACCTTACCATTATGGCCATATGGCCTGGAAGCACAAAAGAAGAAGAAGAAGCCTAGTAATTATCCATCAGCAGAATGTGCAGTACTAGTCTTGTATCCTTTAGGAGGGAAATGACTGCTTTGCAGTGCATTTTGGTACACTGGGCAGCCGCTGTAGGGGGTACTAAATGCACTGGAGACAAAACTAATGGAGACAGATGCAGAGAAACGAAATGGAGACTGATGGATGCAAGTACAATGAGTGACCGCAAATGACCCCTGGTCAGTATTAGTAGAGTGATAGAATATGTGTGTGGGTGCTAATGGAATGGCAGTGATTGAGGGGATGGAATGTTTGTGGGTGGGGGATAGTGAATGCTCTCTTTGTCTTGTCCTGTCTGAGTGGTGTGACCTTGAGCGGTGGACACTGGCAGTTATTGCTGTCTACTTGGCTGGCTGTATTAGTCACCGACCACTGATCGATTCAGGGTTGTGTGCTGTACCGGATGGATTGTGTTGTGGTATGCACTTTTTTGCCTTAGCTGCTGTTTGCATATTTTTACGCTTTCTCTGTCCTCTGGTGAAGGAGGAGTATGTGATCGATTATTGTCTGTTGTTTTTCTTTTCTTTGCTAGTTTATCTGTCTGTGCGATATCTTGTGAACTACTGTGTAGAATCACCTCAAATTTGGTAGAGTGTGTCACTGGTGGTATTTTGTCTAGAGCCAATGTGTCCCATTGAGTAAGTTATTGTGGTGGAGGACAAGTTGCCTTACTCTGCGACTCCTTTGTTTAGTCAGCATTGGTAATTCAGCATTGGTAAGTCAGCATTGGTAAGTCAGCATTGGTAATTTTTGTTTTGAATGTTGGCTATATGGGTTTATTATAAACAGTGAAGGATAACATTGCCCTGTAGTTAAAAGGAAAAGCTGATCTCTGCCTTTCTGTCTGTCTATCTCACATAATATAATGACAAATATATGCACATAAGATCAAAGTTATTTCAGATTATTAGGAGATGGTATGTCCGCTTCAGCAAAGTATCTACCGGTAAGCACTAGTGTTAAAACATTTAAAATCTGAGTCTCATAAAGAAGAAAAAAAGACACCTTAAACAAGGTACATGACAAAAAGCAACACTCCTATTAACTTGCAAACGTGACAAAAATCAGCACTCAAAAGGGAAAAAATACTGAGTTTGTTTTTCAACAGAGCTTGCATTGCACAGTTTTGTTGGAAAGGGCCTAGTCTTGCTGGCAACTACTCCTCTGAAATGTCGGAACAAATTCAGCGAATGTCAGCAGAAATAGTGTGCTTGTTTATTTGTTGGTGTGCATGTAGGTTTTGTTTTTTATGTGTGTTTTTTGGTTGTGTGTCTGTCTTTGTGTGTGCTTACATTCGTGTGTGTGTATTTGCGCGTGTGAGCATAATGTGTGAGTGCAGCTACTTGCGGTACGCGGAGATGGATGGGCATGAGGTATGTGACAAATCGTTTGTTAATTCCAGAGAACAAGTGGGTGTCTGCTGTGCCGAATCTGGCTGCTCAGTAGAGAAACGACTAAACTTTAATTAAACCCCCAAGAGAAAGCCAAATTGGTTTTGAAATTTTATGTGCATGGACCAAGAAGCGTTGTAGGCGTGTGCCTTAAAAAAATCGACTCACACCTGCAAGTGCTAATGGACACACAAGTACACATGCATGATGCATACATACACACATACACGCACGCACGCACACACACACACGCACACACACACACACACACACACACACACACACACACACACACACACACACATTACTTGCTGTCCAACTTTCGACTTGAGTTGTATAACTGGACTTTTGCCCAAATGCACGTTCACTGTATTGACCCAGCACCCACAGCAGACAGCCGTGGCTTTGCAGGGAGGACACCAGACAGGACAGTGTAGAGCTGTCTGTCCTTGCCAGTGTCTGGCAATCTGCCTCTATTCACTATTGATCTTGTCTGTAACACAGCAGTCTTTTAAAAGTGCTGCCAGAAAACTTTAACGCGCCATCAGAACTTGTTCTTACACACAAGGGCTCAGGTTCACTATTGGAATGTCTCTGAACCTTTTGTTCTTGAGTATGCACATGTCTGTGTGTACACATAGTAAACACACACATTATGCAGTGTTAGGTGCATCTATCTAAGCAGGTGTGTGTATCTATAGGTAAACAGGATTTAGTTTTTAATGTGCAGCTTTGCATACACACACACAATATGAACACCACACATACACAGAATGTAATAACGGACACACAAGCAGACACACACACACACATATTCACATATGCATACAGACACAAGCAGCAGACAGACATAAATGTTTTACCACACTTTCAGGTGCATACAGTCACCAGCAAGTATGCACACATACACATATGCACCCACATTGTGCTTGCATCCAAAGGACCAAAGGACACACATGCACACACACACACACACACACACACACACACACACACACACACACACACACACACACACACACACACACACACACACACACACACACACACACACACACACACACACACACACACACACACACACACACACACACACACACTTTACCACACATTCTTTCACACACACACACTTTATATATATTATCTTGCACTCCAACTTTCGACTTGAGTTGTATAACTGGACTTTTGCCCAAATGCACGTTCACTGTATTGAACCAGCACCAGCAGCAGACAGCCCTGGCTTTGCAGGGAGGACAGACCAGACAGGACAGTGTAGAGCTGTCTGTCCTTGCCAGTGTCTGGCAATCTGCCTCTATTCACTATTGATCTTGTCTGTAACACAGCAGTCTTTTAAAAGTGCTGCCAGAAAACTTTGATGGGATCACGCGCCAGGGTCAGAGGACTTATTCTCACCACAAGGGCTCATCTTGGATGCTATTGGAATGTCTCTGAACCTTTTGTTCTTGAGTATGTACATGTCTGTGTGTATGCATAGTAAACTCACATATTATGCAGTGTTAGGTGCATCTATCTAAGCAGGTGTGTGTATCTATAGGTAAACAGGATTTAGTTTTTAATGTGCAGCTTTGCATATTTGTTTTGAACGCTTGTGAATATGAATACCTGTGTGGGACAGAATGTAATAACGGATGTGCCCAAGCAGAGCCATAGATGAATAATGGAGCATGCACACATATTCACATATGCATACAGACACAAATCAGAGCAGACAGACAGACATAGACCTGTACACCATATGCATGCATGCATATGTGCATACATATGCACACATGCATGCACGCACACACACGCACACATACATACAGAGTATGCTCAGACTTAGGCCTTAAGCATCCAAAGGACCAAAGGACAGACAGACACACACACACGCACACGCACACACACACACACACACACACACACACACACACACACACTTCGTCACAATTTTGCACCAGCACGCCAGGAGCAGATCAGCTTTGAATGTCAAAGAGATGGAGCACCCAGGATAAGAGTGCCCCGATTTCCCCCCATTTCCCCTGCCGTTTTCATCACCCTCTTACTGATAACGGCTATAAAGGATTGTCATTGGTCCCAGGGAAGTGTGAATAACTTAATTTTGCACACACAACACAACACACACACACAAGTGTAACAGTGACGTTATTTTACAACAAACACACACAAGCACACAACAACACACAAAGTTTCGTCACAATTTTGCACCAACAAGCAGAAGCAATGTCAAAGACATGGAGCACACCCAGGATAAGAGTGACGATTTATTTCCCCAACGTTTTCAACAAGCTCACAACAACGGCTATAAAGTGATTGTTATTTCCCAGGGAAGTGTGAATAACAAACAACAAGCACACAAGTGTAAAGTGACGTTATTTTGCAACAAACAAACAAGCACACAACAAGTGTAAAGTGACGTTATTTTACAACAAACAATCACACAAGTGTAAAGTGACGTTATTTTGCAACAAACAAACAAGCACACAAGTGTAAAGTGACGTTATTTTGCAACAAACAAGCACACAACAAGTGTAAAGTGACGTTATTTTGCAACAAACAAGCACACAACAAGTGTAAAGTGACGTTATTTTGCAACAAACAAGCACACAACAAGTGTAAAGTGACGTTATTTTACAACAAACAAACAAGCATACAACAAGTGTAAAGTAACGTTATTTTACAACAAACAAACAAGCACACAAGTGTAAAGTGACGTTATTTTACAACAAACAAACAAGCACACAACAAGTGTAAAGTGACGTTATTTTACAACAAACAAACAAGCACACAACAAGTGTAAAGTGACGTTATTTTGCAACAAACAAACAAACACAAGTGCAAAGTGACGTTATTTGACAACAAGCATACAAGTGTATAGTGACGTTATTTGACAACAAGCATACAAGTGTAAAGTGACGTTATTTGACAAAAAAAACAAGCACACAAGTGTAAAGTGACATTATTTTAGTCACAAGAGACACAACAAAACATCTGGATATTTCCGCGAATGCGCCTTTATCAACACACACACACAAGGAAACAGCAAAGATATGAAAAGGAGCAAAAAACAATACTTCCCCTCTACAATCCAATCTGTGTAGAGGGGAAGTATTGTTGTTTGCTCCTTTTGATATCTTTACTGTTTGCTGTTTTCCTGTGTGTCTATGGTCATAAACATTCGCCGAAATATCCAGTTGTTTTGTTGTGTCGCTTGTGAATAAAATGATGTCACTGTACACTTGTGTGCTTGTTTGTTGTATGTTCCAGTGACGTTACAGTCTGTTTCAGTTTTTTAACTTGATTTTAATTTTAAAAAAGTAACCCGCAATCTTTGTTCTGGTAGTGGTATTCTACCGATTGAGCTTTTTCCCGGGGCAGTGGGTGGATGCCTCGTGCCTCCATACGGGGAGCTGGACGACCCCTGCCCCCTCCACGAGTCTCTCCCTGTGGGGATACCGGGGGGGGGGGGTCTTTCATAAAAATAGTTCCCCCACCTTCTGGAAGTTCTGTGCTTGTAACTTCCTCTAATCTGCCACTCTCTTTGACTCTGCCTTTTTCCTGTGCTTACTCAAGTTACTGTCATCTACTGATCTATCTTTCTGACTTTTGGGCCCATTCTCCTGCCTTTAAGAAAAAAAATCTTCCAAATAAACTTTTCTTCTTTGAGCTCCTCCAAAATCGGAATGTGTCGGCTGTACGCAGCGGGGAGACCAGTGCAAACTGAAGACCAGACACATGTACTGTACCCATTATGGTCTTTTGGCCTGGGAACAGGGAAGAAAAAGAAGAAAAGAAGAGCTTTTTCCAGACCCCTAAATGGATAGGATTAAGATCGGGCACGCAGTTGCAGAGTACAAATGGGGAGAATCTTTGTTAGGAAATGTTCAGAGGCAATCATTGTGGGGAAGAAATCTTATCAACTGAAATGGCCTGCAGGCACTTAACCATCCAACTAATGCACATTCCACCACTGATTTGACTCTAATCACCCCATTAGCTGTTTACTCATGCAACACTGTGCGGGGGAGGGGGGGCAGAGAAAGTAACAGAGGGTGGGAGTGCGTGAGGTAATTTTAGTCAGCTAAATGGTCTACGGTTGTTGGTTTTTTACCCCCACACAAAACAGTAGCAGCAACAACAAAAACATGGATGACTCATGCGCGCGCGCACACAGAGAATTTATAATAATAATAATTATTATTTATATAGCGCCTATTCTCTGATTTAGGGCTCTAAGCGCTTTGCATATTTAATACAAATACAACATTGAATATACATTATTATCTTATACAATCAGAACATGATGCTTGTGTTAAAATTTGTGGCAATTATGCAGTTTAAAAGGTAATTAGTTAGGCATGTGTACCATAATAAAATTCATTTTTTATTATCAAAACAAAAGAGGGGGGGGGGGGGGGGGGTGTGTGCTCCAAAATAAAACATTAACGTAAATGATGGGTATGAATACGTACCCATAAATAATATTTTTTGACAAGATATCTGTCATTAAATTCATGCTCTCTCTCTCTCTCTCTCTCTCTCTCTCTCTCTCTCTCTCTCTCTCTCTCTCTCTCTCTCTCTCTCTCTCTCTCTCTCTCTCTCTCTCTCTCTCTCTCTCTCTCTCTCTCTCTCTCTCTCTCTCTCTCTCTCTCTCTCTCTCTCTCTCTCTCTCTCTCTCTCTCTCTCTCTCTCTCTCTCTCTCTCTCTCTCTCTCTCTCTCTCTCTCTCTCTCTCTCTCTCTCTCTCTCTCTCTCTCTCTCTCTCTCTCTCTCTCTCTCTCTCTCTCTCTCTCTCTCTCTCTCTCTCTCTCTCTCTCTCTCTCTCTCTCTCTCTCTCTCTCTCTCTCTCTCTCTCTCTCTCTCTCTCTCTCTCTCTCTCTCTCTCTCTCTCTCTCTCTCTCTCTCTCTCTCTCTCTCTCTCTCTCTCTCCCTCCCTCCCTCACGCATTATAGTGTATGTATGCTATTGCTGTATAATCACTCACACAACTACCCCATTCCCAGACCCTCAATTTTCTCTCCCATTACCTCCTTATGCATAACTTCATTCTCCTTCCCTCTCACTCTCCTTTCTCCCCCCCTTCCTCCCTTCGCTTATCCCCCAACTGTGTTCCTTGTTACTATCCAGCCCCATGGGGGAGCAAACTCCCAAACTCCCCTCTCACTCATTTCCCATCCCAATCATTTCAACCTTATCCCCTACCACCCTTGATGTTCAATACTGTATTTCAGCAAAAAGTTTCTTTTGACATAAATCATCCCTCCACTTGACAGCTCTGGCAGGGGAGGCTAAGGCCTAATCCAGTTTGTCAATCCAGGCCCAGGGGAAGGGAGAGGAAAACCACATCTGTGAACAAGAGTGGGAGGGCAGGGCAGAGCTAAATACAGGTTGTGGGCAGGTGCAAAAGTTAAGGAATTGAGCAGCCAAATATGCATGCATGTACACAGACACATGCAGAAACTTGCGAAATCACCTATACATGCACACACACGCACACACACATGCATGCACAAGCGCATGCATGTATGTCACCGATGTGCGTACTGGCATACTCATAAATGCATACACTTTTGCATACACACATGTGTATGCATGCTCATACATACATGTGCGCACACGCACACACATCACACACCACACACACATGCATGCACATGCACACACACACACTCATGTGCGCACATGCACACACACATTCACACCACGCATCACACACCAAGTATACATGCGCATGGCGCACACACACATACACACACATACACACACACACACACACACACACACACACACACACACACACACACACACACACACACACACTCTCTCTCACTCACTCACTCACTCACTCACACCAGAAAAAGAGAGATAGAAATGATCATTGTTCACACCACCATTACTATCTCATCTCCTTTTTGTCCCCAACGAGACCAACACCCAGGCCCTCCATTTTGCCTCTCACCCCGGGTCACACATCCGCCCATCATGGGGAAAACATGGGGGGGGGCCTGCAGGGAAATTGTCCATAATGCAATATGAGAGGCCTCCTTTTCTCCCAGGTTGTAATCCAGTTATTTCGATAATTTGGTTAAGTTATTTTTGCCCCTACAAGTAATGCCCCCGTTATAATGCTGCCTATGTTGCTTTGCGAAACTTAGGAACAACCTTTTTAAATGTTAGAAAAGTGCCCCCATCATGTCATTAGTTTTTCATCCCCACACCTGTTCTGTTTCTTCACCCCCTTGTATCCCATTTCATATCAGCACGTTTCACTAATCAGAGACACTTCATCCAATTCAGTGGGTTCTGTTTAACCAGCCTTGAAGTGAAACATTCTTTAAGTGGAGTGGGGTTTTTTTCTCTGTGTGCGTGTGTGTGTCAGTGTGTTACCATGACCGCGTTTGAACGGAGGCACACTGAGGCAAAAATTTTGCATGTGAATAGGTATAATCATTATTATGCTAGAAAAGGTTCATCTATAAAGCAATGTTTATGGTGTGTTGAAAGGATCTAGGTATCAGATAAAAGCATCATTCGTCTAATGCACACACACACACACGCACACACGCACACGCACGCGCGCACACGCACACGCACACGCACACGCACACACACACACACACACACACACACACACTGTTGTGTAATACAAACATTTTGGATTAAAAAAATTACCAGCCTGTGAAGTCTGGTTCCGGTGTGCCAAAGTTCTTGCCAACTCTACACAGTTTACAGTTTACAGTTCAGTGACAATAGAGAAACAACCCTCTGAAACAAGTCTCGAAGTGCTGGGCTTCTGATTTATGAGTTCATTAGAATTCACCCAGTTCCCTTGGCTCTGTGCCTAAGTGTGGTTCTGTGCTAATGATTTCCCTGTTCGTCAGTTATTGCCGTCCATCCTTTCTTTTGTCTTTCCAGCCATCTTCTTCCTTCTACTTTTCGCTACAGTCAACTCTTTTGCCTTTTTTCTTCAACACTTTTTTATTTTATTTTTTTATAAGTTTTTGCAACCCAGTTGGTTTATGTTTACTAGGGCATAACAACCAAGTATGTATTGATTTGGTTGTAATCGATTACATGGTTTTAGAGATGCATCATGAAGTGATTACTTTATCTGTAGTTTATTTCCCATGTGTGTAGTTTTTGTATTGTGAAAGATGCCCTATTTCCATGGTATTGGCATATTGCAATATTTTTTTAAAATTTGTAATGTGCTTAGAGCATGCTTTACGTGTGAAATTTAGCGCTATAGAAAAGAAATTATTACTATTACCGGTATATGATTATTATTATTATTATTGCGCTGATTCCATATTCACATATAAAAGCATTCATGGGCCCACGCACACCTTCGTATGTCCCCTCACCATCCTCCCTTCTATTCTTTTAATTAGATGTTTGCACCTCCTTCCCCAGATGCACAAATATACCTGTCATATAAATGACAAAGCACTGTAATAAGCATGCACAATCATGTGTGCTATGCACAAATATACCTGTCATATAAATGACAAAGCACTGTAATAAGCATACACAATCATGTGTGCTATGCACAAATATACCTGTCATATAAATGACAAAGCACTGTAATAAACATACACAATCATGTGTGCTATGCACAAATGTACCTGTCATATAAATGACAAAGCACTGTAATAAACATACACAATCATGTGTGCTATGCATAAATGTGTGTATGTACAATATTATACCTACACAAACATTTTGTGTAGTGCACAAACATACCCACATACTGGTTCACATACAGTGAACATCGCTTAAGTCAAAGTTGGAGGGACTGAAATTTTATTTTGAGATAGCCAATATTTTGAGTTAAAAAGACCTTTTAGCATAAAGATTATTAAACTGGGACCAGAAAATTATTGTGAGTTACCCAGTGTTTTGAGTTATCAGGAATCCACTGTATTTCTGAACACATGGTTCTTATTGTTATGCCAATGCATAGTCATAATTACATTGAGTCACACATAAACATTCAAGGAGACCATAATTATTGCGGCATACTTTTCATGCATGCGGACATGCAGACACGCAAACTCATGAAATCGTTCAAACAGATCCTGTTGCTCCAACTCTACCTTGGTACAGACACCCACACGCCCTGTCCCCTACACAGACATTCAGCAGGCAATCAAGCTGACATTTTAATTTTTTTAGTGATTGCATTTTGTGCTGCAAGCATCTTGAGACTGCTAACTAGGATACAAGCTGCACTAGTAGTACAGTGACTCTAGCTCTCTGCCCTCCCATTGCCCTTGGAGATTCCAACATCCATTTTTCTGAACATATTCGCAACCTTGGTGCTTTCTTGGATGAAGACCTTTCCATGCAACATCATATCACTAAGATCTGCCAGGCTGCCTACATCGAACTCAGGCGAATCAGCTCTATACGCCCCTTTCTCACGACCGAGGCAACCAAAACGCTAGTCAGTTCATACATTTTGTCTAGATTAGATTACTGCAACTCCCTTCTACTTGGTTGCCCACAGGCGCTTCTCAAACCCTTACAACAACTTCAAAACTCTGCTGCTAGAATGGTCTTCAAAGCCAAGCGTCTTCAACACACATCACCTCTACTTAAAGAGTTACATTGGCTACCCGTTCAACAAAGAATAAACTACAAAGCTGCCTGTCTCTGCTATCAGATCTGCAATACCTCTCTGAGCTTCTTGAAATTTACGTTCCATCTCGATCTCTCCGCTCAGCAAATGACAATAGGATCTTTCGAATACCAAAATTTAAACGTGATAGGCACGGTGGTAGAGCTTTTACATCATCAGCAGTCAAACTCTGGAGGCCTTCTGCTGTCAGACATGTCAATCTTTAGCATCGTTCAAAACAAACCTCCATCTGTTGCAGTCTTTCCAATAACACCCCCATCTATGTCACGTGTGCGTGTGTGTGTGTGTGTGTGTGTGTTGGTGTGTGTGTGTGTGTGTGTGTGTGTGCGTGTGCGCGTGCACGTGTGCAGCCCATTTGTGTGTGTGTATGTGTGCAAGCTGATGTGCGCGAATGTGAGTGTGCGTGCGCCCACGGCCGCACTTCCAAGCAAATATATGCTTGCATGTGTATGAGTGTATGCGTGCGCAGGAGAGATTGTGTTTCACTAGAGGGGGGGGGGGGGGGGGGGAGAGGAGTGTGTGTGAGTGTGTCTGTGAGTGTGAGTACAGTGCTTTGTGTATGTGAGTGCGCGTGTGCTCTCTCTCTCGTGATGTGTGTGCGTGCGTGTGCTTGTGTTTGTACAAGTGTATCTTGAGTAAGTTTGTGTGCGTTTCAGTGAGAATGTGTTTTCTGTGTGTGGGTATGTCTGTGTGCAAGAACGCGTTCACTCTCGTGCTGCACGTACGTGCGTGTGCCTTTTCGCGTGTGTGAGTGTTTCTCTGATTGTAAAGCGCTTTGTGCTCGATAAAAAGCGCTATATAAATATCCGTTTATTATTATTAAACGCCTTCCTATCTGGAGTAGAACAAGAGGGGTCTGTTTGCTGGAGCATGACTCATGGAGAGGAAGGAGGGAAGGTGAGAGGTGGGTGTCAGGTCCATCCTCAGTATGCACTTATGACTATCAGTGTGTGACACTGTGCAGCCCAGTGTGCAAGCTGATAAGAACGCTGAGTTGCTAAATTGTTAGTGCTCTGCATCTGTCTCTCTCTCTCTCTCTCTCTCTCTCTCTCTCTCTCTCTCTCTCTCTCTCTCTCTCTCTCTCTCTCTCTCTCTCTCTTTGTGAGTGTCTATGTGCAGGGTCTGTGTCTGTGTGCATGACAGGCTAAACCCCCCAAAAAAGGCCGTTATTTGAATTGAAAACATATGCATTAGTGCCTGCAGAGAGTACTTGACAAGGATGAAGATATTAGATGTGAAAGATATCTTGGGAAAAGAAACAAACAAAGCGATACTCAATTGTAAATGGTCTCTCTGCCAGTGACTCATAGCTAGTTTGGTCACAGATGATAGATAGCTCTGACTGCTATTGATCGGTGTTTTTTGCTTTTCAGTCAGTCGTGCATGGTTGGTTTCAGGTCTACATGATGTTGAGCCTTCAGTAAAGCCCAGGTGGTACATAGTGGTCGGTCACACTACTGCCAGTACTGGCAGTCAAAGTCAAACCAAACTACAGTAATAAAGGCCCTTTGAATATAATGGTTCTCTCCCTTTCAGACATTTGTTCCATGAATATTTTACTCTCTTTCGCTGTGTGTCTGCTTTTAGGGTATACTGGGAATGACAAATGGGGTGCTCAAGGCATTTTGATCTTTGTGCTGTGTCGACTGTCCTAACAAAAATTCAGTGAATCTAAAGGTCTGAAGGTTAAAATTCTTTCAGTTAGTGGTTCTGTTATGTGGTTTGTGAACCGTCAAAAGGTCCATCCTGCCAACATGTCCAGTGCATGACAATGGAAGAAAAAGCAGTTTTCTTTGTATAATGTCCAATACCTTCCCTGAGTACCCTGTTTACTACTGCTGAGCGTATATTAACAGTGATGCACCGAGGATCGAAAAGTGATAGGACAAACTGTTACTGAGACGACGATAAATCAATAGGACAATGTCCTGGCTTTTGCAGAAATCAATAAGACAAAGCCTGCCTGTGTTAAAAATGTAATCAGACATTTGTCCTGACAGGGGATAACACAATATGACATTTTCAATGTTAATAGTTCAATGGCCTGTGACCGGAGGGACATCACTGTATTAATGTTGTTCGAGCTGTAGATAGCTGTAGATAGTACAGCAATAGAAGAAGTTGGTTCAAGGCTCACTTTGTGCATCTGTAGCATAGCACAAGTTGTAAATCTTTTGAAAGTTGAGTATGTTAAATACATGAAGGCCTACTGCTAAATGTTAACCAGTGTGTCAAGCAACCCAGCTGCGAGCACTAAGATTAAATATGAATAGGCATTAATTTCTAAATGCATTCACAATCATACGCAAGCATGTGGCGCAAGACCCTAAAACGCTAATGTCTCTCTTGCCTCATTTTTGATCACCTACATCTGCACTGTTGAACACTTTTCTCTGTGGATTGTATTTGGTATATTCTAGTCACAGAGACTTATCTCTCTCCCCTGGAGAGAGCGTCGCTGCAAGCGCAGCGCCTGCCTTTTTTGGGGGGTAGACGTAAACATCCCTTCCAGAAGCATGGGTTAACCCTTTCACCGCCAATGTCGCATTTATGCACCACAATGGTTTAACACCCATGTCACTAAAAGGCATCAAATCAGGGCCTGTTATCCGAAGACCTTGTTTTCTTAATTTTGGGAGGTAAGGATAGGCCTAGTGTTATACATGTCGAGAGGAATTCCCAATATTGAAGATATTTATTTTTTCTCTACCCATTTAAGTTTAAGGGTATTTTGGGGGCTGAAAAATGGCTGGCGGCGAAAGGGTTAAGACTAAGAGGAATGTAAATCATTTATTGACTTTGCACACCAGTTTCTTTTAAAATGACACACAACACTAGAGATTCATGTATTCATCATTAGACTGTTGGCTGCATACCTTGCAACAACAAAAAAGTGGATCGGCACACACGGAGAACTAAGAGAAGTGTGTGCTGAAAAGTGTCCAAACAAGTTCACACAAACACTAGAAACATAATGCATACTCAAGCATGTGCACGGATGCACACTCACACATTTAGAATCACACTTGCACACACACATACATACACACACAGGCACAAAGAGAGAGAGAGAGAGAGAGAGAGAGAGAGCATAATAACAATTTGTGCATGTGAATGTGTGCATTATTATCATGCATTCAAAACTTGCTGCAAGAGAAGAAAAAAGAACAGCAGTTTCAAAAGCTAAGTAAAGCAAATTATTTTTTTCATGTCAGCAAAAAATGCAAACACAAACATCACCTGCCTACGATATTAAATAAACTGCCCTGTCCACTTTCTCCAGCTCTTCAGTTTTACAACCCAATAGGCCCTCTGTATCCGTGTACCCCAGATTTTCATTATTCTATGTCTGAACAAGTTCTGCTAGGTCTATCCTTTTATGCAGGGGTTGAGGATAAAGGGATAGAGTTGAGGAAGTAATGGAGAGAATGAAATAGATAAATTATGAATAGGTGGGTGATGTGCTCTCTCTCTCTCTCTCTCTCTCTCTCTCTCTCTCTCTCTCTCTCTCTCTCTCTCTCTCTCTCTCTCTCTCTCTCTCTCTCTCTCTCTCTCTCTCTCTCTCCATCTCTCTCTCCATCTCTCTCTCTCTCTCCATGTGTGTGTGTGATTGGAAACTATTCCTCATCTATCACAAAAGGGAATTTTCATTGGAACCTAAAATCCCACACATTATTGCATCATTGATATGCAGGTTTGGCAAATATTGACAAGTACATCAATAATTCATGTTGAGATAAAGTATAATCGCCAACTGTTGGGATCATAAACCAACATTAATTACATTAGTCCAGGTTATGCTGAGAGGATATATATATAGTTTTGTTTTTCACAAACACACCAATGCACAAAGTTCTACTCTAAAGAACTCCCCAGGTTGTAATAGAAATGTGAGCAGGAACAAAAACAAATCAAACAAGTGCAACGCCGAGCGGCTGGGGAATGCTGCAGCATTTTCAAGAATAATATAAATCATGAATGTGTGTGCTGTACACATACATAAAAACGCATCAAAACAGCACGTAACTACATAAAAACGCATAAAACAGCAGTAACTGAATATGGGTTTTTTTTATATATGCTTTTTCGGACCCGTGATTTGAGCTCACGCGATCATGCGCACACGAGCGCACAGAAAAATTCATGACAACTGTGTTATACTATAGACCATTCATCAAGAAATGCTGAAAAAAAACTGCATTGAAATACATGCAAAACTTCGCGAGATATTAGCGATTATTATTTCGGGGTTTGAACCCCTAACTGGCGCGACCTTGACCTTAATGTAAAACTAAATACATCAGTGGATAGCTTGCATCTTAGCAAACTAGCACAAATTTGATGATGATAGACTGAATAGTTTTTGAGAAAAACGGACGAATAGAAAACGGCCGGAGGCAGGACGGATCAGACAGAAACAATAGCTAAAACAAACAAGATTCCCCTGGAGGAATGCTGCTTTCTTTTCAGGAGCAATATTTATCATGCTGTGTGAGTGTGCTCTGTATACTTGCACTCGAGGGCAGTCTTTCAAGTGAACCCTAGTATGAATACATTTTTAAGATGGGTATTGTTTTTTATGCTTTTTTTAATTTTATTATAGCCTCAAGTCATCTGTACTTGGAGACACCAATTTGATAGGAATTCTGCTGTACCGGTTGGATGAATGAAAACAACTTTAACGTCCTACCACCCCGGAGCAGGCACAGATTTCAGTACAGACAGAGAGAGAGAAACTGAACTTCAGGTGAGGTTTTTTAAGAGATCATAGACAAAACAAAAATGACCACAAGCGATTTGGGACGTTTTGAAGTTCTATCTTGGAAGTTTACAAAGACAATGTAATAATTTTACAGGCTTATCAGACTCAACTGCCTGTCCGCACCCCCCCCCCCTTATATAAGTTCTTATATAAGCTCGCCTCACTACCACACGCGTCAGTTAGGGCCTCAGTGTACCCTGCGGGGCCATGTAAATAGATCCGATGAATTCATCTTAATCAACAGCACGTTTGGACGGGTCCCCTTTCGTCATTTCCGATGAAACAATAAATTGTGTGCATATCGCACATGCGTTTATGAACGGATGCTGTTGAAATTTTGTCACGTCAAAATAGTCACTATCCCTGGTCACGCATCAGTACACAAAAATTGCATGCGAGTTTTTTGTCCGGTCTGGTTACGCCGCGGTTTGTAAAAAAGTGAAGCGGCATTTCACAGAAACGCGTTTGTGACTATAAATTCGCAAATACCAAATAGTAACACAGGGATAGTCACCGTCCCCGGTCATGTGACCATTCCAAATTCGAAGGCAATCTGCCCAGAAATATTGGAGATTTCTGGTTAAAGAATCTTTGTTATAAGGCCCCGTTTCTTTTTGTTTTTGCTCTGAGAGTGGGAGTGAATGATCATCCCGATTCTCGTCAAATTTCATGGTGGGCTTTGCCAGGTTCCATAGCAAGCCTGACAGCAAATCTGAAGTGATTGACTTAAGAAACAGTGGAGTTATGTGTGAAAAGGTGACGGAAGCGCCTGCCCGTATAGCGCGCGTCCGCCTGATGCCGATTCGCTTCCGGTTTGGCAGCCCGATAGTCACCGTCCCCAGGTGACGCTGCCCCCTGTCCACCTCACGCTACCTGTCCACTCCCGCTAAGGCAATCGGACCAGAACCGCCGGAGCATACGGGCACCGAGAGGCCGGCGGATGCAGGTTTCGCGCATTTGTGAAACCGCGCAAATGACTACGGCCGCCTCGGTTGCCATACAAGTGCATCAGGGCTCACAGCACATTTGAGGGCGATTTGGGGGTCTATGAAGCCTTAAAAAACGGCGGAGTTATAAGGCCCTAGTTTTTGTTTTAGCACACACACACACACAGGACGGACATTTGGCTTTTTACTATATGATTAGGAGCCTAATGTCATCTGTACTTGGAGACACCAAATGGGATATTGAATTCTCGCTATATTTATTCCTGGTAACAACTAACCTTCGAGTATTTCGGATGAGACGATAAACCTAGGTCCTTGTGTGCCCATGCACTTAGCACACATTAAACCCAGTGGCAACGAAAAAGTTGTCATTTGGTCAACATTTCCCCCCCCCCCCCCCCCCCCCCGCTTTCCTATCCTTATCACAAAAATTGCATGCACATTTTTTTTTCTTAAATGGGTGGCGCGAGACGCGCTCTCCAGGTGGGAGCAGCCCGGATTTTACAGAAACGCCTCTGTGACTGTAAAGTACCAAATACCAAATACAGTGGAATCCGTTTAATTGGCCATCGGATAATCGGCCAAAGCCGCTTAATCGGCCAATTTCCTCTGGAATTGAATTTTTTTCTTCTTAAGCATGTGTTATTTTGTTCGTTTTTACGGCCAAAGCTGAAATCTTCAATTTCGCTTTATTGGCCACTTTTTCTCTCTAATTTTTCCTCTTTACATCCCTTTTTGAGAGGGAGAACAGACAGAGGCAGACAAACTGACAACACGCTTTTGACGTTTACATGGTTGAGTGTGAAGTTGGAAGGTGAGCTGTTGTCAATTGAAAGACCCTGCATGGCGTTAAAATCACTCAAGAAAACTAAATCATTGTCTTTTACTCGTGCTTCTGTCAAGTTGAATTTGAACTGCAACATTTAATTTTGACGTCATTGCTTTTGACTTGCATAATTGCGTCATACAGTATCTCGATGTTCGTTTTACTGGCCGAGACTGGTTTCTGGTTAAAAAAATCTTTATTTGTTTGTTTCTTTTTTTGTTTTTGGTAGGGGGTGGGAGTGAATGATCATTGAAATACTTGTTATTTCTCTGGGTGGGTCTTATAAGGGAGGTTCCACTGCATTATGGCCATACACAATTCTAATAGTGAGTGACTACAGCAATGTGTGATGTGTGTTGCAGGTGACGGAAGCGCCTGCCCTGATCCTCCTCCTCCTCCGCGATGCAGATCAAAGCCCCCCGCGACTGGCAGCCCGACGACGCCCGGGCCCGCCAGGTGAACGCGCCCCCCGTCCACTCCCGCTACCGCAAGTTTGACCTGTACCGCAGCGTGCAGCAGTTCTTCCACATCGACAACCACGCCATCCAGGTAAACCAGCAGTTGTTGTACCCTGGCTAAAAGACTCCAGGGATCATCCCAACAGCGTTGAACACTATCATACAAGTGCATCAGATGAGAACATTCAGGGCTCCCAGGGACCCCCATTTGGGGGTCTATGAAGCACTAAAATTCTCAAGGACCCTCTAAAGGAATGTGCAGGGAGTCCCAGGGATGCACTAGAAAAATTATTTTTAGCATTTGCAATGCCACTGGGACCCTCTATCCTGCCTCTAGGACCCTCTATGCTGTAAGTGAAGGAGTCCCTGGGACCCCTTGTTTTGCAGGACGATTGGAAGCCCTGACATTACGTGGCCGTGACCATTTTTTTTTTTATTTCCCCACCACGTGGGGCAGCCACACTCCGACTTCAGGGGATTTTGGAGACTGATGATGTTATGCTAGGAGCTTGTCATGGCTAAAGACAATCCCCGCTTAGCTATGCAGGAAGGAGAGACAGACTGATGATGTTATGCTAGGAGCTTGTCATGGCTAAAGAGAATCCCTGCATAACTATGCATAGCATAACAACATTTTGATGTAGCCTTGGTGATTCTAGCCTATGTCAGTTGGCCTGACACAGCCTTAAGCCAAGGCGATGAACCAACAGTGAGGTCTCGATGTCCAGGTCATAGGATACAGTTCTCCCCATGTGAGGATACTGGGAGTATTTTATACAAATAGACCCACCGCATTCTGGAAGTTCTGTGCTTGTAACTTCCTCTAGTCTGTCACTCTCTTTGACTCTGCCTTTTCCCTTTGCTTACTGTCTTCTACTATCTTTCTGCCTTACTGGTCCATTCTCCTGCTTTTGTTCTAGAAACACTTACAAAGATTTTCTCCAGCTGAAGACGGACATTCTGGGCGTATTTCTTAGGCGCATGACAGCAGCATGACGCATCTGCGCTCTTATGAAAGGAGACTATCTGAGTAATAGAAGAAGAAGATACAGTTTTATGTCCTGTTGAAGTCTTTTTTAACATTGGCAAACTTTGTTATTTATATTTCTGCAAGTGCCAGGACATTTTGTCCTATTGATTTTCTTGTTTCAGAACAGTTTGTCCTGTCACTTATTCATCACTGAACTTACAGCTGTTTGGGTTGGCTTTGCCAACAGGGCTTGAGTTGGTTTGGCTGTTTGTCTATAAGAAAAACAAAACTTTTGTTTTGTTTTAATGTAGTCATTTGATTTATCTTTGCCAAGGAGGTTTCTAAACGTTGGTGTGTCTGTAAAAAAACAAAAATGTTCTGTAATGGTGTAAACAACAAATGCTAACAACATTTGTGAATTTTGGTTTGCAGTTCTGTAAAAAAAGAAAAACAAAACAAAAAAAGACCAACACAACAACAAACCAAGCAAAGTAAAATATGTTCAATAATATCTTAAACAGTATTTTAGGGGGGGGGGAAGGATTTTCAGACTTTCAAGGCAAGCAGATAAGAGTTGAAAGCTTACTGAGTACTGAAAGATTTTATCACTGGAAAGTTTTCACTGTACTTCAGGATTGAACCAATGGAAAATGTGTCAGTGTCTGTTGTTGAGCTGTCATGTCAAAATGACCTTTATTGAGGATGCAAGGAATAAGCTTAAAAGCTGTTTTTTCATCCGGTTGTGATTAGCTTTACTTTTTATTATGAAATAATAGTTATATTAAAGAAATATTCTCACAATGTGCCTGACAACGTTTGTTCCCGCATTGAACTAAGAGCACACTTCTCTTAGCAGCTGTTTAGCTGCCAAAAAAAAGGGGATGTCAGCTCACCGGATTTACGCTATGGTATGGATCATTAATTTTGAAAAGGAAAACAGTTCATCTTAACAGCAAAATAATTAGCCTGTGGGTGTCCGTCTGCTTATGGCATAACAACCGTTTAATCATGTATGTTGGCCTGGTTTTATCATCCTAAAGTTAGGTGAGACATGGGTTCGTGTCAGCTTTAATTTTTAATCATTGTAGTTCTACTTTTTCTGCCTCTTTTTCGTTGCATTTGTAATTACAGTGAAAATCTCTTAAGTCAAAATTGAAGGGACTGAAATTTTATTTTGAGAAGCTTATTTTGAGTTAAAAAGACCTTTTAGCAAAAACATAATAAAGATGATTAAACTGGGACCCGAAAATTTTTGAGTTATCCGTTTTGGAGTTAGTAGGAATCCACTGTATAGTGTATAAGGCAATGAAGCAACTGTCCTATGCTGCGCATCTTTTTGTGCAGCATATTCAAGACTTTAAAGGCTATGCCAGTTTTAAAGAAATGTTTACTTGCACACTCTGTCGTGGTGATTGTTATTTGCTTATGTAAATTAGAGGGAAGAAGAATAAACTTATTGTTGTTTTAGGGGATATTTAACAAATTGTTTCTGTGGCTTTTTTTTTTATAGTTTTTTTAATTTTAAATCTGCATGCAAAAGACAAGGTTTAGATAGAAACAAAAATTATTAGAGTGCTCTTGCCGTTCCCAAAATTGGCAGTGGTTGTCCTAAATTTGGAAGTTGAAAAGCGGACTATTTGATCAGCAACATGTAAGGTCTAGGTTTGGAAATTAGTTTGCTTCACTTTTTTGTTGCTAATATAATTCTGAAGTGACGCTATTTGTGTCACTTTGTTGTTAATATAATTATGAAGTGACGCTATTTGTGTCACTTTGTTGTTAATATAATTATGAAGTGACGCTATTTGTGTCACTTTGTTGTTAATATAATTATGAAGTGACGCTATTTGTGTCACTTTGTTGTTAATATAATTATGAAGTGACGCTATTTGTGTCACTTTGTTGTTAATATAATTATGAAGTGACGCTATTTGTGTCACTTCATAAATTTTATTAGAACAATGTTATGTTCATTTTCATGATTATGATCTTGTTACACAATATGGGCTTCCAGGGTTGGCCTTGGGCTACTCTTGTGTTGGTAGGGCAGGTTGAGATTAGTGTTTCTCTGGGTACCATTTAGGAGCTTTGGGTGTGTGTTTCTCGTTTGTGAACTACAACAGTGTGTTGTTGTGCGTGTGTGCTGGACACCAGGTGGCCCAGACTGACCATGACAACTTCAGGGACCTCATCTATCACCTGGTCTACAGCTGCAACCTGCAGTCAGACCTGGAGAAAACCAGGTAGCGCTTCTCGCTGTCTCTCTTCCTCTCAACTTGTAAGATTGTAAGAATAGGCTTGGCCTAAAATCTCAATCCTCGCGTAATAAAGTTTTCAAGTGTCAAGTGTCAACTAGTTGAAGATGATTTTACCCTTTCTGGTGAGATGTAAGGCTTATGTTTCTGAAATGAAAAAATATACAATTATATTTAAACCACAGATTTTAAGCACTGTATGTGCAGTCTCTGTATATGCGTGTGTGTGTGTGTGGCGCATGCATGTGTGACTGTGTGTGTGTGTGTGTAAATGTGTGTGTATAAGTGTGCATGGTGTGATAGCTACTTATGTGCATGCGTTTGTGTGTGTGTACGTGTACACATATGTATGTGTGCTGATGCGTTATGTGCTTGTTTCAGGGTGATCTTTCGCTGGATGACCTCCAAGAACATGTACACCATCAACTTCAAGGAAGGGGCCAAGCCCAACAGCCCCGAGGAGGTGCTCCTCTCCTTCAAGAACAAGCAGGGCACCTACGCTCGCATCTTTGAGATCCTCTGCCGGTATGGACTTCTGCCTTTCGTTCAGCAAAAAAGAGTTTTTGTCACACCATTCCACTCTTGTACTTACACTTCACAGTCTGTTTCACATTCCGCCACCAGCATTTCTCATTCCAAAGTTTCCATCCTTTCTGAGTTTTGATACATGTAAGCTCTTTCTCTATGCTGCGGGCTCTTGCCTGTTTTTCAGCAAAGTTTGTTGTTGTTGTCGTACCCTGGCTAAGAGATTCCAGGGATCATCCCAGCAAAGTTTGTAGTAATAGGTCTCCACTCGGTTGTGCCAGTCATCAGTCGTGTCCCCCTTTGATCTCCAGATAGCAGAATAGGCAACTGCTATTCTGGCCAAAATTCGTGCAGCTTGGAGACGCCTTGCCCTGGGGACTTCCCCATTCATTGGCCAAGAGGACTTTAATTAGGACAGCTGACAATGGGAATGGTCCCCAAGGCCAACTAATTTCCAAGGCTGCAGCTTTTAGGAGCTGAGCCGGTGGAATGCTTCCTAGATTGAGAAGCATAGTCAAGTACATTGGACAACATAGTTAACAAGTGTTTGTTAGACACATGCGAGTTTTCTTTTGTTGGATTTGTAGCAGCTTATCCGTGAGAGCACCTTCTTATTAGGATTTCTTCAGATATATTTTTAAATGCGGGAAATGTTCACCCTATGCATGCAAACTTTTTATAGATCAAATTTACTGTACCTTTGTTGTTTGCAATCTGTCAATGCTTCACAGATCGAGGGTCAATCACAAAGGACACTAGAAAATGTTAGATCAAGCAGCTTTTTTTGCTCCAGTAACCTTGACCTTTGACCAATGACCTTCATTTTCAAATTTGGCCTAGATATCCTGACTACCCATCCGCATGCAAAATTTGAGGGCCTTAGCTCCTCCGTTCAAACAATATCGTGTTAACATAGATAGATAGTCCGTCAGCCAGATAGATAGCAGGAGCAGACAGCCAACAAAGGTGAACATATTAAGCAGCTCTCGCTTTGCGGCTGCTTAAGTTAAATGTTGTGATAGTTGACTAGTGTTTTGAATTCAGTATTCTTTGGCCACATTTGTATTCGTGAGAACCCCTTTTCATTTGTATAGTATGGGGGATTGCCTTATATTCATGCATAGACTCCAGAGCGTCAGATTGTCAAGGGGCCCAAGTGAATTACCTGTATTAACCTCTCATTTTGTGCAGCCAGAGGACATATGACCCATGAAGTCTGCAATAAAATTTAAGTTAAGACTACAGTGACACATTACTGGCCCTTCAGTTTGGAAATTGACCCATCATTTTCTGTAATCACCATAACGAGGGATCACATGACCCATGAAGTTTTACAGCATTATGAAGCTCTGAGACTCAAAAGTTGCTTACTGTTTGTTGTTCAGGTTTTCTGGTGTGACGGCGGTGGTGCTGACGGGGTTTGCCAAGGGTCTGGACTACCGGCCGGGGGACAAGTTCAAGGGCAACGACTACAACCACAGCTGGAACGCCGTGCTCATCGACTCCAATTGGTACCTGGTCGACTCCCACTGGGCCACGCGATACCTGGTCTCCGAGAAAAACATGCCCGAGAATCTGGTCAGTGGATAAGGGGAGAGAGAAGTTGAAAGGATTGCATGGTTTAAGGAAAAGGGAGAAAGGAGGCATATGTTTCAGGGAAGAAGTTGCAAGGATGCGTATGATTCTGAGACAAGCGAAAGTATTTCTTGAATCTATTGCTGACAAGAGAGAGAGACCAGGCTGGCTGGGTCAAGCTTTCTGTCTTCTTCTTCTTCAGTCCACTTTCTTCTTCTTTACCTCAGTACCTCAGTGCGCATTCCTGCAGATCTCCCTACACTAACAGCGACAGAATAGTCAAAAGTGACTGTGGTCGCTATACGGAAGGAAGGAAGGAACTTATTTGTTTATGTTTTTGTTTTGCAAGTCATTCATCCCTGTCCTCTTCTTACAGGGTTCGTGGGGTCCTTTCAGGTGCTTTAAAGTGCTGTGAAATTGATCGGTCATCAGAAGGCCTGTTAAGTCCTTTATATCAGCAAGGAGGTCCTTTCAAATCAGTCAAAGGTCCTTTTAAAATTGGTGCGGTCAGTTTAAATCCTTTAATCGGGCCAAAAAACAAAACTAAGTACCTTGTCATAAGAAATGAACTCCAAAAAATATATTAAATGAAATAAAATTTGCCAAAAATTGATCGCCTTCGTATCTTTCGAGCAGACGATCTAATTTTAATAGTCACTGTAAATCCGGTCACGTGCGCGAGATTCGGCGAGATATCTTATGCATCATGTTGAAATTCTTCCCACATGCGGCTGCTTCAGTGCTTGTTTTCAAGTAAAAAGTGTTAAAATGCCTGGAAAGTGTTCGTTTTTAGGATCGTTGGCTGAGAGAAGACATTTATAAGGACTGGGTCCGAAAAGTGATGGACAACAAACATGCAGTTCGTTGTGCATATTGTGAAAAAACCATCAACATCTTGTCAATGGGAGAGTCGGTGCTGAAACAACACGCAAAGACTGAAAATCACAAGAAAGCTGCAAGAAGGCACAAGGCGGAATCGAGGTGCAATGTGACCGACTTTTTTTGCAAGCAGCAGAAGTACTACTGTAACAACAAATGAATCTGCTCAGCCAAAAAAATAAAAAATAAAAAAAGAATCTGCTCAGCCACAATCGTCGGCGTCTGGCTCTGCGCCCACCACGTCTGCAAGTACAACTACAAACAAGGTTTAAATAGGTCCTTTAAAAAAAATTGCTGGTCCTTTAAAGGTCCTTTTAAGGTCCTTTTTTGGCACTCTTCCAAGTCCCCACGAACCATGTCTTACATCTTAGGATTTTTGTGTTTTTGTTCGTTTGTGTTTGGTAGGCAAAGGATCTACTTGGTTTATCATTAATTTAAAAACTGCTTCATGACAGTGATTTTTACACACAGATAGCAGAGCTCTTTAGTTTACTCCCATGGTGAGTTGACAGCACATGGGAAATAACTTTTGTCAAGATGTTCTTCTTCTCTTGGACACCCAATCTTTCAGTTTCACATAGGTAGAGTTTCTCACAATGAAAGTGAAATGAAAGGTAATGTGAAGAATATGGTTCTTTCAGGATTTTGTACCCTATCGCTTTGTACTAGTTAGTTTTGTCTGATTGCAAGCTTCAGATATAGGAGGCAACCATTGTAAATTATTTATTGTAAAGGAATGCCCAGACAATATCCCCACTCTTTTGGCTTTGAGGACCATAGGACTATTTAAGGTGGGGAAGGTCCCCAAAGGCCAGCTGATTCCCAAGACTGCAGCAACAACAACAACAACATACAGTATTTATACGGCGCTGAATCTTGATAGAAATCAAATCAAAGCGCACACACACGTTAGCATTCATAGCGCATTCAAACACAAACGCAATACAACGCGAACACACACAGATAACATAAATGGAATATAGCAGAAACAGATCTAATGGCAAGAGAGAGAAGATAAAGAGAGAGGAGCTTTAATGACGGGGGAACAGGTGGGTTTTGAAGCACCAAGAAGCTGAGCAAAATTCTGCCTCTAGTTTGCTAGTCAAAGTCAGTCACGAAAGACTTAGCTGTAACGTGATTTTCCATTGATGTAGAAAATTGATTTTTATTAATTTTTCTGATTCTCGCTAATTCTTGGTCAAAATTGGAGACTAATTAATGTCAACCAGTTAGGAAAGCCATGATTTGAGTGAAGGGCCTACAGACCGTTGGAGCCAGAATGATCAGCATATATAGTGATGAAGGGCCCTGGAGAGAAGAAGGGGACCCTAATAGTATATAATAATAATGAGGAAAATTTATATAGCGCCCATCCTACTAGGTAGGCTACAGGGCGCTTTACACAAAATTGAAATGGAATAAAAACATGAAACAAAAATCCAATAACATCAGCAGACAAAACAAAAATGCACATATCATCAATCAGCAACAACTGCTGTAACTACTACTACTAGTACTACTACCATATTTTTTTTTACCACTGTATTTACGGACTATAAGGCGATACTTTTTTCCAAGACTGAGACCCCTGCGCCTTGTAATGTGACTGATAATATAGTTAGAAACTATAATAACAAAATCTGAATTTTGTGTAAAATTTGGGGGGTGCGCCTTATGATCAGGTGCGCCTTGTAGTCCATAAAATATGATATAAGGCAGTGCTTTTCCCCCAGACTGAGACCCCTGCACCTTATGACATGACTAGTATTATAGTAAGAAAACATAAGAACAGAATATGAATTTTGTGTGGAACTTGAATGGTGCACCTTATAATAAAGAGCGCCTTATAGCCTTATGGTACAGCGGAACCTCCCTTTGTTATAAGACCTCCCATTATTTGACTCCCTCCCATATAAGACCTACTTCTCTGAGACATTGCCATTCTTTGCAAGTATTAAAATTACCTCCCTCTAAGACCCCTCCATTATAAGACCCCTCCCTTATAAGACCTCATTTTGGATGATTTTTAAAGGTCTTATAAGGGAGGTTCCACTGTACCTTAACATGACCATTTGTCCCTCTGGAAGAGGTTTTGATTGTATCGATTTCTTCATGTATTCTTTTTCTTTTTTTCTGTCTTTTTTTACAACTATTTTCCTTTTGTAAAAAAAATTACCTGATATTTTTCTGCCCTTGGTTGTTGAAGGTGTACGAGTACGATGACTTCTACTTCCTGACGGACCCCGAGCAGCTGATCTACTCGCACTGGGCGCACCGCAAGGAGTGGCAGCTGCTGGTGCAGCCCATCAACCTGCAGGACTTTGAGAACCTGCCCCTGGTCAAGTCCTACTTCTTCAAGTGCGCCATGTTCTTCGTGTCCCACCACAACGGGGTCGTCGACACCAAGAAAGGTCAGGTTAAAGTGTATTGTATTGCGTTGTATTGTATTGTATTGCATTGTATTGTATTGTAGTATATTGTGCTTTGAGAACTTGCCCCTGGTCAAGTCCTACTTCTTCAAGTGCGCCATGTTCTTTGTGTCAATTGTATTGCATTGTATTGTAGTATATTGTACTTTGATAACCTGCCCCTCGTCAAGTCCTACTTCTTCAAGTGCGCCATGTTCTTTGTGTCAGTTGTATTGCATTGTATTGTATTGTAGTATATTGTACTTTGATAACCTGCCCCTCGTCAAGTCCTACTTCTTCAAGTGCACCATGTTTTCGTTTCGCACCATAACAGGGTCATCGACACCAAGAAAGGTCAGGTAAAATTTTATTGTATTGCATTATATTGTATTCTGTTGTGCTTTGAGAACCTGCCCCTTGTCAAGTCCTACTTCTTCAAGTGCTCCATGTTCTTCATCTCGCACCTCAACAGGATAGTTGACACCAAGAAAAGTCAGGTTTTGTAACTCCTTGTTCTGTATAGTGCTGTATTGTATTGTATGATATTGTATACAATTGTACTTGAGAACGAGGCTTACTTCTTCAGGAGCGCTGTGTTCTTTGTCTCGCCTTGGGGTCATCAACGACACAAAGAAAGGTCAGATTGTAGTGAACTAGATGATACCCTAACACTCCTCAACTTTCATCATGTGACTCAGTGGGCCATTTCAGCCTTAGATAAAGTAGCACCAAACAAAACTACTTGTGCGGTGGTTCACAAAATATTGCCCAGACAGACCAAGAAAAAAAAAAGTGCAAACAACCCCAATATATACACCCTCACAACCCCTCCCCCTTCATGCTCCTGGCTGTTCACAGAGTGAAAATGGGGGCCAACATTACAACCAACCATCCAACCAAATGCAGCAACATTTCTGACACTGCTAATGTAGGGTGGGTAGGTAGGGTTTTTTCAGCGTCATGATCAATGGTCGCTGATAGAAAGAGTTCAGGATTGGCCATCTTGTCATCTGGAACCACGTTCTTGTAAAATCAAACATTTCTGCCAAAATTGATGGCAGATTACAACATGATGAAACATGCAGTTCTAACACCACCCCCACCCATCCTGTGTGCTCAGACACACACACATTGGAAATAATTTTTAATGTGGTGTCCACTTCAGGATTGGGAGGATTCAGAGAACATTGAAGCGTGTCATTTCAGGATTGAGAGAATGTTTTACTTTCACCCATGTCTGTGCGTAACACGATTATCATTGTTTTGCACCACCAGGCCGCATCGCCCTGACGCTGGGCTACTGCAAGCCGACCAACTTCACCTACAAGATCACGTTCGCGGACAGCGGGGAGGAGATGTACCAGGGGCAGAAGCTGAAGAACTTTGCCCTGCAGCACCATGGCCAGAACCAGACGGGCACCTTCGTGTTCCGCGCCCCCCGCCCCGGCCAGTACTACTTCACCATCTTCGCCCAGCTGCTGACCGGAGAGTTGGGTGTCAAGAACATCTTCACTGCATCCTGCGAGTACAAGGTGAGAGGGGCCCCTGCCACAGCACCCACATTCTGATTGCTTTTAGTTGTCCCCAGAGGCGTCAAGTATGTAACTTTTGATAGAAAAAAAGTGCAAGCTTATGTCTGGTGAATGGAGTCACAAACAAAACAAAAAGATGCATAACACCCCAAACATGAAAAATCACAACAGATCACATGTGCAGTTTAACCCCTTCGCCGCCAACCATTTTTCAGCTAAATGTTTCTGTCAAACTTACCTAGGTGAAGAAAAGTTGGTGCCTGCAATACTGTCAATCCCTTTAGGACATGTATCAAATAAGTTCTTTCCTCACCCCCCAACATTAATAACGTATGTCGTTTGATAACAGACTCTTATTTGATCCCTTTTAGTGACATGATGGTTTAAATCAGTGTGGTACAGAAATGTGACATCCGGCGGCGAAAGGTTTTCTTTCTTTCTTTCGCGTTCCCATGCCATATGGGTAAGGTACGTATGTGTCCGGTTTTCATTTTTCACTGGTCTGCTCACTGTGTACAGCCGACACATTCCGATTTCGGAGGAGCTCAAAGCCAAAGGAGAAAATGTATTTGGAAGATTTTTTGTTTAAAGGCAGGAGAATTGGGCTAATAAGTCAGAAAGATAGTAGATGATAGAAAGCAAAGGGCAAAGGCAGAGTCAAAGAGAGTGACAGATTAGAGGAAGTTACAAACACAGAAGTTTGGGGAACTATTTTTACAAAAGACTCCCCAATATCCCCAGGCTAAAGGTTTAAGCTCATTGACGTGCAGAGAGAAAGCTTCTAACAGGGAAGCATGCCTGACTTAACACCTGCTGGCTGTCACTTCTACTAGGTGATCGCGGACGCTGCCTCGGTGGATGCGGTGCCGCTGCCGGCCTGCTCGGACTCGTCCTGGGGGCCGGGTGTGGCTGTGGACCAGCTGGGGCTGGTGGCCACCCCCCCCGACGGCGTCGTCACCACCGACGACGGCCGCGTCAACCTGGAGTTCAAGAAGACCAAGCCGGCCTATGTGCTTTGCAAGCTGAGGCGCAACGGCATGAAGGACGAGGAGCTGGAGAAGTGCATCAACGAGAAGGACACCGGCGACACTGTGCAGGTGAGGAAAGGAGCGAATGGTAAGGAATGTAACAGTTGATCTGTAACGGCATGAAGGAGCTGGAGAAGTGCATCAACGAGAAGGACACCGGAGACACTGTGCAGGTGAGGAAAGGAGCGAATGGTAAGGAATGTAACAGTTGATCTGTAACGGTATGAAGGAGCTGGAGAAGTGCATCAACGAGAAGGACACCGGAGACACTGTGCAGGTGAGGAAAGGAGCGAATGGTAAGGAATGTAACAGTTGATCTGTAACGGTATGAAGGAGCTGGAGAAGTGCATCAACGAGAAGGACACCGGAGACACTGTGCAGGTGAGGAAAGGAGCGAATGGTAAGGAATGTAACAGTTGATCAGTAACGGTATGAAGGAGCTGGAGAAGTGCATCAACGAGAAGGACACCGGAGACACTGTGCAGGTGAGGAAAGGAGTGAATGGTAAGGAATGTAACAGTTGATCTGTAACGGTATGAAGGAGCTGGAGAAGTGCATCAACGAGAAGGACACCGGAGACACTGTGCAGGTGAGGAAAGGAGCGAATGGTAAGGAATGTAACAGTTGATCTGTAACGGCATGAAGGAGCTGGAGAAGTGCATCAACGAGAAGGACACCGGAGACACTGTGCAGGTGAGGAAGGGAGTGAATGGTAAGGAATGTAATAGTTGATCTGTAACAGTATGAAGGATGAGGAGCTGGAGAAGTGCATCAAGGAGAAGGACAACGGAGACATTGTGCAGGTGAGGCAGGGAAAGTAGCGAATGGTAAGGAATGTAACGGTTGATCTGTAACAGTATGAAGGAGCTGGAGAAGTGCATCAACGAGAAGGACAACGGAGACTCTGTGCAGGTGAGGCAGCAAAAAAAGTGTTTAACCCTTTCACTGCCAGAGAAATGTATCTGTTATTTTGCTATAAAATTGAAGAGATCCCTGTTAGACTCAATCTGAAAAAATGGGTCTAGAGATGTATCTTTCCTGATTTCTCTCAAACATAAACTAGCATTCCAGAACTATGACATCATCAATGACGTCACCCCACCCCTCTCAGTCAGAAAATCATTGCTCCTTACCCTTAGCTTTCACCAAGCATCCGTTTGGCTTCCGGTATTATCAACTATTATCAAATACCATAACCCTTCATCAGTCAAAATTTACGCCTTTCAGGTTTTTTTAAAGTAATAAATCTGAAAACACAAAACCAAAATAATTGAGCAGAGAAGTAGGTCTTATGTGGGAGGGAGTCTTATAATGGGAGGTATTATAAGGGGGGTTCCACTGTAGCAGGTCTTCCAAACACATGTGCTATGTCATAACTTCATTACAGGTGACGGCCAACCTTCCGTCCAAGGGAGAGTACGGCATCGAGGTGTACGGCAACGACCCGGCCAAGGACGGGGACACGTACACGCACATCTGCCAGTACTACGTGCACTTCGCCTCGCCCAACGAGCAGCAGCAGGCCTTCTACCAGGAGTCCCCCGAGCGGCGCGCTGCCATGGGAGAGCCCGATAAGACCATGCAGCAGCAGGTCCCCGGCATGGGGTACCCCGGAGGAATCGATGGGGTAGGTGTCCTTGTTAGTTGGGGAAGGTGGCTAGAACCGAAGACACTTAGCTTGGGCGTAACCAAAGTGTCCTTGGTAGTACTAAAACGGGGTGGGTAATTTTTAGTGCGCGTTTTAATTGTTTCCTCCCTTTCGTTTCTATCCGATTCGATGTTTGTTTGCGTGTCTTTTTGTCTTGTTTCTATTTCTTAACTGTGTTTTTTAAATTATTTTTTTGTCTGATTCAATGAATTTTTATGTTCTTTTCGCTCACATTTTATTTTCCTGTTTGCCGTTTGGGATGTTCACCTTTCCACTTGGAACTGTTGTGATTATTGCATTAGAGGTGTTTAGCCTCAGTACTACTACTAGTTATTATTGTGTTTTACTTGATCAGTGGATTTTTAGGTTAGTGTGTGTTGCAAAGTGTTATCCTTTCTTTTTTCCAGTTGGAACTGACAGTGTCTGATTTGCCCTGCCTGGCACCTACTGCACTTTTGTTACTTAGATGTTTTTATTTCTTTATAATTATTTTGTAATCCGTGTTGTCGTTTCCCATCGAGACACCTCACCCGCAGCAGCCTTGTTGTGGCATGTGTTCCCTAAAGCCCTCTCTCATAGAATAAACCATTTGCTTAATAAGTAAGTCAAGAATAAAAATTAATGAATATACAGATATGCATAAGGTTAAGCCAAGGAAAATATGAAAGGATGAGAGTTAACGACCGCTAATTTATTTTAAACTGACCAATTTCAACCAAGAAAGGTTATTAAAGGAATGTATTGAAAAAAGAGATTAATAAAGACAATGATAATTTTTGTCGACAAATTGTTGATGATATTGCAAATCAAACTTTTTATGTATTTACATACTTCTTTTTTCTTACGTTTGGTAATATAAAAGCTGCTTTATGTAAAGATAATAGGTGAAAGGAGAGGTTACTCAGAGTTAACTGATTGTACTTTGGATAAATCATAGTAACCCCTTCATTGCCACAGGACATCTGAGAAATTATCGATTTTCTTATTATAAAGTTTATAACAAATCTGTTAGATTCAATCTGAGAAAATGGTCTACAGATGTATCTTTCCTGGCTTATCTAAACCAAAAACCATCATCCCAGAACTATAACTATGACATCAAAAGTTATGACATCATCAATGACATCATTCACTAGACTATCTTGTAGCAGGCAGGGAAGGGGCAGCTAGGTGAATGGACACTATTGAATAGAATCATGTTCAAGACACCAGGCACTAAATGAAATAGAAACAAGGTTATTTTTAACCACTTCAGCTTTGATACTTAATTATTTGATTAACAACATCTACAAGTTGCAGATTTTAAATTTTAGAGTTTTGTTTTTTTAAATTCAGAGGTTTGGTATTGAGTTCACAACATTGATTTTTACATTCTTGCTATGCGAGACCGTAAAGATGATGTCTAGTACAGAAGGCAGCTGAACAGCTGTTGTGTTGGTGGCAGATGACGTGAAGACAAGGATTGAAGCCATACTATGGGATAGTATTGATTGTTTAGAAAATGTGTGAAATAACCTGTGAGCAAAGCAACGCATCACAGAGTGTTTTCTCTTTTCAATATGTGACCCTAAACAAGAGGAAATACTTTCAGCTCGCGTGATGTCTTGATGTTAGATAATAAGCCGCTAAGATCTTTGATACAACACTATATATCAACAGGCATACGCAAGAAGAAGAAAAGATCATTGATTGTGCACAATACGAAGTGTATTATTGTTTGAATTGAAAGGCCCCTTAGGTCAAGGCCGCTGAAAAGTTGAAGATGATTTGCCAATAACTGCCAGGATCAAAGGCCATGTGACTCTCCTGATAACAGATCTATGTTGGCTAGAAGGAGTGGCTTGGTGTAGTTTCTCAGCTTTAGAAACAAATGATTGTGGCATCATATACCCTGTATCTAGTGTAGATAGAAGTGCTTAACTAGATTCTTGGTTTCACATGAGCAGGTGTTATTTGTGTCAAATCTACACATTTCGGGGAATTCTTGCTTCCAGGTCAATGGCTGAGAACAGGTGCCAAATGAGCATGGATGAGTTAAGTAGATCTCCACAGTTGTTTGTTCATTTATTCATTTATTTCTTTATATTTTGCATGATCAAGGGATGAAAATCAGACGCAAGTGGACTTTATTCGTAACTGTTTTTCTGAAACTTTGTTCTGACAAATTTGTGCCCTCTTTTGTGGAAGGAAAGGACAAAAACATGTTTCCTCGACAAACTTTTAATGGGCAATGCATTTAAAATGATTTATGATAATTCATGAGGCCGGTGTGGAAATTAATTGGCAAGATTATGCTTCATAATAAACTACTAACATATTAATGGCATGGCCTTTGCACAGCCAGGTCTAACAGGATGATAACAGCACTGATTGGTTTTGAAGAGTGAAGTCCACTTGCTAAAGCTAGCCGTGCGTGTTTGTGTGAGTCGTTTGGTTGTTTCCCCCTTCACTAGTGGCAATGTTGTGGCCCCTTACAGCTGGATAACGCCACCGCTAACCTTAACCTCGACAACCTCCCCCCTCCCCCGCCCGAGATGCTGCAGCAGCAGTACCTGTACGGCACGGTGCCGGACAGTCGGCAGCAGGCCGTCATGTCCAGCTACGCCCCCGTGCGCAGTCAGGGGTACCCCACCTACGCCCCGGGTTCTGGCCACACCAACATGGGCCAGCCCCAGCAGGTCAGTTAGAGCCGTTACGTGCTGGGACCGATAGTTGCACATAAGTATTCTTTGTTCCCCCCGGGAAGACGCTGTCAACAACCGCAGTATGTCAGGTACAGGTTTTTGGGGTTTTTTTTTGTTTGGTCAGATAGTTTACACTTCGTTGGATCTACAGTTACAAATGAGTTTGTTCTTTATTCCTTGCACCCTCCCTCAGGGTACAGTCGAACCTCAGTATTGTGGCCACCCTACAGACTGGACAAAAATGTCCGTAATTGTGAGGTGGTCTCAATACTGAAGACTCTTTTAGTCATGAATAAGAAGAGAAGAGACTGAGTAAAACTGTCCGGATTACCGAGGTGTCCGCGATACTGAGGTGCCCGTCAGGTGGGGTTTGACTATAGGCAGTTAACAACAGACCTCCACAGTGGTATATCTAGTTCCTTATTTCTCACACCTTCCCCGCTTGTGCTATAGACCCGTCAACTGGAGACCTCCACAGTCGGCTGGATCATTATCCTTTGTACTGATCCCATCCCCACCCCTCCCCCCTGGGCCTGGTGCATGGCCTGCAACAAGGGGCCTCCAAGGTCCTCTGTCGTGTGCCTTTTCCACTACTGAGGCCCATCCTCTTGGTGTCTGCCTCAAGGTTTCTTCACGACCTGTTTCCACCCTTTCAATGTTGTGTAAACAAACAATCACAACAAGGGGCCTCCAAGGTCCTCTGTCCTGTGCCTTTTCCACTACTGAGGCCCATCCTCTTGGTGTCTGCCTCAAGATTTCTTCACGACCTGTTTCTACCATTTCCAATGTTGTGTAAACACACAATCACAACAAGGGGCCTCCAAGGTCCTCTGTCCTGTGCCTTTTCCACTACTGAGGCCCATCCTCTTGGTGTCTGCCTCAAGGTTTCTTCACGACCTGTTTCCACCCTTTCAATGTTGTGTAAACAAACAATCACAACAAGGGGCCTCCAAGGTCCTCTGTCCTGTGCCTTTTCCTCTACTGAGGCCCATCCTCTTGGTGTCTGCCTCAAGGTTTCTTCACAACCTGTTTCTACCATTTCCAATGTTGTGTAAGCACACAAAACAAACAAAAAAACAAGCTTAACTTTTGCTGGCCAGATCAAAAGGGATGTTGTGTGAGGGATAAATAAAACTTAAAATAGACTTTGGTTGATTAAAACTAATCTTTTAAATCGATTCTTGTTGTTTGTGGTACTCCTTACTGCCAATTGTCTCATTTTTGTTTATGCTATTGGAAATTTCAGCTTATTATACAAAAAATGTTCAGGCTTTGTATATGTTCTACATATTCATCACCGCCTTCAAAATAATTATTAAAGTACACTGTATAATAGAATTATGCACACATCGCAAACAATTACCAGCAACCCACTGACGAACAAATAAAGACTAAACAACAACAAAACACTGAAGTTGCACTAATGAAAGAAGTGTTGGTTTCTAAATTAGTCCGAGTAAATTACTCAGTAAATAGTTACCCACCAAATTACTGCCGCTTTTCAAGTTTTCAACTGACAGAATTAAAAAATGTTCTGTGTATGTTTTATTTGTGGTGATCTGCATTGGCTGTTGTGTGATTTGTTAGTAACATACATGTAGTTTACTTAATAATTTTGGCTTTGAATGTTGATTGTTACGGCAATGGTTAAGTTTAATGGCACAAATTTATGTTGTTGTTTTGTTCCATTATTTTCTCACTGGTTATTTCATTTAATGTCTTCTACATGGGTTTTTTTTTAAATCATATAATTTTTTTTAGATCTTTCACAGATGTTGTTTACAACTTTTGTGTTCCATTTACTGATAAATAAGAATCAATTTAAATAGCATGGTTGTACTAAGATGCCTAAGCTGATCTGGTATCACCAGTCATTGTGCTTTGTGATTTTGCATCATTATGCTGTTGAACATTTTAGCTATTGTTGAAGTTGCTTTTTCATTTTTGTATGGTTAAAGTGTTTGAATGGTCATCTTATTGATGAGCAAAGTCTCGTCTATGTACTGAAAATTTGGTGTGTGTGTGTGTGGTCACTGTCTCATTAAAAACTTTAACATATCAATTTTCTCAGAAACTACAAGTAACAGCACAATCAAATTTTTGCACGATGTTAAAAATCACATTATGTCTGCAGTGATTGCTTTTATTTAATAGTCACTAGAACAGGTTGGTTGGAAATAAGTTTTCATTTTAGCTTCAGGGAATTATTTAAATTCCTGAGTACAAAAGGTTATGCTATTTCGATTTCTCTATGTAAGCCTACAATAGATCATGGTTATGACCTCATAAAAGAAATGATGTCATCTTTGTGATGTAAAAAAAAGTAAAGTTTTTCTCTAGTGAAGAGCATTAGAATGACAAGATTGTGAAGAATAATGTGGCATGCCTGAGCGAGTCAGTGTGGCACTTAGCTTTTGTTTTCCAGTTTATCGTGCTTTGATTTGTTAATTACTACATCGATTAGTCAGTTACATGATTTTTTCCTTTAAAAAAGATGACTCAACAATGTGCATTTGAAAATAAACATTTATATTAAAAAATATGTCATGAATGTGGAAACATTTTCAGACAAATTTTCTCTTTTGCTGCAAAAATGATCTTCAAGATGTTATGGATGAGGTCACATTTGCAGCCTATTTTTTCTTTCAGTTTTGATTTAAAACGATCCTTGATACTTTACAGATATGAAAATATGTTCAGCTTGATTTTTTTCTTTTTCTTTTTCTGCAAAACGATCCTCAGTAATCTAAAGATGTAGAAACATTTTAGCCTATTTTTCTCTTTGTTTGCTGCAAAACAACCCTTAAATACTTTATGGGTGTGAAGATATTTTCAGCCTATTTTTCTCTTTCTTTTGTTTCTGCAAAATGTTTCTCAATACTTTAAGGATGTTGAAACATGTTCAGCCTATTTTCTCTATTTTGTTGCATAAAAACCCTCGGCACTTAAAGGATATAGAAATATTTTTAGCGTATTTTTCTCTTTTACTTTTACTGCAAAGCAATCTTTAAATATGGATGCAAGTATATTTTCAGCCCCCCCCCCCCTCTCTCTCTCTCTCTCTCTCTCTCTCTCTCTCTTAATAAGCAACATTTATGATTGATCCTATTAGTATATTAATTATTATTCATTTATTATCATTCCGTTTTTGTGTGTGCACCGCACCTCCTATGTTATAGGCCGGAGGCCTGAAACATTAAAATTGTGTTCCCCTCTCTCTCTCTCTCTCTCTCTCTCTCTCTCTCTCTCTCTCTCTCTCTCTCTCTCTCTCTCTCTCTCTCTCTCTCTCTCTCTCTCTCTCTCTCTCTCTCTCTCTCTCTCTCTCTCTCTCTCTCTCTCTCTCTCTCTCTCTCTCTCTCTCTCTCTCTCTCTCTCTCTCCTCTCTCTCTCTCTCTCTCTCTCCTCTCTCTCTCTCTCTCTCTCTCTCTCTCTCTCTCTCTCTCTCTCTCTCTCTCTCTCTCTCTCTCTCTCTCTCTCTCCTCTCTCTCTCTCTCTCTCTCTCTCTCTCTCTCTCTCTCTCTCTCTCTCTCTCTCTCTCTCTCTCTCTTCTCTCTCTCTCTCTCTCTCTCTCTCTCTCTCTCTCTCTCTCTCTCTCTCTCTCTCTCTCTCTCTCTCTCTCTCTCTCTCTCTCTCTCTCTCTCTCTCTCTCTCTCTCTCTCTCTCTCTCTCTCTCTCTCTCTCTCTCTCTCTCTCTCTCTCTCTCTCTCTCTCTCTCTCTCTCTCTCTCTCTCTCTCTCTCTCTCTCTCTCTCTCTCTCTCTCTCTCTCTCTCTCTCTCTCTCTCTGCTGTAAAGCAATCCTCAATACTGTAAGGACGTGGAGACATTATCACCTTATCTTTCTCTCTGTTTGCTGCAAAATGATCCTTGATACTTTACAGATAAAGAGGCAATTCAGGGCACATTTTCTCTTCTACGTTTTGCAGCAAAACGACCTTTAACCCTTTCGCCGCCAGTCATTTTTCAGCCCAAAAATACCATTAAACTTAACTGGGTAGAGAAAATAAAATATCTGCAATATTGCGAATTCCTCTGTGACATATAACATTAGGCATATCCTTACCTCCCAAAATTAAGAAAATAGGGTCTTTGGATAACAGGTCCTGATTTGATGCCTTTTAGTGACATGGGTGTTAAACCACTGTAGTGCTAAAATGCGACATTGGCGGTGAAAGGGTTTTAATACTATAGAAATTAGAGCTCATTTTTCTAACTGCGTATGTGTGCGGGTTTTTTCGGTGGCAGGCGATTGTGGCCACGCCGGCCATCCCGACCAGCACCAAGCCCCTGGAGGTGGAGAAGCGCAGCATGGGCCAGGCCCCGCCGGCCGCCCCCCGCGACTTCCAGCTGTCCACCGTCACCAAGGACAAGGGGGAGGCCCCGCCCCCCGGCCCCGCCTCCACACCCCAGCAGAAGCCCACCCTGGAGGCCATCGACCGCCAGGTGCTGCAGAGCGTCGACGACCACGCCATCCAGGTGAGAATTGAATGCCGCCATCCAGGTGAGAATTGAATGCCGCCATCCAGGTGAGAATTGCCAACATCCAAGTGAGAATTACCAACATCCAGGTGAGAATTGCCAACATCCAGGTGAGAATTGCCAACATCCAGGTGAGAATGAATGCCGCCATCCAGGTGGGAATGAATGCCACCATCCAGGTGAGATTTGCCCCCAACCCAGGTGAAAATTGCCGCCATCCAGGTGAGAATTGCCAACATCCAGGTGAAATTTGACGCCATCCAGGTGAGAATTGCCGCTTTAGCTCTTTCGTTCCTGAGAACCGCCTTTGAGGTTGAATGGGAGCAACTGCAGATTCCTAGCTTTATAGAGCTCTCTATCTCCCTATTCCTGGGTTTCCAGAGAGAGTAAAACTGTATAAAGGGGTGTTATGTTATTGTGAATATGCGGCGTGTTCTCAGCAGCCTGTTTCTCTTTCATAAACAATACTTGCCCCAGTTCTTCTTCTTCGATCGCTCAGACAGTTTCCTGTCAATTATGAGCGCAGATGCGTCATGCTGCCGTTATCCGCCTAAGTAAGAAATAACTAGGCCCAGCATGTCCGACTTCGGCTGGAGGAATCTTTTTGAAAGTGTTTCTTGAAAAAAGGCAGGAGAATGGTCCAGACAGGCAGAAAGCTAGTAGATGACAGCAAGCAAAGGGAAAAGGCAGAGTCAAAGAGAGTGACATAGAACTTCCAGAACGGGGGGGCTTGCCCCAGTAAGAAAATGGAAAAAGACCCTCATTGCAATTATTTTTTGAAGAGAAAATTAATAACAGTTGCATCATATTGCATATCACGAGCAAAAGAGGCCCGTAGGAATCAACGGGATAAACTTTCTCAGCAGCTAAAGAGGTTCTCAGGAATGAACAGTAGTTGAAGCTTCTCTAAATACAGAAACCAAAGAGTTAAACACAGACATTGGAAATACTAGTGCCAAAAAATTAGTGAAGCCTTGAGGAAAGATGAAGGGAAGTAACTCAAAAAACATACTTGCGACAGCAAAAACATGGATTCAGACAAATTTAAGACTTGAACATTGCTGATACGAGTACCCTCAGAATTGGGTGCTGTTACTAGTATGCTGGGAATTCACCTGGAATGAGTTGAAAGTTTTGTGGATTTAGCCAGAAGACAGACTGACTTGTTTGTGTGTAGCCTCTTACCTTAGCTGTTGCCTTTCACTGTGGTTATTTGTGGTCCTCAGGTGTCCAAGTCAGACCACAACAGTTTCCGTGACCTGGTGTGGGATCTGATTTATTCCAAGAACATCACCAACGAGATTGAAAAAGTCCGGTAAGTCGGACGTGTACATGTGCCATAGTGTGTGTGTGTGCATGTCCAGTGTTGATTCTAGAGCGCAGTCTTGCAGGATTCCCGCATTTATTCCCCCTAGGACGCATAAAATCGCAAACAGTGCTCACGCAAAATAATAAAAACGAACGCACTTTTACTTAACGGGTGCGTAGTCGCGGCTGCTGTGTCTATAGCCTTCTCGATATTGAGTCGAACCGAGCATCCTTTCTGTCAACGTTTCTGATTGGCCGATGACCCTGGCTTTGTCCAATCACACAACTTTTCACTCAGGAGCACAACTTTTCAGTCCGCCATTTTTGTTTTGGTGCACACTATCGAGCTCAATGCCACAGCCAGCGATTCTCGTTCTGTTGTAGGGCCTCTAAGGCGCAGTGAGCAAAGAAAACAAAGCAAACTTGTTTTATTTTGTGTTTTGTGGCCTATGTTTATACAACTAAGAATGCACGCAATGGGTCAGGAAGTGAAACGGAACTCGCGATGCCGATGTCAACCAGATCCGAGATTGGAACTTCTTGAAATTGCCTTGCCCAACTAACTGGAAAGACGCGAAAAACTTTCCAAAGGCTTAGTTGTGTTTCAAGGAAGAGTGTGAGGGCGATAACATCGACGATGAGAGATTTTACGCGATCACTGAATCGGCGAAAGTCACAACTCGAACTCGAAGAATCTTGAGTGTGGCAGTTGTAAAGTGATGACTTGAGCACAATGCTGAATGCGCTCTCTGTCTCTCTCTCTCTCTCTCTCTCTCTCTCTCTCTGTCTGTCTCTCTCTCTCTCTCTCTCTCTCTCTCTCTCTCTCTCTCTCACACACACACACACACACACACACACACACACTCTCTCTCTCTCTCTCTCTCTCTCTCTCTCTCTCTCTCTCTCTCTCTCTCTCTCTCTCTCTCTCTCTCTCTCTGTCTCTGTGACAGGCTCAGTCTCTGTGTTTAAATGTTGCTGTCTGGGAGTGTGCTCTTTCCTTTACTTTCTGTGGTCGCTGTGTTATTCTTCATTCTGTATCCTCCTGCAAAAAGACATAAAGTGCTAAATTGCATTCATACTGCTGGGTTTTGTTTAATTCTCGAAAAGCTCTTGGGTCCCTTCTTTTTATCCCAGGGGTCCCTTGGGGCTCCTTTTTTTTCACCTGAGGGAGCCCCAGGGCTCCCTTTTTTGAAATCCTAGATGCAACACTGATGTCTCTGTGTGTGTGTGCATGTCTGTGTGTGTGTGTGTGTGTGTGTGTTTGCTTGTCTGTGTGTGTGTGTGCATGTCTGTGTGTGTCTGTTTGTTTGGACTTAGCTTTCTGCTCATTTTTCTGCATTTTTATGTACCAATAGCTTAAAGGCCTACAAATTTGCAAAAGAGAGTTGCATTCAAAATGGTAATGAGGTAGATTTGATCTGTCAGTGACGCAAGTAGTTAAAATGTCTCCAGTGCAGAGATTCTGCTTATTTGAATAGTTGTACCCGTGGGAAAACTTTAGCATGAATATTCTGGCGTTCTATCAGCCACAGTAGGAACTGTTCTTGCTGCCAGTGTGGAAACTGCATTGCAGCCCAGACAGTCTAATGCACATTCCATCAAATCTGGGCTGATTGGAGTACATGGCCGTAGTAGTAGTAGTAGTAGTAGTAGAAGTAGATAGGGACAAAGCAAGCCGTCAAGCTTTTTAGATAGTCCCATCCCATCTTTATCAACAGTGTTATGACAGTATAAAGGTCACGGTTTCGTGGTCAACTTTTCCTACAATTACTCATCAAAGCATCTAAATAGCATTAAATAATTTGGAGATTTGTCAAGACGATTTTTGAATAATTTAGTATTGGGTGCACATTTTAGTTCGTTAGGTAAATCATTCCAGATGTTAGCAACTCTATTGCTGAAGCAATTTTTTCTGATGTTAGTGTTGAAACGTTTAATAAAGATCTTGCCATAAGGGTTTCTAGTCACATTGCATGGATGAAACCACATGGCAGGAAAAGCAGGAATCAGGATTTTGGCTTTGTTCTTTTTCCTGAAATCAGGAATTTGCAATACTTTATTGAAGAATGATTACACTGGAATGAGGAGGAAAAAACTTGTATGATAGCTGGCTCCAAATGCTCTATTTTATTAATAAAAATGTACCCCCCCCAAAACCTTCAGCTGTGGGGGCTTTGCCCGCCGACCCCTACAAATGACTCGCCCCGTGACCCCACAATGCAGCCGGTCGGAACCTAGGCCTTCCTGCTTTTCATTTTATCCAGGTTTCACCCTTGAAATTGCATTGTGGTGCACAAAAGAATTTATCCCATGATAGACCGACATGACCATTAAATATCTTATACGCTTCAATAAGATCTCCTCTAGTTCTCCTGCCTTTCTGCTTATTTGAATAGTTGTACCTGTGGAAAAACTTTAGCATGAATATTCTGGCGTAGATATTCATCCTCCATAATGGCTGTGTGTGCAGAGTGATTTTCCGATGGCTGGCGACCAAGAACCTGAAGGAGATGAACTTTGACAAAGTGGAGAAGGGCAGTCCCGAGGAAGTGCTGATGGGATTGAAGACCGGCGGCACCACGTACGCCATGGTCTTCGACACCATGTGCACGTAAGAAGCATCATTTTCTTTTTCTAGTCTTGATTTTATTTCTGCCGTTAATTTCAATATTTTCATATTGGCATGAATTTTTTTAATTACAAATTGTATTACAAGTTAATTGTATTCATTTAATTACAACAGTATTGAGTTGTTCAGTGTCTACTTGTTTCAACCGCAAGTGAAACATTTTACTTTGAATGAAAATGACATCATCAGTCATATTTAAGTCATGCGTCAATCATGGCTACGGTGAATAACACTATATTTCGGATGAAAAGGATTCTGACATGCCATCAGTCATAGTTGAGTCATACCATCAGTCACAGCTAAGGTGATGAATAAAAGGATTCTGACATGCCATCAGTCATAGTTGAGTCATACCATCAGTCATAGCTAAGGTGAATAACAACACTACATTCTGATGAAAAGGATTCTGACATGCCATCAGTCATAGTTGAGTCATACCATCAGTCATAACTAAGATAAATAGCACTACATTCTGATGAAAAGGAACTGAAAATTGCTTGATTTTGTTTTTCCCTGCCAGGTACGCCGGCCTGCACTCCAAGATCATCAGCGGCTACGCCAAGGGTGCGGACTACAAGCCAGGCATGAAGTTCCAGCCTGGACAGAACCAGCACTCGTGGAACGCCATCTACATCTACGGCACATGGTGCCTGATCGATGCCCACTGGGCGGCGCGCCGCATCATCGGCAAGCAGGCGTCCTCCTCGGACGAGGAATTCCACTACCAGCTGGACGAGTACTTCTTCCTGCCAGACCCCCACCAGCTGATCTACACCCACTACCCGGACGACACGCGCTGGCAGCTGCTGGAGCGCTGCGTGACGCTGGAGGAGTTTGAGAACATGCCGCACATGAAGCCCCAGTTCTTCAAGTACGGCCTGGAGTTCGTCACGCACCGCACGGCCGTCATCTACAGCCGCGGGGAGATCCACATCCGCCTGCGTTACCCCGCGCACCGCATCGCCGTCGGCTTCAACTTCACCATCCAGTTTGAGGACGGCATTGAGGAGTACAACGGCATCAAGCTCAACAGGTCCGCCTTTCTTTCGCAAGCACCGTGTTTTTCGGATTATGATGATGTTGTTGTACTCTGGCTAAAAGACACCGGGGATCATCCGAACAGCCGAAGCGCTTGAACACTATAGTACAGATGCATCAGCTAGGGATGAGAACATTACGTGCGTGACCGTTTTTGATTACCCTGCCGCAGGGGCAGCCACATTCCAACTTCAGGGTTTTGGGGAGACTGATGATGTTATGCTAGGAACTTGTCATGGCGAAAGACAATCCCCCTATAACTAACAACATAGCATAACAACATTTTGATGTAGCCTTGGTGTTCTAGCCTGTCAATTGGTCTGAAACAACCTTAACTCTTTTGTCGCCTCTTGGCACCAGAATGATTTAACACCCATGTCACTATAAGGCATCAAATGAGGGTCTGGTATCCAGTGACCTTATGTTCTTAATTTTGGGAGGTAAGGATAGGCCCTATTTTATGCATGTCACAAAGGAATCCCCAATATTGCAGACGAAATATTTTATCTACCCGGGTAAGTTTAATGGTAAATTTTGGCTGAGGAATGGTTAGCGTTGAAAGGGTTAAGCCAAGGCGTATGGATTATAAAGCGGGACTTTTTTCTGACCGAGATGCCTGCACCATATGATTGGCTAATAATGTACTAAATAGTGAATACCGTAGAAAAGACAATAAAAATCGAGGTCTGGAGTCCTGCACCCAGTTTGAGCAAGGAAGGAAATGTTAATGGTCAAACTGTCTCCCATTCACCTCACCTTCTCAAATCATACACATTGGGCAGTCTTGATTTACAGTGAACTTGAGAGAGAGGGGTGAATTTTGTGTTCTTAAAAGGTAAACAAGCAAACACACATGGTCTTATCTAAGATCCTGCAATATATGTTAAACCTTTGATGGTTTATGATTGTTTAAAATTGGTTAACATTGTGTAGAAAAAGAGCCCAGCAGGGATCAAGTGTGATTAAAATGGGCTTTTGCTAATGCTGTGATGAATCAAAGGTACCAGATATCCATTGCAGGTGATAGCAACACCTTAAAAGTAACCACAACGCTCTTTGTCTCGTGCACACAGGTTTGGCCTTCAGGAGAGTGTCGGGGGCATCGCCTCCTTCTCCCTGCGTCTGCCCGTGTCGGGCTCCTACATGCTGTTCATCTACGCCAAGGAGGACACGCCCGAGACCAAAGAGAACGTCTATGCCCAGGTGTGCGAGTACAAGATCGAGCACGAGGCGGTGTCGGACGTGGCCCCAGAGCCCTACCCGCCCTGCTCCAGCCTGACGTGGGGCCCGGGGTCGGCCTTCTACCGCTACGGGCTGACCACGTACCAGCAGTCGTCCACCCTGTGCACCCGGGAGGGCAAGGCCGAGCTGCAGGTGCGGCAGCCTCGCGCCATGCAGTTCATGGCCAAGCTGAAGCACAACAACATCAGCGACTCGGAGCTGGAGGCCTACGTGATGCACCGCACCGTGGGCAGCACGGCCTACTTCAACCTCACCGCCCCGGGCCGCGGGGAGTACGGCCTGGAGATCTACGCCAACGACCCCGCCACGGAGGGCTCCACCCTGTACCACGTGGCCCAGTTCCTGGTGCTGTGCCAGGAGGATGTCAAGGCCACGCCCATGCCAAAACTGCCCCCGGGATACCTGGGCGCCCAGCCCAAGTTCAGCGAGTTTGACCTGACCACCACCTCCCACCAGGACCCCATCATCCACCTGGACTGCAACCGGGTGCACGTCTCCCTGAAGAGCTCCAGGGACATGAGGATGACCGCCAACCTCATCTCCGTGGATGACGACCAGGAGTACACCGACTACGTCTTCTCCAACACCAACCCCCAAAATCACGAGATCGTGTTCAGCATCAACCTGCCCAACGTCGGCTTCTTCAAGCTGCAGATCTACGGGATTCCCACTGATGACCCGCGGCAGGAGCTGCCGGGCATCTACAACTACCTGATCAACTGCCGCCAGGTGACGGACGCCATCTTCCCCTTCCCCAAGCAGTACGCCCAGTGGAAGGAGGGCTGCTACATGTATGAGCCCGGGGCCATCCCCTCCTCCAGGGGACCCTTCAGCGGACAGGTCAGTGCCTTCCTTGTCACTGTTCTGTATCGGGCTTCTTGTCTTCAGCCTTGGAACTCCCAGGAATTGATCGTCAGAGTGAAATCGTTCCCTCACCCTAGTTTTGTTATTGTTGGTTCGGCTGTCTGTTTGTGATAAGAATTTATCAGAAAATTGTATTTGTGATAAGAACTTCTATGAAGGTTGTATTTGTAATAAGAATTTCTGGTTAAGGTCAAGATGTGCCCCCCCCTGCATTTCTCGGTTAATTGCAATTTTCCGTTTTGTCTTTCTTACCAAACATAAAGCTGTATTTTATTAACCTTTTTAGCTAATAACCTTTTTGAAATACTAACCCTAACCCTAACCCTAACCCCCCCCCCCCCCCCCCCTATAAGACGGGAAAACGCAATGAACCACGACTGTGACAAATGGGGCCGTGTACTGCAATGCATAGGGGGGGGGGGCTATTAGATAATGGCCTAGGGTTAGGGATAGGGTTAGTATTCCAAAAAGGTTATTAGCTAAATTAAAAAGGTTAATAAAATACAGCTTTATGTTTGGTAAGAAAGGCAAAAACGGGAAAATGGAATTAACTTAGAAATGCAGGGGGGGTGGCACATCTTGACCTTTACCGAATTTCTCAGAAAGTTGTAATGATAGCCTTTTATTGTTGCAATGTTTGGTTATCACCCAGGGAACAATTTGTTGAATTCTGGAGTAAATCTGAATTATCATTGGTATACTATATTTCTAAGCATTTTATTTTGTTTGTTTATTTACAATACAGCATGCATCTGCAAGATTGAAAGATAAATTCCTTTGTGATAGGCATCAGACTTATTCTATTATATTAATACTTATTGTATGATCTTTAGAATTAAGTCCTTGCTGGTTTATGTTGAATCAATAGAAAACTTCAGTCAAGAACCCTTCAAGCTATTGATTTTTGTTTAACCTAAATTTTTCGTCAGGACATTTTTGGAATACATAATAAGCTAGAAATGACTTGACCAGAATTTTTAAAGGTGGTTTATTACTTTTTGCCTTTCTCAAAATCATACTTTGTGACGTATACCCAGTTTTCTCAAGCAGTCTCAATATGGGTTAAAAGTGAACATAAATTTCGTTTTAAAAAAAAAAGGATCAATGCCTGTTGATTTAACTTTTGTGATGTTCAACGATTCCAAAATCTGTTCTCAGGTGCATATAATAATAATAATAATAATTTAATTCATTTTAAAAAGTGACGCCTGTCCCTCGCGAGGCTCCAGGCGCCATTACAAAGATAAAAACCAACAGGTTTAAGAAAGAAGAGAAAGGAGACATACAAGATTAAAACATAAAAAATAACTTTGACATCGTAAGAACAAGATATCATTAGAAAACATTAAAATTAATACATGCGGGGAACATATACCCCCAGCCCCTCCACTCTCTCACCACCCCCTTCCCCTCTCCCTCACCCCGCGCTGTCTCCCCCCCTAAAAAACAACAACAGCAAAACACACCCTCCACTCTCTCTCGCGCCTTCTCACTCACACACACACACACACACGCACGCACGCACGCACGCACGCACGCACGCACTCACCTACACACACGCAATCACACACACACCGTTTGGAATAAGACATATCAGCAGGTTGACGGTTGATACACGTCAGATTAATCATGGTTAAAATAGGTATGGAATAAGGTCTTCATGCCTGATTTAAAAGCGTTAAACGTTTGTGCATTACGAAGGGCTAAAGGTAACGAATTAAAAACAGTAGGGCCAGCAAAAGAAAAACCGTCTCCCAGACAAGGTGTTGTTCAGAAAACACTGATTCCAGTGTCATGAATCTGTCCCCAGGTGCATATGGACCGTCTCCTGGACAAGGTGTCGTTCTGCTACACTGATTCCAGTGTCATGAATCTGTCCCCAGGTGCAGATGAACCATCTCCCGGACAAGGTGTCGTTCCGCTACACTGATTCCAGTGTCATGAATCTGTCCCCAGATGCAGATGGACCGTCTCCTGGACAAGGTGTCGTTCAGACAACACTGATTCCATTGTCATGAATCTGTCCCCAGGTGCAGATGAACCATCTCCCGGACAAGGTGTCGTTCCGCTACACTGATTCCAGTGTCATGAATCTGTCCCCAGGTGCAGATGGACCGTCTCCTGGACAAGGTGTCGTTCTGCTACACTGATTCCAGTGTCATGAATCTGTCCCCAGATGCAGATGGACCGTCTCCTGGACAAGGTGTCGTTCAGACAACACTGATTCCATTGTCATGAATCTGTCCCCAGGTGCAGATGAACCATCTCCCGGACAAGGTGTCGTTCCGCTACACTGATTCCAGTGTCATGAATCTGTCCCCAGGTGCAGATGGACCGTCTCCCGGACAAGGTGTCGTTCAGAAAACACTGATTCCATTGTCATGAATCTGTCCCCAGGTGCAGATGGACCGTCTCCCGGACAAGGTGTCGTTCAGAAAACACTGATTCCATTGTCATGAATCTGTCCCCAGGTGCAGATGGACCGTCTCCCGGACAAGGTGTCGTTCAGAAAACACTGATTCCATTGTCATGAATCTGTCCCCAGGTGCAGATGGACCGTCTCCCGGACAAGGTGTCGTTCCGCGTGTCTATCCCCCGGGCGGAAGCGGTGGCAGTGGTGGCGGGGCAGGACTGGACCCACCTGGAGCGTCTACAGGGCACCGAGTGGGGCGGGGACGTCAAGGTCACCCACTGCTACAACACCGGCAGCAAGGTCACCCTCAACGCCAACTTTGGCGGCGACAAGACCAGCTACGCAACCCTACTCGAATACATCTTATAAACTTGCTCGCTCCCTCCTCGCTCTTTACATACTTTTCTCCCCTAGTGCTGTGCTCTTTATGCTGGATGCATTTAGCTTGGTTGTTGGTTGGAAAGGGGCTTGTCCTCTTAAGGGGCAAATCAAAGGAATGTAAAGCTGCCTGGGAAGAAGTTTAGCATCAATAATCTTGATTGTAGGATTGCTTTTTAGTATTTAGCTGCTTTGGCTCTGACTTTTTTGGGGCTGGCTTTTTCAAACCATTTTGTGTAGTGTGCAAGGAGGAAGATTATGTAGGTCAGTTTTTATACTAAGCAAAATCTTTTTTAGGCGATTGTTTTGATCAGCACAGTGCCCACTTTGGATGTTAGTGTTGTGAGGTGAATCACATTTTTATATTGGTAGTACAAAACTCGATATCGGCCAGTGTTATGCATGGGTGACAAAAATCTTACAGCCTCACAGACTTACCTTTCTCTTTTGCCGTGGCCTCTTTGACAAGGGGGTGTCTGAAAGTCTTGGCCAGTACACCTTGCAAATCCAAATAGTTTGACCTTTTTTTTAAGGAATTTTGTAAAATCATAAATGCTCTTTCGTGTCCTTCTCTAACCAATTTACTACTTAAAAATTTTTTTTAAACACTGCTGCTTTCATGTTTTTGTCAAAAGAAAGTGACGGGGAAAACGTTTTCTTTTAGTAAGAATGTCAGATGTTTGGAGAGAAAGCTAATGTTCAGAATCTATTCAAAGGAAAATGAGAAATACTATCCTGTTAACTGCAATCTCTGCCTGCTTTTGCCTTTCTCTTGGTCTGTGATTTACAGCCTGGACACGGATCTGGCTTATTGTTTTCTGTCCTCCATGACCGTGCACAACGTTTTCTTACACTGCAAACATGTACCTATCTTTATATCCGCTCCGTGTAGCCTTTGCACACTGCTGATGGCTCATCACGCCGTTTCTCTCGTAGAGGGCACAATTGTATAGTAGTTGTGATGTACACGTAACGGCAAGAGAGAAACGGCTCTTTGGGCTTGCTTGGGTACAATATCTAGTAGTTTGGCTTCGCTGAAATGTCCATGACTTGAGTGTATTCTGTGCCAAGTTTGTTTTTTGTTCATTTGCACTGTAACAGAATTTTGCAACATGGGAGAAATTATTTGTATATTTATGTTTATTTGAAACAGTTTTTATGTATGCAAATCATTTTATTTGCAAATGAGAGTCTGTTCTTATGCCTGATTTTTAAGAATAATAATTACACTGCCTTTTTGTACACATCAGGACTTGATTATTGATTTTGCTTGTTTGTATATGTTGTAATTGCTTTCTTTTCATCATATAATTAGTGCAATGTGCATGTCAGTGTTTGTTTTTTGTTGATTTCTTTTCTTCTGAATAAACAAGATTTGTTTTATTACTATGAATTTGTTGCTGTTTTCACAATACTGTTAGATCTGCTTTTTACACTTTTACATGTCTTGAGTATGTTGCAAACTACGACTTGTACGAGCTGTTTTTATCCATGTCATTTTATTATTAGATTTCAGATTTTTCTGTTGTCTGTGAACTTTTAAAATCTCTGTTTTTTAGAATTATGATTATGCTAGATTCTTGTCTCTCCTGTTCTTCTTCTGCTGGTGCTAGAAGATAGTTTTTGTGCATACACGTTGTGAACTCGTTTGATGAAAATATTCATGTGATTAGAAAATATCGCTTCATGGGCTTCTAGCAATAAAGTGCTTCTCACACTAAAAGTGTTTGGTCGTTTTTGAAAGATTGGCATGTTTGATTTTGAGTGAAGTAGTGTGTGTGTGTGTGTGTGTGTGTTATTTAATTGGGTACCGATTCAGAGGAAAATGATTACAAAGGAGGTTGTTTCAGTGCTGACAATAGAGAAGGCTTTGTTGTGGGGGGTTTCAAGCCACAGCCTGTTTTATGGTTTCCTTACCTTCTCCAGTCTTTCAGTATTTTTAAAAAAATTAGGCTTAGCGGTTATTCTTCTTCTTCGTTAATCACTCAGACAATATCCTGTCATATGAGCGCAGATATGTCATGCTGCCGTTATGCGCCCAACTAAGAAATAGTTAGGCCTAGCATGTTCGTCTTTGGCTGGATGGAGAACATCTTTGTCAGAATTTCTAGAACAAAGGCAGGAGAATGGACCAGTAACGCAGAAAGATAGTAAATGACAGTGAGCAAAGGGAAAAGGCAGAGTCAAAGAGAGTGGTAGATGATATTCATTTATTGTTTAGAGGAAGCACATGATAAAGAATTATGTCCAAGTGACACTTAAAAAAAATATTAAATATAAAGATTAATGTTTAATAAACAGACATTGCAGATGTCTTAAAACAGGCTTTCAGAGATAGTTGGTACTTTATAGTCACAGAGGCGTCTGTGAAATTCTGGTTGCTCCCATCTGGAGAGCGCGTCACAGACAGAGGCGCGCCCCTTATATATTTTTTTTATCATGCGATTTTTGTGTGTCGGATAAGGAAGGAAAAGGGTGTGTGTGTGTGTGTGTAAATTTTGACCAAATGACAACGTTTTTGTTGCCACTGGGATTAACGTGTGCTAAGTGTATGGGCACACAGGACCTCGGTTTATCGTCTCATCCGAAAGACTCCACATTCAGACCGTAAGGCCTAGTGCAAAGTGAGAGGAAAAATCCCCTGTACCCAGGTTCGAACTCGGGTTTACTTGACACAAGGCGAACGCGTTACCTCTGTGCCACTGCACTTTGAGATCTTTGATGTGGTCACACCATTTCCCATCCCTTTGTTTCTCACACTAGCATCCCTATATTTACCTATGCTTTAGTGTTGGTATCTAAACAGAGCACCATGCTTTAACCCTTTCACCGCCAGCCATATTTCAGCTATTACATTTACCTGGGTAGAGAACAAAATCCATCTGCAGTATTGGGGATTCTTCTGTGACGTATATAAAATAAGGTCTATCCTTACTTCCCAAAACTAAGACAATAGGGTCTTTGGATAATAGACCCCAATTTTGATGTCTTTCAGTGACATAGGTGTTAACTCACTGTGGTGCTAAAATGCGACTTTGGCGGTGAAAGGGTTAAAGTTTTGCATGCAAAGGCTGTGCCGTAACTCTAGCCACTGATTTCTTCCTTGCTGACACGGTCATCAGGTCCCAAGGTCCTCCAGTATTTTCAATACAAAGTGAACACACCGTTAGAGCAGCACGCTCAGATTTTGAAGTAGAAAGCGCTGACACAGTGCGTTGAATCCTCTGTGAAGGGTAACTCAAATTTCAGCTTTCTGAAAGCACATTGAAGGCTGACGCCAAACGCAGGCAAACAAAATTGAAGACATTAGACTACTCTGACAAGACTTGTTGTTGACGTACCCTGGCTAAAAGACTCCAGGGATCATCCCAACAGCCGAAGCACTTGAACACTATGGTACAAATGCATCAGCTAGAAGGGATAAGAACATAACGTGTGAGACACGCAAGCACATGCATGTGTGCATGCACGTGACACACACACATACGCATAGTAATTGTAATTTCTCTTAACGAGATAATGATGTGGTTTGACTGCTTTTGACTTGATGCGCGCGCACACAGTGACACATGCACACACACAGTGACACACATATACACACACACAGATAAACTCACATGCCTATCTTACCATTTAAATGTAGGCCTACTCTCGCTCTTAGTATGAAATTCTGCTTAAAACGTCCTCCGGTCTGGAACAGACACATATGGGACATTAGTAGATATACAGATGGTGGGAACGATCCTGGAGACACTGCAATGCCCGGATGCAGTGCAACACCAGTAAAGTCCCGAATGTTTAGCAATACAGATGTGTATGTTGTAATGTAATGTTCTTAGTAGAATTGGGAAAACAAGTAGATGCCACTAATTGCGTTCACCTGTCAATTGCAAGAAAGAAAGAAAAATAAACAAACCATCCCGGACTTAGCACCTATTATGCATCTGTGTTAATGTTTATGTGTATGGTTAGTACAAGTGGGAGAGATAGCCAGGGAGTTTTGTTCTAAGCATGTATGCGCGCGTGTGTAAGCCTCTGTGTGTGGGCATAGCCTGTGTATCTAGATACTCTGGTGTGTGTGTGTGTGAAGTCAAGATGATCTTTATTGACCATAAAGGAATAAGCTAAACAGAGCTTTCTTTCATCCTGTCGTCATAAATAAATGAGAAGCACAACTGAAGCAAACAAGATGGGGGGAAAAAAAACCTGTCAACAAAAACCCCAATTTGCAATGGTAAAAATACACGTGTGTATGAGAGAGAGAGAGAGAGAGAGAGAGCCTTTGTGTGTGTGTGTATGTGCATGCACCCGCATAGGAGGCAATTGCTTGTCTGGAAATCTTGGTTAGAATTCCTCTTCTTCAAACAACCGCCATCCTAAATAGAGAAGCTAAGCTTTGCCCAGGGTACATACCTACTTAGGCAGCACGTTCTTATTCTATAGAACAGGGAGAACAAAATGGCTATGCCACCTACATGCTAGAGCACTGAAGCAGACTACTCTGGCAGAAGTCTGAGCTGTTGGGGTTTTCGGTGCCAGCTGACTGAAGCCACGCCCACCCTACGTACCAGAAAGGCTATGGAAATCCAACACCAGAGAGAGAGAGAGAGATGCGCCACTGTAGTACCAGTAGTGCAGATGCCGCGAGAAGCACGGGTGTGTGTGTGTGTGTGTGTGTGTGTCTGCATGCTTGCCGCCCGTGCGCACCGCTGAGAGAGAGAGAGAGAGAGAGAGCGAGCATAAATATAAGAGCAAAGAGCAACGACCTATACAGGCTAACAGAACTCCCCCAAACCAGTGCCCCCTACCCCCACCCCCAAACTCCTCCTTTTTCGTCAGTTTTTGTTTAACAACACACGCACGCATGTATACACACACACACGCACCCCCCCCCCCCCCTCACACACACACAACACACACACACTTTGACAATTGATTTTGGATTTTAATAGATTTTATTGTTTGGGTTTGTTTTTTAATTGTGTTTTATCTAATATACTTATATTTCTTATTAAACTCTAAAAAACATTCTTAAGTTGTTGGAGCTGGTATATCAACTTGATAATAGTAATAATAATCACGCAAATCATCAAACACATTCGCACTCAAGTATGCCTACGCATAGGCCCACGCTTTCAAGAAGAAAGAGAGCAAGATAGAACTAAAGGAAACAAGAAACAAGAAGGCAAACGCCTTATAAACGTACTCCCAGTTCAGTCTTTTCTCGCTCTCACTTTCTTATTGGTCCTTTCACAGACTAGCCTTAACTGAGTAGCTGGGAGTACAAACCCCCCCCCCCCCCCCCCCCCCCCCCCCCACCCCACCCCTCGGTTCAGTGGTTTAGGCGCTATATAGACTGGAACACATTTCGGTCACAGACAGAAACGCGCACGCACACGCACGCACAGAGAGAGAGAGAGAGAGAGAGTCAACGAACAGCCCTCGTTCCCATTCCAATGTATTCTGTTAGAACTGGGAGTACAAAAAGAATGAAGCGATTTTGTCGACCAGTTCATGCGGTACAGCCTGGCCAGACAAAGAAAACCCAGAGACCATGTCCCAGTGCCACTCTGCGACACCTCTGGAGCATAATGTATGTTTTCAATGTCTTCTACTCTTTGTATTACATTCCAACAACAAAGAAATGTGAAGTGATTCCATGCAGAGATATTTACGAGATATGACTGTGAAGAAAAACGGAGACGAGTCTGCCGCTCGACGACACCCCACCCCCGGGGTATAACCGATTGTCTTGTACTCTTGGTATTGCGCACAATTTCAAGCGATTCCGGCATCCAGCGGTTCGCGAGATATCCTAACAACTAAGAAACAAAAGAAACAAACAGACCGCGACACACTTATACTCCCTTACCGACTGTAGTCAGTCAAAGGAAAAACAAAACAAGGGAGATAGAAATAAAAAATGACCCTCATTTTACAACTTGGCTAGGGCCTACAAACATTACTGCTGATTAAAACAGACATCAGACCGGGACAAAGTTATACTCTTTTGCCGATTGTAATCGGGCAACGGACAAGAAGGAAAACAAACAAAAACAAGGGAGATTTAAAAAAACAAATGACCCTCACTTTATAACTTTGCTACAAACATCACTGATGAAAACGGACAGGTGCCTACAGGCTCTCTTTGATCCCCCATGATGAGGCAGATGTACCAGACTGGTCTACAAGCTACTTTGGAGCATAGAACAGCTTATTACCTACCTACTATAATACGACCTTCACTGGACTCCCTAACAGATTGCTACGGACACGCCTGGTCTGCATTAATTAGAATTTGCACAGGTATTGGGTCTGACAGGGGAGCAGGCAAATTAACTGTACATTACAGTGCATGCCCTACAAAGCATGAAAAGAAAGGTTCAGACTCTGTGTGTGTGTGTGTGTGTGTGTGTGTGCGTGTGCGTGTGCGTGTGCGCGTGTGCGTGCGTGCGTGCGTGCGTGCGTGTGTGTGTGTGTGTGCCCAACAACCAACTTCTGGTAGTATAGAGGAGGCAACTGTTCTTTGGAAAAAAACACCCTATAAAAATAAAAATAAATAAACTGGAGTAAAATTGACAATGGCTCACTGATCGTCGCCTTTCGTGATACTCGAGACGGCAATGCGGGGATACTCAATCAATCAATCAATCAACTTTTATTGTCTTTACAAGAAAGAAATTCTGTATCTGGCATGCACGTAAGTATACAATATAAACATGAAAACATAATCAAAAGAATAATAAGACAAATTGCATCACATAAATATAAAACTATAATACAAGTTAGTATTAGAATAAAAACAAAGTAGGGGAAGACGGGGTAAAAAGCGCATGGGCGGATAAGAAGCCCACCCCAATTATCTCATGAAATAAAGAAAATTTCAGTCAAATTTGCCCATGAGACGAATGCTAGACATTAACGCTCGTCTCATGGGCAAAATGAGACTGAAATTTGCTTCATTTCATGAGATAATTGGGGTGGGCTTCTTACCCGCCCATGCGCTTTTTACCCGTCTTCCCCTAGATGGTAACAGAGATTAAGAAAACCTGACATAAATTTTAAAGTGTGAAATTGGGGATGGTGACAGAGATTATATGAAGTAGAACTAGGGATTTGAATGATGACATATGGGAACTAAAATTAGGTATTAGGTGCTTTATAGTCACTGTGAAAATCGGGTTGCTCCCACCTGGACAGCGCGTCGCAGCCAGAGGCTCGCCACCCATTTTGTTTTGTGTGTGTGCGATTTTTGTGTGACTGATGAGGAAGGAATGGGGGGGGGGGGGGGGGGGGGGGGGGGGGGGGGGGGTAAATGTTTTACCAAATGACAACTTTTTCGTTGCCACTGGGATTAACGTGTGCTAAATGCATGGGCACACGGGACCTCAGTTTATTGTTTCATCCGGAAAGACTTCACGTTCAGACCGTAAGGCCTAGTGCAAAGTGAGAGTAAAAATCCCTTGTACCCAGGTAAAAATGGAGGGCATAATGGTAACAGACGGGTAACAGAGAGTAAAGGGACGTGGAATTGGAGATACAGACGTTGAAAGAGATTCAGGGAAATGAAATTGGAAATATAGATAATATAGTGACAGAGATTGAGGGACGTGAAATTGGGGGTAAAAATGGTGAAAGTGATTGCCAATTGAAAGGAAAAAAGTGTTTAATGGTTGCCTTGATATGTCTTTTATTGTTCGTGTCACTACCTATTTCTTCTGTCTCCCTCAAGTTCTTCTTTCTATCTTCTTCTTCTTTGTGTGTGTGTGTGTGTGTGTGTGTTTTATGATTGCATAGTACCCCTACCCCACCAAACGTATCTCTGTGTTTTTTCTTCTCCCATCCCACTTCCTTTTCTATCTGTCTGTCTGTCTGTCTGTCTCTCTCTCTCTCTCTCTCTCTCTCTCTCTCTCTCTCTCTCTCTCTCTCTCTCTCTCTCTCTCTCTCTCTCTCTCTCTCTCTCTCTCTCTCCCTCTCCGAGTCTCTCTGTCTCTGTCTGTCTGTCTGTCTGTCTCTCTCTCTCTCTCTCTCTCTCTCTCTCTCTCTCTCTCTCTCTCTCTCTCTCTCTCTCTCTCTCTCTCTCACACACACACACACACACACACACACACACACACACACACACACACACACACACACACACACACACACCACTCCCCATCATATGTATTGTGGCCTAAGGCCAATGTGCATTAAAACATTTTCAGTGTTCAGTGTTCTCTCTCTCACGCACACGCACACGCACGCACACACGCACGCACACACACACACACACACGTGCACACACGCACACACGCACACACGCGCACACGCACACACGCGCGCACGCACACACACACACACACACACACACACACACACACACACACACACACCTATATTGCGCAGTGATGTATTTGCAGTGCCTATAATGGGAAAGAAAAGGATGCGAGCTGGCACCCACCCATCGCGTGGGGGCCTCACTCTGAATGTTTTGTATTGTGCCACATCTTAGAAATAACCCTCCTCTCATCACCCCTTATTTTCTCGGCGTTTTCAACAAAATCAGTGAATTATTCATCTCCGCTACGTTATTGGATGTATTAGTTTCAGTGACTGAATCGTTTTCAGTGCGAGTGAAGTCTTCTTTGTTTTGGAACAAAAACACGGGGGGACTTTGCTAAAAGGTGGTGCAGCTACTACTGTGGTGTCGTTGACAGAAATAGTGTAGGCCTACAGGTAAGCCAATCTGTTCATTAAACGATGTTAGGTTTTGGTGTCGTTCCAATATCAGTATTCCATTTTTTGGTGTAGCCTGGATATGTGGATTTGTCAGCCCCCTCCCCTCCCCCCCCGTCCCGCCCTGGTCTTTTTGGTTCTCTGGTATATTATGGAAGGTGTAAGGGCATTAGGCCCTACAGGAAAGGTCATTAGAATTATACCTCGAAATATGTGATTGGGTTGGTGGTTTGTGTGTGTGTGTGTATGAGTGTGTGTGTGCGTGCGCGCGCGCACGTGTGTGTGTGTATGTATGTATGTGTGTGTATGTGTGTATGTGTGCGTGCGTGCGTACGTGCGCGCGCGCGCGCGCGCGCGCGCGCGCGCGCGCGTGTGTGTAGATTCGCATACATCCGGAAACACAAATTGTGTGTGTGGTGTGTGTGTGTGTGTGTGTGTGTGTGTGCGTGTGTGCGTGTGCGTGTGTGTGTGTGTGTGTGTGTGTGTGTGCGTGCGTGCGTGTGTGTGCGCGCGCGCGTGTGTGTGTGTGTGTGTGTGTTTGCGCGCGCGTACGTGTGTGCGTGTGCCGTGTGTGTACGTGCGTGTGTGCATATGTGTATGCACGCGCAAATGTACGCGTGTGTGTGATGTGAATGTCAGTGTGTAGAGTGAAGAAAGGGGGAGATATTTGAAGAACAGAGAGCATTATAATAGAACATTGATGTTGCATAAAGAAATGCAAAAGCAAACAGCCTTATCAATTCCGCGACGCAAAACAGCAATGGGAATCGTATAAAAAGAGCAGTTATTGCATTATATGTGCTTTTGTCGTTACAACTAAATCTCTCCTTTAAAATCTCTCTCTCTCTCTCTCTCTCTCTCTCTCTCTCTCTCTCTCTCTCTCTCTCTCTCTCTCTCTCTCTCTCTCTCTCTCTCTCTCTCTCTCTCTCTCTCTCTCTCTCTCTCTCTCTGATGCAAAATTACATATATTTTGCTCATGTTTGTTGAAAGTTTAATGTATTAGATTTTTTTTTTAAAGATTATTGCTTTAATTCTTTTTCTTGCGCCCCTTCCCCTCTGGTCCCTTATGACACGGGCAACGGCCTATTCATTAAAATGGTTCGTTCGTTCGTTCTCTCTCTCTCTCTCTCTCTCTCTCTCTCTCTCTCTCTCTCTCTCTCTCTCTCTCTCTCTCTCTCTCTCTCTCTCTCTCTCTCTCGTGCGTGTGTGCGTTTGCGCGCGCGGGTGTGTGTATGTAATAAACAGACAGACAGACAGACAAACAGACCCAACCTAAGAGCACCCAGCCTAACCTGGACTAAACAGAGAAGCAGTGCAGTCAGTGAGTGGAAGACACAAGGAGGCAGGTGCCTCAGATAACTAGCTATACAACTACACTCTGGAGCACCGTGCACAACGCGAGGTTAGCTAACTGCTGCACAGACCATTACGTTTTCTTGGCACTGAACTCTGTTCCACCACAGTTCTTATTCTCTCCCTCCTTCTGTCTATGCCTGTCTGTGTGTTTATCTGTCTCTCTGTCTCTCAGTCAGTCTGTCTGTCTCTCTGTCTCTCTCTCTCTCTCTCTCTCTCTCTCTCTCTCTCTCTCTCTCTCTCTCTCTCTCTCTCTCTCTCTCTCTCTCTCTCTCTCTCTCTCTCTCTCTCTCTCTCTCTGTTTCTCTTTTTCTCTATCTGTTTCTCTCTCTGTCTCTCTATATCTTTGGAAAATAAAGTTTAAGTTTTCAAGTTTTCTCTCTGTCTGTCTCTGTCTCTGTCTCTGTCTCTCTCTCTCTCTCTCTCTCTCTCTCTCTCTCTCTCTCTCTGTCTACACACTCTGCGACTCTCTCACTCTCACACACACACACACACACACACACACACACACACACACACACACACACACACACACACACACACACACACACACACACACACACACACACACACACACACACACCACACACACACACACACAAACTATTTACACCTTCTAGTTCTACACAAAAACGAGATTTGAAAGAAGTCATATGTAATAAATGAAGGAATTCAAGTCCTGGTGTTTCATAGAAGACAAAGCTGTAACACGATTTCTTAATGGAGTTGAAACCCATTGGTCCAACTACAGCTCTCACTCTCGCCTTATTGGCTCCGACTTTAGCTACTTGTTGATGAATAATTGATTGTATAGCGCTTTGGGCTCATTTGAGGTAAAGCGCTATATAAATGTACTATTATTATTATTATTATTATTATTATTATTATTATTGAGTGGAGGGTTGAAAACAGGATGATACCAACAGCTTCTGGTGTAAGCCTACCCAGGCGGTCATCCACGCAAGCTCAAACCACTGTTTTGCCACATTTTAAAAAAAACCACCTCTCCGAACAGCTAAGAACATTTTCACAGTCAAAATCTTTAATATAGCATTGTGTGACTAATGCATACAAAATTCCGGAGAAAAAAAGAAAAAGAAAAAATAAGCTTACGTCCATACTCAAGTGACTGAAAGTTTACATCACTGAAAGGCAGCTAAAGAAAATGAATGAGTGAGGTGGAGATGGGAACAATTACAGATAAGTAGACGGACAGATCGAGAGAGTGACATTTCATGAATATAATACCAGTCTGTCGTTTTCGACCATGACCACCAGACAGCAGAGATGGCCTCCATCTGCTATTCTGGACGGCTAGGATAGAATTTTGTTCATAGTAGGCGTGCCTTGTCCAGGGTACATTCCCACTCTCATGGCCAAAAGGATTTGAAGGCAGCTGGTGTTGGGGAAGACTCCTACAGGCCAGTCAATCCCTGCGTCTTCAGCACTGAAGGCCAGTGCAAGCGCGCCCTAGCCAAAGAGTAATACAATCTTCCACAGAGGCTAAGTTGTACCACAAACATCTTTACACAACCTTTGGTTGCACCTCCATTTCCCATTATTACTGACGAAAGTCATTGTGCAGCTCTCCCTTTATTATTGCCCCCCCCCCCCCCTCCTTACTTCAAGCTTTTGTGAACCAACGATAAAATGCTTGTGGGGAAAGGGCCGAAACATATCGGGGACCACGGGGCAAAAAGCCCATACTAGGCCCTATGATTTGAAATATTTGCTTCATTTCATGAAATCAAACCACTATCTTTCGCCTGCGCACAGGGCACTGCGGCCTCCGTGCACATCTACGAAGGATAGGGGTCGCAGACTCATCCATGTGGCAGTGTGGACGAGCTGACCAGACCTCATCCCACATCCTTCAGGACTGCCCTCTGTACGATGGGATGCTGCAACAGACCTGGCCTGGAGGGACAGACCTCAGAACCAAACTCTGAGGGACGGCAGATGACCTTCGCAGGATATCCATGTTTGCGACATCACTCGGTCTGAGGTTTTGATGCATAGCCAGTTGAACGCTGAAGAAGAAGAAAATTTCATGAAATAATTGGTAGGGGCTTTTTACCCCAATAGCGGGCTTTTTACCCCAAATAGGGGGCTTTTTACCCCGATACGGTGGAATTTTTACCCCGTCTTCACCTATTATAATCCAGATATAAAAGATTGCGAATAAAAAGCTAAATTATTCCACCGGAAAAACGCCAAAGACACCAGCGTCCTCCACGAATTCATCCCCAGACCGTCTTCCTCATGACCATCAACCGCTCTGCGGCCATCTCCACATCGACCCAGCAGCAGAACAACTTGTCCCTAAGGGCTTTCCGCCATGAGGACGTAAAACCTCCACTCAACAACAAAATCAAAGCTAAATTAGAAAAGTGTGGTTCTTGTCACCAGGTGACAATCGAAGATGGCCGAGCAAGTGCCCCTGCCCAAGTTGACGGCGGGTTACCTGGGCAAGCAGAACAAGTTTGATGAGTACCAGCTGACCACCCTGTCCCACTCCAACCCCGCCATCTACATGGCAGAGGACCAGTCAGAGGTATGAGAGACAGACAGACAGACAGAGACAGAGAGAGAGAGAGAGAGAGAGAGAGAGAGAGAGAGAGAGGAGAGAGAGAGAGAGAGAGAGAGAGAGAGAGAGAGAGAGAGAGAAGAGAGAGAGGAGGGGGGCAAGGGGAGAGAGAGAGAGAGAGAGAGAGAGAGAGAGAGAGAGAGAGAGAGAGAGAGAGAGAGAGAGGGAGAGAGAGAGAGAGAGAGAGAGAGAGAGAGAGAGAGAGAGAGAGAGGAGAGAGGAGAGAGAGAGAGAGAGAGAGAGAGAGACAGAGAGAGAGAGAGAGAGAGAGAGAGAGAGAGAGAGGAGAGAGAGAGAGAGAGAGAGAGAGAGAGAGAGAGAGAGAGAGAGAGAGAGAGAGAGAGAGAGAGAGAGAGAGAGACAGAGAGACAGACAGACAGACAGACAGAGACAAACTGTGACCGAAGGACAGGGAGTCATAGAGGGGTCAAAAAAGGATATCACCGAATACGGCAACAAGTCACCCACTGCAGGAGTTACTCGATGGGAATATCGATCAACTTCTGGTGATATACCAATGCACGAAGTTTGAAGTGATTCTGTGGAGTGGTTCACGGGATACAGCACAGACAAACAAACAAACAAACAAGTAAAGGGGCAGACACACTGCATGCGATGCGATCCGACGGTGACATTTTGTGAGACATGGTTCTCGTGAAATTCTCTGTTTAAATGAACCTGATGAAATCCTACTAAGTTTCGTTCATTATAGCCTAATTTGTAGTACAGGAATCTGATGAAATATTTGTATTTTTTGCATCAGACATTTTAGGTAATTCGTATATTGGGGTCTACATGACCGGTCTCCTCTCTGCATTCAGCCGACACATTCCGATTTCGGAGGAGCTCAAAGGAGAAAACTATGGGGATGATTTATTTGGGAAAAAGGCAGGAGAATGGGCCAAAAAGTCAGAAAGATAGTAGATGACACAAAGCAAGGGAAAAGGCAGATTCGAGGAAGTTACAAGCACATAACTTCCAGAAGATGGCGGGATCATTTACACACACCTTGAAATTTCTCCCCTTCATTATTTCTGAGCAGTTCCTATTAGTGTGTCTGTCCCTTTGAACAGACACGAACGATTATTATAGCCATCTGTCCGGCAGCGCATCTTAGATCAGCATCATCGTTCTCTCTCTTATTAGATCTATATTTCGAGGGTCAGGGCCTACATGTGGCAGAATATACAAGCATTCTACTCGTGTGACACCCAGAGGGTATTATCAGCCTTTAGCAGTCTTTCTGTCATAGTTATAGTACCTTCTGGTTAATACCCGAGAAGAATGATAGTATCTTCTGGCTATCACCCGAGAAGAATGATAGTACCTTCTGGCTATCACCCGAGAAGAATGATAATGACACATCCGGTGCTATGCCAACTGCCTAAGGAGTCTTGCGCACTTGGCAGCATTCTACATACTTTGCGTAGCCTAACACAGCTCACAATAACTTGTTATATGTGTTAACTGACACTGAAATACACGCGTGCTTATCATACAAGAGAGAGAGAGAGAGAGAGAGAGAGAGAGAGAGAGAGAGCTATGTCATTTATAAATGATGACACGCTAGTCACACAAAAAGTTAAACAAAATAACAAGTGTGTCGTCGAGCGGCAGCAAACTACCCTCGCGGTTTGAGTTTGACCTTGACCTTGGTAAATGGTAGATATTCAATAATCGGAATCACGATAAGCCAATGGAAAGAAGCTTCTAAAAGTCTTAAGAAAGTGTGGTAGTAGAAATGCGCTTACAAATGGTCCCATAGAAAAACTAAAGCCGTGTTGACCTTGACCATGGCCTTGGGGTTCGTCAGCACCCATACGTCACTGGGCCAAGAACAACATTTAAGAACAAAAAGAAAACCAAAGAAGATAACAACAGCAAAGAAAAACTACACCGTGGTGACCTTGACCTTGAAAATGTGGAGCACAGCTGGTGATGTAGCGCCTTAACGCTCCAGATTAAGAGATGTTTGTCTGCTTGTTCTCGGCTGACTGACTATCTATCCATGTTACCACGATAGCAGTTTGAACGGAAAGACCCAGGCCCCTGACATTTTGCATGCGTGTAGCGGGTAGTTAGAACATCTAGGCCAAGGTGTTTCTTTTCTTTAACCTACTGCCTCCTTTTCGCTCAAGGTGGAGATCATCATAAGCACGGCCGAGGACCGACCCACGCGCATCACCACCAAGCTGCTGTCCTACGAGCGGAAGAAGGAGTGCAACGAGTTCTCCCTGGTGCGCTGCCTGGGCCCCTCCTACTGCTTCCTCATCCGGCCCCCGCTGCCCGGCTTCTACAAGTTCCAGATCTACGCCCTGCCCAACGACGAGGCGGGGCCCACCTTCATCGGTGTCTTCAACTACATCATCTACTGCCCCCACGTCCCCGAGGTAACCCCGCCCCCCTCCCCTCCCCTTTCCCCTTTCCTACCTCCCTGTAGCCCCTATTCCGTGAACAGGGGCTAATTTAGGGGAAGACGGGGTAAAAAGCGCATGGGCGGGTAAGAAGCCCACCTCAATTATCTCATGAAATGAAGCAAATTTTAGTCTCATTTTGCCCATGAGACGAGCGTTAATGTCTAGCATTCTCATGGGCAAATTTGACTGAAATTTTCTTTATTTCATGAGATAATTGGGGTGGGCTTCTTACCCGCCCATGCGCTTTTTACCCCGTCTTCCCCTAATTGTTCGTGTCTGGGTTGGTGTTGTTTTCTTCTGTGTCTGTCTGTCCGGGCGATACTGTATCTTGATGCAAAACCCTCTCACATAAAAAAGAGAGAGAGAAAAAGAAAACTGTAGATGTGTTCTGTTTCATAACACGGTGACATTTATGGAGGATTAGGATATCAGCAAAAGAAGGGCGGATGGAGGAAGGGGGGGGGGGGGGGGGGGGGGGGGGTCTTCCTTGCCATATTCTAATAAGTGTATTGGGTTTGTGTGGCTTTCACAAAAGAAAGGAATTCTGATCGCTTCTCGGCCTTTTGGCTAAGACAGTGATTCAGGAACATAACTTTTTGTTTATACCCTGGTTGGTTTGTTCAGCCCGTCGTAGGCTACATGGCGAAAGCCGATACGCGACGTTAAACTGAACTTCCATCCGTGTGGCTTTAAAAAGCTTATGGGAAGACGGGGTAAAAAGCGCATGGGCGGGTAAGAAGCCCACCCCAATTATCTCATGAAATAAAGAAAATTTCAGTCAAATTTGCCCATGAGACGAATGCTAGACATTAACGCTCGTCTCATGGGCAAAATGAGACTGAAATTTGCTTCATTTCATGAGATAATTGGGGTGGGCTTCTTACCCGCCCATGCGCTTTTTACCCCGTCTTCCCCTAATGATTTCTTTATGCTTTAACAATTTTGTGGATTAAGATGTTATTATTTTTATGGCTTTGGGTTGGGTTTTCGTTTCCATGGTCTCTTCTTTGGGGCCACCCAGTAGTGTTATTTCCACGCCGAGCGTTCCGAATTCCAAGTAACAGCCACTCCATGACGTGTCAGGTTCCTGATTCCCGCCAGGTCGTCAAGAAGCACCCACCAGAGAAGACACAGCGCTGCTGTTGCTACGTTACTTTGGTGGTTTCAGTGGAGCCTGTTCTGATTAGCATACGCATACCACTTCATACTAAGCATTTTCATACCAACAGTACTTGTTGGTTTGATGTGGAGTCAGCGTGAGAGAGATCCTCCTCCGAGGAAGCTACCATGTCCCTCCAACAAAAGAGCATCGCGTATCCATGCCGGCGATAGATGGTTTCGAAGAATTAAAATGACTACTTTATTATCGGAATATGAAATTTGCGAAATAGAATGTGGTTTCCCGTGGTTCAATTAGGGACCACAAAAACGCTAACCGATGGTATAAATGAGCTTTCTTGCTTTAGTTAAAGGGGCACCCTGACGGGTGCGTTTTTGCAAGAAACAGGTCGAGATCACCAGAAAGACAGCCTTTTCAAGGATCGGAACACTCACTTTGCTCTGGTTTCCTATAAATCAAACCGTCAAAACGGCGAGTCCTAGGCGGAGTTGCCGGAGAGAGAAGCCATTTTGACGGGCTGGGTGGAGGACACTCAGAGTGGTTGCAGCTTTTTCTTCTTTGTAGTGCAGTAAAAAAAAAAAAGGAGCTATTTCCTTTGTTGTGAGCGAAACTCCTTTTGGTAAACTGTAAATATAAAGGCTTGTATTGTGGAAATTTCGTGAGTTGGTCTAAGAGAAGGCACATGCCTTCTTTTTCACTGAAATAATCTGACTTCAAGGACTTCCGCCAAGGAGGAATCGCCGATTTGACGGCTGGATTTCTTGGAAATCAGAGCAAAGTGAGTGTTGCGATCTCTGTAAAGGGTGTTTTCCTGCTGATCTCGACGTGTTTCTAACAAAAACTCATTCGTCAGTGCGCCTCTTTAAGAAATGAGTGTAAGATTATTTCTACGGTGAAAGCGAGCGTGACTCAGATGACAGGATGCGTTCTTCTTTGCGGCAGGATGTGATGGCTCTGCCCAAGCAGTACCCCATGTGGAAGGACGGCTGCTACCTGACCGAGCCACTGGGCATCCCCCGGGGCTTCAGAGGAGAGCCTGTACAGTTCAAGCTCAACATTCCCAAAGCCAAGGACGTGCAGGTAGGCTGAAAACACCAACACCCGGACAGAGCATGCAATCGTGAACAAAACGTGGCATACTGACAAGTAACACTGTTTTTGTCTTGCTATGAATTCGTTATTACATGCATACGCTATTTACTGAAAGGAGTCAAAACTGAAAGGAGTCAAAACCGGGTGCTGTGATATGTCGTCTTTCCCTTTCCACAATTTTTTTTAGGAATATCATGACTTCCACTTCCCACCCACCTCTCATTTCCCCCACCCTCAAATACTCAGGGTTTTTTTGTTACGGACCTTTCACATGACCTTACTGATTTAAGTAACACAACTCTTCTTATTTCATTGCCACACTCCAGGCCTACAAATACATTAGTAAGCTTGGATAAGGCAGCAAGCAAAGGTCATGTCCATCCATATCGATCTAATGGCCTTGTTGTTGTGGTGCGTGTCACTGTTAGATCAAGGTGGACGAGGACTGGAACCCCCTGGCCATGGTGGAGCCGGGCATCTTCGAGGGCCCAGTTGACTTCTGCAAGAACTACCCTGCCGGTACCAAGGTCAAGGTCAACGTCAAGTTTCAAGGCAACAAGTACAACACGTTGCTGGAGTACACCATATAAGAAAACACCATTTAAGAACATGATGAATTCGTTCTTTATTTTGAGTAACCGAAGTGTGTTAAAATGTGTTAAAAGTCCCCCGAACAGGTGCATAATGGAACATTTATAAATGTACAAATCCTGGAGGTACTGCAATACCAGGGAAGTCCCGTTATATGTTATGGTAAAATAAAAGATGTTCTTAGTAACCGCAGAGGGATTCGGCTACATCCACATTTACGGCCGTAAAAGGGAGATAATTTTAGTGACAGACAAGAGCAAAATAGGTTGTTCTTCCGTCAATAGATTATCTTCTCTTACGGGCGAAAATGCGAATTTTGCTCAAAGATTCTTTCAATATAAATATATGTATATTTTGTAAGCTTATTTGGTTTATTCTTCGGGCTGCTCTCACCCGGAGAGCGCGTCGCCGCAAACGCAGTGCCTCCCCCCCCCCCCCCTTATTTAAAAAAAAACAAAAAACATTTGGGGGGCAGACTTGGGAAACCTACCTATCAATTTGGTCATACCAGGCAGCGGACTTTCTCCCTGCTCTTATGCGACTTTTAACTGGGATTTTTATGTGCGTAAAGTGCACGGGTCAGACTAGCTTTAAGTCCCCATCCAAAGGACTCGACGTTCGAAAGTACGATTTTCCTGTCGAGCTAGAAAGAAAGGGCGAGGCCGGGACTGATTCAGTGGAACCCGAGTCACTCACGCATTGAAATTGGCAGGCGAACGTCTTAGCCACTCTGCCCACCTTCCTTCCTCAATACACAAAATATTGTTTATGTCACTCGTTGTTAATGGATCAACGCGGCTGGTTGATCATCGTGGCTGGTTGATCATCGCGGCTGGTTGATCATCGCGGCT